>LR738713.1:462770225-462821327 GCA_902687465.1 Secale cereale | reverse complement strand
CCCCCCCCCCGAGTTAAGATGGCATTATCTGCAACCAAAGGATATGAGTGAACAAACCGACCTCCACCTCGCAAGTCAGAGCTTTGATCATCTGGATGACTTCTTTTGGATCATGCAAGTAACCAACAATATGAGTTGGACCTTATTTATATCGTAGACCAATGATTAGTGGTTAGCTCAATAATTAAACCGGCCTTGTCGGTATTGGCAAAATTGAGCATCGGCTCTAGGAATATGAGATACACCATGATAAACACCACTAGCCAGATGCTGGCTTTGCCACCATAATGAATCCTCAGGATGATATGCAAATATCGGCCATGCGTCCTTATCTCAAAGGACCTGGATAACCTGTCCACCAAAGTGTGAATAAGTCGAAATAATTCAGATGTTTCGGCTGGGGATAAGTTCTGGGATGCTGACTTTGATGGAACGTCTAAAGAACATGGACGATGCGCCATTTGGAGTTTCCTATAGTGAGATGAAAATTGTCAGCTCCACCTACCGGCTCCATGGTTGCCCTCCTTTACTCCTGCCGGCTTCGCAACAGGAGATGTCACGTCGCTATTGACTCAAGGATTTCCATTGGGAACCCACACCATGTTCCTCTTCTCTAGCTCTTCGGCCTAAGCTACTTCAACTTCTCCTGGTGTGAATACGATAAGTAGAGTGGGCATCCTGGTTGTGGCTTTTACTTACGCACTGACAAGATCTTCCTAGCTTTGGGCATCTCTGGCTTGGCTTGTCCAGACTCGGTGATTGGGTCCTTGAAAGTTACTCGCTTAAGTTTCTTAGTAGCCAACGTAGACTCGGCTGGCTTTTTTTCATCTGGAATTGAATCTGAAATAGCACACTTGTGGCCATCCTTTTTCACTTGTTAAAATTGCTTGACCATATCCATCTTCTTCACCGAGCTCTAGACCGATTCCTTTTGGTTTAATCAGTTTTTAACATGTGGTTATTGGTCAAACAATGTTTTTCTCGGAGTTGCATAATTTTTGCGAGGCACTCTATAATAAAATGGGTGGCGTGCTCTTGAGTCATACATGTCGCATGATTGATATGCATAGAAGTCAGCATGGGAGGTATGCACGACATTGGAATTGTTGACCCAAAAGGAGGATATGGAGTTGGCTTATTCAACTTCTCCTTTGGCCAATATCGGTCCTCTGATTTACACCTTGGGGTGACTTCGACCCTTTTGTTTCACTTGGCTGATGAGCACTCTTAGCCACACTTATCTTCTGATATTTTTCCAATAGCCTCATGAAAGTGACTTTCGGCTTTTTACCTTTGTGCTTACCGCGGCCTTTGTTTTCTTTGACCGTGCATGAATCAGTCTTTGAATTTGCTTGTTTCCCCCAGTGCTAAATGTATGTGATGTAGCTTTGATGGAATTCATGTTTTCGAGATTGTTGACTTGAATAATGTCCTTGCTCGATGACTCAATCCCATCATGTTAAGTGTATACATGTCCGTCTTTGGATGAGTCGGCTTGAGGTAAATGAGTCAACACTTGATCGCCATAAAGACCAATCTACATCGTCTGGTCATATGCTCCCGCCTCAGCAAACTCCAATCATCATGTGTTAGCAGTCTTTGACATTCTGCTCGAACGAACATTGCATTCGCTCTAGTCTTGACGACTCGCATTGTGATCGATTATAATAATAGGATTAGTCAGTGATGCATCGACAATGTGATCACCTATGCCCGGATAGAAGGTACACTGCTCCTCCATTAGCTGATAATCTGACACCGACTTTGGAATTAAACAATCGAGTGGTGTTGGCTTAACATCATCCAACTCGACTATGCATCAATTTTTGTCCTCTTTTTTCGATGTTCTTGAATCAGTTATTTTGCAGAATTTTGAACCTGGCTTTATGTTTTCGCAACCAAAATAATTACATAATATACATCTCATCTGCGACCAAATGTTATCCAAGCATGAAAAAGATAAAGCTACCCATATAGATATGAAATTTAACGGTTGCAATGGAAAAACTTTGGTTGTAATAAATTGTCACTATTGGCCGTTTTGAATGGTATGACATTTAACCGGTACAACTAGTGACAAGATTACATCTAACAAATAAATCACTCCTTTCTATTGGTCTTCAAAGTTTACTACAATGAACTTGGTAATGGAAGCATAAAAAAATTTCACCGAATCAAAAAATGAGTAAATTATCTGCTAGACGCACCTCTTCGACAATGTTGGTGGAATATGATGATTGCCCAACGAAAACAATGCTTTGCTCCGACTCTAGATGATCTTTCAACACATCTATCTCTTCTTCCATATCGCATGCCTTATCATTCGTATTTCCTGAGTATATTTCATTCGGATTTCCCAAGTCGATTTCACTCAGATGTTCTATGTTAGCTAAACTCTGCTCAGGTGCATGCTCTTGTTCTTTATGTTCGTTAATTTCTTTGGTACGTAACTCATAGGGTAGCATGTAAGCTCCCTCATGTCCAGAAAAATTGAGCACGGCCAATTTTTTGTGTTTACCGTTCCTTTGCTCGGCGAAGCTTGCATTTTCTGCTTTGGTACACTCAACAATAACTAGCTTGATGCACTCGGCATTAGCTTGACGCTGCACTCGTATGGCTCAATGCACTCGGTATTAACTTTATGCACTCGGCCTTAACCAACTCAATGCTCAATACGATTTCAACCGAAGCCACCATTATCTTGGCTTTAAACGAGCCATTCAACTCGGTTGTAGAAGACTTAGTCGTATTTGAATTGGTTTCAACTGAATCAATAGTATTAGCCGAGCCAATCTTCTTTTGTTGATTTGCTTGCAAAGCTTCTATTTTATCTTGCCTCAACATCGCAGAAGGGCCAACATGGTTGCTGCATGGAGGAAGGGACTTGATGTATTCTTGCAAATCTTCCTCTTCACGCTTCTTATTGAGTGTTTCATAAGCTTCTCGATACTCTGGTGGTAATTACTCAAGAGTCGGTGTGCTAAAATTGTCGGCGCTACTCCCTGCAAGCTTTAGATTGACCTTGTTCATACGGGCCATATGTTTTTCTTTAAATTCGGCCCTGCTTGGATCAACCTACCTCCCAATGCTTTTAGGATATTTTGGCAATGAATTGATGTAGCCGAAATTTTGCAATTGCATAGGGGGTGTATAACATGCTGCAATGATAGGTGAAGACGCGTGCACTATTGTTGAATATTTTATCTCACCAATTTGATCAATTGGCAACATGTTGTCTTCTTGCAAGACCCTAGCTCTTATTGCCTCATAATTAGGAGCCAACCCCTTTTCATGTTGCTCAAGGCAAAGAGCGCCAATCTTCCAATTTGGGGCTAAACGTTTTAACGCAGCCAAAGCCACCCCATCTCCTGCGATATTAGGCACAGATGCTCCTATAGAATCTCCATACATTCGGGCATAAACACGAAGGTGAGCCGAGTCATGAATATTATTCATTGCATATGTTGCCGAACAATTAATCTCATGAGGTGTAGTATATGGTGACTGAGGATACCAACCAAATAGCAAATAGAAGCATGACCGATTCCCCCAGTGATCGACATGTTTGGGGATAGACCCGCATATCGCGAGTCAACTGCCGATGAATAAAATTGTGAGACATCCTCTTGCACATGAGGAGTCCTATATTGATCACTTGGAATCATCGTGTTGTTCATGAGCATATTGAAGGGAGTTGCCGATGCACAGAAGTTTGGATCTGTAAGCGCCATGTAGCAATTATATAATTTCCAAGTTTCTCTAGCATGATACTTAATCAGCCTTTGCTTGTTAGAGCTAGCCGACATGATATGTCCATTGAAGGATCTAGTGACACCAACGTAATGTCTATTTGCATTACATAAGGAGATTGATGATACATGTTATCGTCGTAGATTGCAGCTGCTTGATGACGCTCTCCTCGTAGCAAGAACATGTTGGAGACTGTTCAAAGCTTCGTCCCCAGCAGAGTCGCCAAAAGGTGTGTACATACACGAACACATCATCGTGTACCCTCGATGCGAGGGTGATGCACCGCAGCTCACGTCGAAGGAGACCCGCTCGGAAATGCGGTACGCAAGCAAACCGGGGGGGGGGGTGGGGGTGGTGCTTTTGAGGACCCGAAACCCCACACGCCCGGGATTGACCCTGTCAGAGCGCGCAGTGGCTTTGGGCTGCCCCGGGTCGTCCTGATTGCCCCTAGGGCCTTGAGGTTCACTGCCCTACAATAAGAAAAACAAACGAAGAACGAGGAAGAAGAAGAACAAGGGAGAAGGTAAAATAAAAAAAATGGTAGATGATTATTTTATTGTGTGTTGTTCAATCGACCGTCACCTCTCATCTATTTATGAGGCGACTTGACTTCCTGTACAAGAAAAGGACTCCAAATCATGTTCAATTTTTTTAAAAATTAACCAAACTCGAATTTAGGCAAGTCTCAGACATCAATTCAATTTTTAGGTCTCACATGCGACAAACAATCTCTGATGAAGATGGGACCAAAAGAAAATTTAACAGTTTCGACTAGGCGACCAACTTTCTTGTTGAAGGTTTTTCAATTCGAGTCTATCTTGAAGGCCGAATAGCTAACGCAAAATAGGCCATTACCCACGCAACCTATCTGACACAGTCACGTATGTGTCTGGTAGTGGGTGTCATATTCTGCTCACGACAGGGTCGCGTTGTGCGCTAACTTTTGCATATGACATCGGATTGAGACGATTTTTATATCAAAATCGATCGATTCAACAAGACGAAGATAATTAGTGCAGAACAATTTTTCATATGAAGCCGTCTTGGGAGCGTAATCAGACAAGGATTGATTTGAACATGAACTTTTACAACTTTGAACACAGTTTTGACACCTAAGACGGGGTCGGACGGCGATGACCTAAACATCAAAGTTGTTCCATACGACGATGCAAAAAGTTTTCATATTGGAAACCTTTTCATTTGAGGCAAGGACAACAACCGGCTCCACGAATCGATTCAAGATCTCGAAGATCACTCGAAGTTGGTCCTCTAGTATGAGGAAGACCTAAAGGATAAGAGCATCATCTCAACACGGCCGAAACCTGATTAAAGACTTAAATGCCACTGCGGACCATAGTGCGGCCTCTAAGCGTACGTCAGCTAATCACTTGCACCATGTTGTAGGATATCAGCCCTCCCGCCATGAGGTGCGATAAGACGGTATGGGAAAACGCACTCCGGAGGTGGTGGGACATCATGTGAAGAACCACGTCGATGCATCACACAACGTAGGCAGCTCGGACTCCAACTTAGAGCATGGTTAATAATATAGCCAGCTGCTGGCTATATGATGTTGCAATGTCACATATAGCCAAGCTTATAGCCAACAAGTATAATAGCTAGATATAAATATGTACTACTTTTTTGATACATGGCCCACCACACTCTCTCACAAAGTACCTAGGAGCACGTGCTGCAGCCGGCTGTTAACTAGTAGCCCGCTTCTCTTCTCTCTCCTCTTCTCTCTCTTCCAAGTAAGCAAAAATATAATATTTAATGTCTTACAGCCCGCCTACATCACCTTATTGTACTTGCTCTTAGGGAGAAATCAGGCTCTCACCCCAATGAGAAGTGCCCGACACCACCCGGGGACGATGCTCCTTGGACTTTTTACCAGGCCAGGCACAATGTGCCACGTCCCTCGCACCACTACAAGACTCCAGTGGAGCAGGCGGCTCGATTGCGCGACCAGGCCAGGGACAGGCACCGGCCAGCTTTCTCGAAGTACGACGAATCCGTCGACATCAACGATGTACGCTATACCATCAATGCTCTCTGAGAAATAGAGGGGCCATCTTGCTTGTGCACTCCATCCTTCTTGCACAAGATCGTCACACATCCTTTCCCGTCAAACTTTAAAATCACATATTGTGATAAGTACGATGACACCACGGATCCACCTATTTGAATTGGCGATTACATCTGTGCGGTTCAAGTGGCTAATGCGGTGAAGCACCTGCTCCTAATGCTGAAAGGATCAACTCGGCCTTGGTTGCACACCTCCCGCCCGGCTCAATCAAGAGATGGTCAAACCTTCATGCTGAGTTCATGAGGAACTTAGGAGGTACATACATCCGACCTGCGAACGCCAGTGACCTAGCCACAATGTGTTGTTGTTTTTTTACTTTCTTTTTTTGATTTTTTACCTCTTTTGGGTATGTGTTTTCATTTTGTTTTTCCCTTTTTAACATTTTCTTATTTTTATATTTTTTGTAATAAAAACATTTTTCTGATATATGATGCTCATTTTATAAATTACATGATGAACACATTTTTAGTATATGATAGTGCGTTGCCCAGCTCCACTACCAGAGGAGCCCATGACTCCCTGCTCTCGGGGCTCCTCACAAAGGAGCCGCACGTGGTGGCCCCCAAAGGGACGAAGTCCCGGAAGGGCAAGTCGAGTGCTTGGACTCGGGAGACTTTGGACACCCCGTCTAAGGAGACCCACGCTTTCTCCGTCCACGGGGACGAGGGATGGAGAAAATGATTCCCGGGCTCTTCGCGATGCTTAAGGCCGCAGAGGTAGAAATCAAGAAGGAGCATCAAGTGTTGATGGTTAGAAAGACCACTAGTTCTAAGAAAGACAAGGGAAAGAAAGAGAACTTCAAGAAGAATTGCAAGACAGTTGATGCTCCGGTGAAGTAACACTGTTTTATATGTAGTGCACATTTTTTCAGTGTATGGTGATTTTTTAATTAATAATATTAGGTGATTTTTTTCCCTAATACACACTAAACATTTAGAAAAATGCATATTGAACATTTATGTAAGAAAATATGAAGTAAAATTTGGGAAAAGAAACATGGAGAAGAAATGCTTGCGAATTTGAAAAAAGTTTGTGAATTAAAAAAGTTAATGAATTTGAAAATTTCATGAATTTGGAAATGTTTACGAATTCAAAAAAGACCATGAATTTGAAAAAGGTTGGCGAATTTGAAAATTATTCACGAATTCAGAAAATGTTCAAGAATTATGAACTTGATCACGTATTTTAAGAATTTCTTGATGAATTTCCAAAAATGTTTGTGAATTCTATGAATATTCATGAGGTCAAAAAGTGTTCGTGAATTCAAAAAATGTATTAATTCAAAAAAATCATTAGTTAATAAAATATTTATAAATACAGGAAATTATTCATATTTTTATTTTACAAATTTAGAGAAATTGAAAGAATTTAAAAAATGTTCTTGAATTTCATTAAAGTTCGAATGAAAGCTTCCAAACCCGTTGGAAAAACTATCCCGCCTTGCTACTAACTGGGCCTCGACTCACGTTGAAAACCATCGTACCGCGGCCTCAAACCGCTCTTGGTTCCACATCTTGTCCTCGCGTGCCACACGTGTCGTCGGGCTGGGCACGTGTCGTGCAGCGCATCAGCCTTTTATAGGTCCACCGCTCGAGTGATCCTCGGCAGGTGTCACGTACAACCGGCAGCAGTGCAAGCGAGTACTGCCGCGATTCGCGATGCTGGGGAGGACGCTGCCGAGGCTGGCCGCGGTGAAGGACCGGGTGGCCGGCGCGGCCAAGAGCGCCGTGAAGGGCGACGAGCACTTCCCCGCCCTCAAGGGCCACCCGGCCGCTCGCGTCCACGCACGAGAGACCGCGGAGAAGCAGGCCGGCCTCGCCGCGGCAGAGGAGGAGAAGAAGCGCGGCGGCAAGGCCACGACGGTGAAGGAGTTCCAGATATACCGGTGGAACCCGGACGCGCATGGCCGGCCGTTCCTGCAGTCCTACTTCGTCGACCTCGGCACGTGCGGCCCAATGGTACACTACGTTGGTCTTGCTGTTCGTTTGCAAGCTCCTTGTGCGGTCATCAACGATCGTGCATGTGCGTGCCTAGGTGCTGGACGTGCTCCAGAAGATCAAGTCGGAGCACGACTCGACGCTGGCGTTCCGGCGGTCGTGCCGGGAGGGCATCTGCGGCTCCTGCTCCATGAACATCGACGGGGTGAACACGGTGGCGTGCCTGAAGCCCATCGACACCGACACGTCGACGGCGACGATGATCACGCCGCTGCCGCACATGTACGTGGTGAAGGACCTCGTCGTCGACCTCACCAACTTCTACCAGCAGTACAAGTACGCACGCACGCACGCGCCTACTCGTTAAGTTACACACCGCACGTGCGTGCCTAGTCGTTGATGTTGCAATACTCGCACGAATAATGGAAGGTCGATTGAGCCGTGGCTGAAGACGAATCGTGGGGCGCCGGAGGGGCGGGAGCACGCGCAGTCGCCGGGCGAGCGGCGGAAGCTGGACGGGCTGTACGAGTGCATCCTGTGCGCGTGCTGCAGCACGGCTTGCCCGTCCTACTGGTGGAACTCGGAGGATTTCCTCGGCCCCGCCGCGCTGCTCCACGCCTACCGCTGGGTCTCCGACAGGTACGTACTCCCTGCTAGTATGATTTTTGTTTTTGTTTTTGCGTGAATCAACGAGCATCTAACTAAAGCAATTCGTGGGGGCAATGGTCCAAATGGATAATTTGAAGCCGGGATGACTACGGGGAGGAGCGGATCCAGGCGCTGTCGGAGGGGTGGGACAAGCTGTACAGGTGCAGGATGATCAAGAGCTGCACGGCGACGTGCCCCAAGAGCCTCGACCCGGCCACGGCCATCTCCGCCTTGAAGACCATGCACCAGCTCCGCAAGGCGTGACGCCACGGCACGAGGAGCCCGCACACGGCACAGCGATGTCAATCGGTGACTTCGGCAGCTGAATCACAGCGATGTGATTGCCAAGGCGTGTGTTGATCTGGAAACTAAATAATGGCTTGTAATTGTAATTGTAATGGCAGGTGAATCACAGCGATGTTGATTGCAGGCGCGGGTAGTGGGTAGCGCAGAACTAGCTGAGTTCCTCTCATGTCTCCTGTTCTCTTGTTCTGGAACTTTGGAATTTCGTTAAAAACTACTAATGGGAAGGGGTTAATGCTCGGTTCAAAATATGAATTGCAGTTTTAAAAAACATACCTTCGGATGGTTGCAGATAAAAGTTCATGGATTTTACCACCACCTCAAGAGCAACAGAAGAATCTACTCCTTTTGTTTAGTTAATTTTTTTAATCCATTTTGTTTCAGTGATGAACTCGACGTTTTCTTTGTACTCCCTCCGCTCCATTTTATTCTGCATATAATAATTGTTTGAAGTGTCAAACTTCACAAACTTTGATCATATTTATGTGAAAAAACATCAACATCTATTATGCTATATTGCATGCTATAGTTTATAATATGAAACTTTAAGTCAGGACGCATCTACACGCATCTACTGTATTGATTTGACATTATGAATATTGATATCTTTTTCTATAAAATTGGTCAAACTTTATAATGTTTGACTTTAGACAAATCTTATATGTGAACTAAAAAAGATATTGTATTTGTTCTTTTACAAGTTTTAGTTTTAGTTTTTTGCTTTCTTTTTCCATTTGTTTATACTTTCAAATATTACAAACAAAAATATTTAAAAATAATTTACATAAAAAAAACGAAAGAAAATATTAACCAAGCATTTAAAGAATGTTAACTGTATAGAGAAAATGTTTCTCATATATATACAGAAATCCTATACGAAAAAGGTTACTTATGAAAAAGTTGATCATTTATTTAAAACATGTTAATCTTGTATTCAAAAGCATTTATATCAAGAATTTGAAAATTATTAAACGTATATAAAAATAATGCTGATCATGTATTCAAAAAACAATTAATTAAGCATTTGAAAATATGGAATGTGTATAGAAAAATGTTGACCACGTTAATCTAGTATTTAAAAATATATTAAATGTGTATAGAAAATATTGACCATGTTAATCTTGTATTTCAAAATTGATTATTATACATTATAAAATGTTTAATGTGTATATAAGAAATGTAGACCATGTACTAAAAAATGTTAATCATGTATTTGAAAAATATTAATCAAGCATTTGAAAGAAAATTAAAATATCTATAGAAAAAAGGTTGATCATGTATTAAAAAAAATTAATATTGTATTTAAAATGTTAAATGTGTTTATAAATGTATTAGATATGTACCCAAAAAATTACAACATGTATGCAAAAAAGTAGACTTCAGAAAACAAGAGTTGTAAGAAAATGTTAATCATATATTTCAAAATTTTAAACATCTGTATAAAAATGTTTATGATGTATAAAAAATATATTGAATGGGCTACTGACGGTGTCCTGGACTAGGGATACCAACCCAGTTAGCCCATAGCGCATGGGCTGAGCTTATCGCCC
Organism: Secale cereale; assembly: GCA_902687465.1. Classification (NCBI taxonomy): domain Eukaryota; kingdom Viridiplantae; phylum Streptophyta; class Magnoliopsida; order Poales; family Poaceae; genus Secale; species Secale cereale. The sequence goes on along the minus strand of LR738713.1, from coordinate 462,811,050 downwards.
GCCGATCTCATAACTAAGGACTCTGGAAGCCTCGAACTTCGGCGTGATCAAGATGGACTCTTGACGGTGTCCTGGACTAGGGGTACCAACCCAGTTGGCCCGTAGTCCATGGGCCGAGCTTATGGCCAACCGATCTCATAACGAAGGACTGTGGAAGCCTCGAACTCCGATGTGATCAAGATGGACTCTGCCGAAGACTTGATGTGCACTTCAAAGACTCCTTCGGCTGACGTCATGTGTATCCCTAGTTGGAAACCGACCATGTGTAACCCTAGGTACCCCTGCATTTATATAAGCCGTGGGGTTTAGTCCGTAGAGACAGGTTCACCACCACAATCATCTACCTTAGGGTTTAGAACAAACATAAGATCTCGAGGTAGATCAAGCTTGTACTCGATACACCATTATGAATACGATCAAAGCAGGACGTAGGGTTTGACCTCTTCGAGGGGCCCGAACCTGGGTAAATATTGTCTCCTTCGTCTATCCACTGCTCTGGACCGCCTACCTCAGATACGTCGTTTTTAGTACCGAGACCCGCACTTGAAACAAAGATTGTTGGCACGTCCGAAGTCCCGTAGTTTCCATTAGCACGAAAAGTCACCCCCTAGGAGCGGAGCGGACCGACGGCGCGTGGTTGATGTATCATGGGCATAGGTGGAGGCCGTCTTGCCAGTGTGATGCATGGTCGCGCCCGCATCGTGCCAAATTCTTCCTCCTGGATGCGTTCCAACACCGAGGCATGCGTCATGCTCGATGGAGCTTGTAGTTGCACCACGGTGCGGAGCTCATCTTTTAAGACCAAGAGAAATTGCGGGATGGAGAACTTGGTGTTGATGGATGGGTCCAATGCCAAGAGGTGGTACATCTGCTCGCCGAAAGCGGTGCGGGACTTAGTGACGGTGCCGGTCTGGTGTAGTTGCAACAGGTTGTGCATGACGACCTCAAACTCGTCGGTGCCAAAACTCTTCCAACACGGCGGCGGTGAACAGCTCCCAAGTGAGCCCACGATGTGTTTGGCGAAATGCCTGCAACTAGTGCGTGGCCAGGTCGTCGATGTAAAGTGTCGCGGTGGCCACCCACTTGCATGAAGCGACCATGTAGAGCTTGAAGTAGGCCATGCATCGAGCCATGGGTAGGAGCGGTGCCGTGGAACCATGGGAAATCGTGCTTTGGAGGCTCATGGTACTCCACGTTGGTGTGGAACGCGGTTGGTGAATTTTCGACCACGGTCACCAGAGAACCGCCGGCTGGAGGGATCAGGATGAGGGGTGGGCGCGCATCCTCCAGGCGAGCGTGGTTTGGCACAGGGCGGAGCGGATCGGTGTGCGTGCGTGATGACGGAGGTGGAAGCGGCAGTTGCTCCCGCCATGGCCTGGTGGACGAGGGTGGTGACCGAGCCCGCGGGCGACGTAGCGCTGCGTCGACATCCGCGTGGGTCAGATCAATCTGCTTGACGAGCCCGCACAACTCATGTGTGATCTGCGTGTTGAAGGTGGCATGTGTCTCGATCTGCTTGTCCTGCGCGGCCTTCTGCTCGTCGAACTTGGAGAGGAGCGACTCGAGCATCTTCATGATGATGTTGTTGTTTACCTCTTCCATGGCTTCCAGGACTTGATGCGTCGTCGTTGATGGCTTTTGTGGCGCCGTTGCCTCCTTCTGGGAGAGATCGAACCCCGTGATGGATTTTGGGTGAGCTCGGCCGGAGCGGGCTCTCACCGGCGGAGTGAATGTTACCGATATGCTGCCCACAACGGTTGGGGACGATTTTTTTGGGTGGATTTAGGCTCTGAATACCAACTGTAACGAACCGGGAAGAGAGTGGATCGAGATCCAGTTTAGGTGAGAAGAGCAGGAGAAGGAGGCGAGAGTTGGAGAGGAAGAAAGTGAGATCAAAGATGAATGATTAGGTGAGATTCCGAATAGTTCTACACGCATACTCCTTCAGCCACATGCGACCTCTTTTAAACTCACTCACATGCACTCGCTACCTGGAGGTGGGCGCTACTTGCACGCGTGCCAAGTCACACTTGCCAAGTGTAGGCAAGGTGTGCAAATGCAAGCCTAATGGAAATATGCCCTAGAGGCAATAATAAAGTTATTATTATTATATTTCCTTATTCATGATAAAGATTTATTATTCATGCTAGAATTGTATTGACGGGGAACTTAAATACATGTGTGGATACATAAACAAATACCATGTCCCTATTGAGCCTCTACTAGACTAGCTCGTTGATCAACAGATGGTTAAGGTATCCTAACCATAGATATGGGTTGTCATTTGATGGATCACATCATTAGGAGAATGATGTGATGGACAAGACCCAACCGTTAGCATGTCATATGATCGTTCAGTTTATTGCTACTGCTTTCTTAATGTCAAATGATGGCTTATCATGGAGGAGGTTAATAGAACGTCGCCGGGTCCTGGAAACGAGATTAGGCGATATATCGAACGCCTACGGGATTTACCCAGGTTCGGGGCTCTCCGTGGAGATAACAGCCCTAGTCCTACTCGGCGGGGACTCCGCATCATGACTATCGTCAATAGGGTAGCTACAAGGGTGCTCCTTGAGCTGTTTGGCTAGAGGAAGAACAAGAGCAAGGCTGGCTCTAGCTCCTCCTTCTCTGGATGAATGTAAGGTGGCTAGGGTTCTGAACCCCTTGCATGGGGAGACATGGCGGGTTTATATAGGCCTACCCCCAGGGGTATAATAGTAATCTGGCCAGGTGTAGGACCCGTCCATCAGTGGCTCCGGGCGCCGGCTTCTCCGTCGGCTGCTGGGGCCCGCCGACTGCAGGAGACTCGGCCGACAGGTAGGGCCCACCGTCCGCGGGCCAGGTTAGCTGCTTTATACTGTAGCTTCACCTGTGATGACGGAGGCTTGGTCGGGGGGCGTATTGCTACGGTCCCGTTGCCTGGCGGGCATTCACTATAGCCACACCCCGTCTTATCAGCTTAATGGTTCACGGACCCCGAGGGAAGGGATGGCCGCCAGCTGGGAGCCGGCCCGCCCTTAATGCCGTCTGCGGGAGGTTCACCGTCTTTCGGCGTCTCACATGTGAGTAGGGCCCGCCGCCTGCGGCCCGTACCGACCGCCCATCATGGGAGCGTGGTCCTCTCTATCGTAGGCAACGTCATGGGCTGCGTGGCCACAGTGCCGCGCCAGGCGAGGGGTGTCCGCATGGTACACCCATACTGTAGCCACGCTCTGTCCAAGATTCGGGGGTGGCAGGTTGCACTGTAGCCACACCCCATCCCGTCGTGGTTGAAAGGGTGCAAACTTTGAGGGAGCTCGGGGCCGCCTGCTAGGTGTCAGCCTCCTGGAGCCGCCTGCTGGGCGCGCGTCGTCTCCGGGCAGCCGACCCGTCGGACCAGACGGCCCAGGGGGCCGGCCTCGTGGCCGGATAGCTTGAGGGGCGCAGCTAGCCCCGATGTCTTGAAATATTATAGGGCGTGGATGAAGATACCCGTGGTCAATATCTCCGATAGTAGTCCCCAAAGCTGGTGGGGCGCCTCGGTTGAAAGAAGACCGAGGGGCCTCAGCAGCTTCATACTCTGTGAGAATTAGTAACATTTCTTGACCCGTCTTCTGGTGAGGCCGACTGTGAGGAGCCGGCCGAGGTGGGACCGGCTGACTGATGAATTTGAATCGTCGGGGAGGACGCCGGGTGGTGAGCCAATTGGATGGCGGGCGCGTGATAACCCACAAGTATAGGGGATGACAACAGTTTTCGAGGGTAGAGTATTCAAACCAAATTTATTGACTCGGCACAAGGGGAGCCAAAGAATATTCTCAAGTATTAGCAGTTGAGTTGTCAATTCAACCACACCTGGAAGACTTAATATCTGCAGCAAAGTATTTAGTAGCAAAGTAGTATGGAAGTAACGGTAACGGTGGCAAAAGTAACAGTAGCAGTTTTGTTGTGATTGTAACAGTAGCAGCGGAAAAGTAACTAAGCGAAGATCAATATGTGAGAAGCTCATAGGCATTGGATTGGTGATGGATAATTTTGTCGGATGCGATTCCTCATGTAATAGTTATAACATAGGGTGACACAGAACTAGCCCCAGTTCATCAATGTAATGTAGGCATGTATTCCGAATATAGTCATACATGCTTATGGAAAAGAACTTGCATGACATCTTTTGTCCTACCCTCCCGTGGCAGTGGGGTCCTATTGGAAACTAAGGAATATTAAGGCCTCCTTTTAATAGAGTACCGGACCAAAGCATTAACACTTAGTGAATACATGAACTCCTCAAACTACGGTCATCACCGGGACTGGTCCCGATTGTTGTCACTTCGGGGTTGCCTAATCATAACACATAGTAGGTGACTATTGACTTGCAAGATATGATCAAGAACTCACATATATTCATGAAAACATAATAGGTTCAGATCTGAAATCATGGCACTCGGGCCCTAGTGACAAGCATTAAGCATGGCAAAGTCATAGCAACATCAATCTTAGAACATAATGCATACAAGGGATCAAACCCTAACAAAACTAACTCGATTACATGGTAAATCTCATCCAACCCATCACCGTCCAGCAAGCCTACGATGGAATTACTCACACACAGTGGTGAGCATCATGGAGTTGGTGATGGAGGAAGGTTGATGATGACGACGACGATGATCTCCACTCTTTGGATCCCCAAACGGACTCCAAATCAGCCCTCCCAAGAGAGATTAGGGCTTGGCAGCGGCTCTGTATCGTAAAACGCGATGAATCCTTCTCTCTGATTTTTTTCTCCCCGAAAGTGAATATATGGAGTTGGAGTCGGGGTTGGTGGAGCCTCAGGGGGCCCACGAGACAGGGGGCGCGCCCCACCCTCGTGGACAGGGTGTGTGCCCCCTGGTCTTGATTCTTTTGGTAGTATTTTTTTATATATTCCAAAAATATTCTCCGTTGATTTTCAGGTCATTTCGAGAACTTTTATTTCTGCACAAAAATAACACCATGGCAATTCTGCTGAAAACAATGTCAGTTTGGGTTAGTTCCATTCAAATCATGCAAATTAGAGTCCAAAACAAGGGCAAAAGTGTTTGTAAAAGTAAATACGTTGGAGATGTATCAACTCCCCCAAGCTTAAACCTTTGCTTGTCCTCAAGCAATTCAGTTGACAAACTGAAAGTGATAAAGAAAAACTTTTACAAACTCTGTTCGCTCTTGTTGTTGTAAATATGTAAAGCCATCATTCAAATTTTCAGCCAAGATTATGAACTAACCACATTCACAATGACTTTCAGGTCTCATGTTTACTCATATCGATGGCATAATCAACTAGCGAGTAATAATAATAAACCTCGGATGATAGCACTTTCTCAAAACAATCATAATATGATATAAAAAGATGGTATCTCGCTAGCCCTTTCTGAGATCGCAAAACATAAATGCAGAGCACCTCTGAAGATCAAGGATTGACTAGACGTTGTAATTCATGGTAAAAGAGATCCAGTCACAGTCATACTCAATGTAAATTAATAGCAATGCATGCAAATGACAGCGGTGCTCTCCAACTGGTGCTTTTTAATAAGAGGATGATGACTTAACATAAAACTAAATAGATAGGCCCTTCGCAGAGGGAAGCAGGGATTTGCAGAGGTGCCAGAGCTCGAGTTTTGAAATAGAGATAAATAATATTTTGGGTGGCATACTTTCATTGTCAACATAACAACCAAGAGTTCTCGATATCTTCCATGCTACACACATTATAGGCGGTTCCCAAACAGAATGGTAAAGTTTATACTCCCCCACCACCAACAAGCACACTCCACGGCTGGCCCGAAACAACGGGTACCGTCCATACCAACAACAGCCATGGGGGAGTTTTGTTTAATTATTTTGATTTTATTTGAGCATGGAACTGGGCATCCCGATTACCAGCCATTTTCTCGTGAATGATGAGCGGAGTCCACTCATCATGAGAATAACCCACCTAGCATGGAAGATATAGACAACCCTAGTTGATACATGAGATGTTCGAGCATACAAAACAAGATTTCATTTGAAGGTTTAGAGTTTGGCACATACAAATTTACTTGGAACGGCAGGTAAATACCGCATATAGGAAGGTATGGTGGACTCATATGGAATAACTTTGGGGTTTATGGAAGTGGATGCACAAGCAGTATTCCCGCTTAGTACAAGTGAAGGCTAGAGAGAGACTGGGAAGCAACCAGCTAGAGAGCGACAACAGTCATGAACATGCATTAAAATTAATCAACAATGGGTGCAAGCATGAGTAGGATATAAATCACCATGAACATAAATATTGTTGAGGCTATGTTGATTTTGTTTCAACTACATGCGTGAACATGTGCCAAGTCAAACCACTTGAATCGTTCAAAGGAGGATACCACCCTATCATACCACATCACAACCATTTTAATAGCATGTCGTCACGCAAGGTAAACCCTTATAAACTCCTAGCTGATTAAGCATGGCATGAGCAACTATAATCTCTAATTGTCATTGCAAGCATGTTTCATTCATAATAGGCAGAATCGGGAACGATGAACTAATCATATTTACAAAAACAAGATAGGTCAAGTTCATACCAGCTTCTTTCATCTCAGTTAGTTCATCATATATCATCATTATTGCCTTTCACTTGAACGACCGAACTGTGTGGATAATAATAATAGTGCACGTGCATTGGACTAAGCTGGAATCTGCGAGCATTTAATACAAGGGAGAAGATAGGGTAATATGGCTCTTGGTTAAATCAACAATAATGCATATTAGAGCCACTCAACATTTTCATCATGGTCTTCTCCTCTTGACCCCCAAAGAAAAGAAAAGAAATAAAACTATTTACACGAGAAAGCTCCCAACAAACAAAAGAAGAGCGAGAAATCTTTTTGGGTTTTCTTTTAATTACTACTACTACAGGCATGGAAGGTAAACTAGCTAAAAAGCTACAACTAGGTTTTTCTAACACACAAGAAAAAGACTTAGAAAAGAAAATAAACTAGCATGGATAATACAATGAAAAAGTATGAGCACCGCCTATTGGAATGAGTGTGTGAACATGAATGTAGTGTCCGTGAGAAATACGTACTCCTCCAAGCTTAGGCTTTTGGCCTAAGTTGGTCTATGGCCATGGATCAAAGCTACTCTCTCCGGTGTACGGAGGAGTGTCCTCTAGGTGCCACTGGCTGGCAATCTCCTCCGGATCCCACTGATAAACCGACTGCCGATAAGGGTCAAGTGGTGGCTCCGGCTCAGGCTCTGGAACTTGTGCGAGGCTCCAGTACGCATAAACGGCATCTAGCAAGATGAGGTACATGCCTGAAAGTATATCAAACAAAGAGGGTGCAGGCATGGTAATAATCTCACAATACTTTTTATCAAATATCAATTTATACTTAAGCAATTTCTTCTTATTTTAACAATAAAATCATGTGCTACCATACTCTTATAATCTAGAAAAACAGGGGGCAACAACTTCTCCTCCTTCTCATAATGCCTAATAGGTATCCTAAAGTGTTCAGCAAGGTGTGAAGCAAATATGCCTCCGAAGATGGGGCCCTTTGTACGATTCAGACTTAATCATTTAGCAATAACGACGCTGAAAGTGCAACTATCCCTGGGTGATTTTGGTAATTCCTAACAACATATAGCTCATTGAACTAATGCTCTTTCAAGATGATCATTTCAGAAAGTTCAATGATTGGCATGGCATGGACCAGGAATGTGGACCCCTCAAAATGCTAAGGACACATATTGGCTCAAGCTCAAGACTCTACATTTTCTATTTTAGTGATCCAAGATCACTGAGTCCATAGGAAAGCCAATACTATTAAAATGGGATGAGGTGGTTCTTAATGGCTTGCTTGCTCAAAGTGCTCAGTGATATGCTCCAAAACTCTCAACCACTTTCTCACATCCACATTTGTCCTAAACCTAAAAGTCAAACTCGCCCCCATCGATTTGATCAATCCAACGCCACCGAGTTCATTTGACATAGCCACCGCCAAAACCCTAATCAGTTCGGTCTCACTGATAGGGATCTCGGTCTCACCAAGATGGGAATGTAAACTCTCTGTTTCCTATTTGAAACATTTCGGTCTAACCGATATGTGAGAATCGGTCTCACCGAGTTAGCATTGCAAACTCTATGTTGCCTTTTTGTAACATTTTGGCCTCACCGAAATGAGCGAATCGGTCTCACCAAGTTTGCCTGACCAACTCTCTGGTTCGCTTATTACCAAAATCGGTCCTACCGAGTTTGTGTAATCGGTCTCACCGAGATTACGTTATGCCCTAACCCTAATGAAATCGGTCCTACTGAGTTGATCATATCGTTCCCACCGAAATGCCTAACGGTCACATTATGAACTAAATCGGTCTGACCAAGTTTTCTGATTCGGTCCCACCGAGTTTGATAAATTGTGTGTAATGGTTAGATTTTATGTGGAGGCTATATATACCCCTCCACCCACTCTTCATTCGTGGAGAAAGCCATCAGAACATACCTACACTTCCATTACCCATTGTTCTGAGAGAGAACCACCTACTCATGTGTTGAGACCAAAATATTCCAATCCTACCATATGAATCTTGATCTCTAGCCTTCCACAAGTTGCTTTCCACTCAAATCATCTTTCTACCAAATCCAATCTGTGTGAGAGAGTTGAGTGTTGGAAAGACTATCATTTGAAGCACGAGAGCAAGGAGTTCATCATCAACACACCATCTATTAACTTTTGGAGAGTGGTGTCTCCTAGATTGGTTCGGTGTCACTTGGGAGCCTCCGACAAGATTGTGGAGTTGAACCAAGGAGTTTGTACGTGCAAGGAGATCGCCTACTTCGTGAAGATCTACCCTAGTGAGGTAAGTCCTTCGTGGGCGATGGCCATGGTGGGATAGACAAGGTTGCTTCTTCGTGGACCCTTCATGGGTGGAGCCCTCCGTGGACTCGCGCAGCCGTTATCCTTCGTGGGTTGAAGTCTCCATCAATGTGGATGTACGATAGCACCACCTATCGGAACCACGCGTAAAAATTTTCCGTGTCTACATTGCGTTTGCTCCCTCAAACTCCTCCCTTTACCTTCATATGCAATTGTTTACATTCCACTGCTATACTCTTAGAATTGCATGTGTAGGTTGATTGCTTGACTTGTGCTAAGTTGCTAAAATCTGCCAAGAATTAAAATTGGGAAAAGGCTAGATTTTTATTTGGTCAAGTAGTCTAATCACCCCCTCTAGACATACTTTCGATCCTACAAGTGGTATCAGAGCTTTGGTCTCCATTTGCCTTGATTTCCATAGCTTTGGTGATCGTAGCCTTGGTTTCACAACCTAGGAGAGTATGGCGTCTAGCGAGGGAAGTTACCACCGTAGAGGTCCTTACTTTGATGGTACAAATTTTGCAAGTTGGAAGCATAAGATGAAAATGCATATTCTTGGACATAACCCGCCGTTTGGGCTATTGTGTGTATTGGTTTGCAAGGTGAATTCTTTGATGGGAAGGAACCAAATCGTGAAGCTACCGCGGAAGAATTGAAGATGTTGCAATACAATGCTCAAGCTTGCGATATCCTCTTCAACAGATTGTGCCCCGAAGAATTCAACAAAATCAGTCGTCTTGAGAATGCAAAGGAAATTTGGGATACTTTGATTGATATGCACGAAGGTACCGACTCCGTCAAGGAATCCAAGTTGGATGTGCTTCAAAGTTAACTTGACAAGTTCAAGATGAAGGATGGTGAAGGTGTCGCTGAAATGTACTCTAGGCTTGCTCTCATCACAAATGAGATTGCCGGCTTAGGAAGCGAGGAGATGACCGACAGATCATCATCAAGAAGATCCTAAGAGCCTTGGATGGAAAATATGATACCATGTGCACATTGATCCAAATGATTCCCAACTACAAAGATCTCAAGCCAATAGAAGTCATTGGAAGAATTGTTGGTCATGAGATGTCACTCAAAGATAAAGAAGAGCTTCACAACAAGTCTAGTGGTGCTTACAAAGCCTCATGTGACGCTCCTACATCATCAAGTGAGAAACAAGTCTTCAATGAAGAATTGAGCTTAATGGTGAAGAACTTCAATAAGTTCTACAAAAATAGAAGCAAAGAGAGAAGTTCCAAGTCAAGGTCCTACAATGACAAAAGATCTTCTAGTCGTGACCGGAATTGCTACAATTGTGGAAGACCCGGACACTACTCCAATGAGTGTACGGCTCCCCACAAAAGAAGAGAAGACTCACCTAAAAGGAGAAGTAGAAGAGAAGAATCACCACCAAGAGAGAGAAGGAGTAGAGATGATCGTTATGAACGAAGACCTTCTCGGAGAAGCAAAGATTCAGAAAGGAAGGACAAATCATCAAGGAGCTATACAAGCTGAAGACTTCAAGCTCATGTTGGTGAATGGGTATCCGGTTCCGACTCCGATGACCACTCCGAGAGAAGCTATTACTCCGACTCCGAAGATACTCAAGATAAAGGTGTTGCCGGAATTGCTCTTGTGTCATCCAACTCCTACGACATATTTGACTCACCAAATGAAGGAATTGGAAGATGCTTCATGGCTAAAGGCCCTAAGGTATCACACCCCGAGTATCTTGATTTCAATAGTGATGAAGATGACTTGCTAGAAGATGATTATTTACTTGTTGGTAGCAATAGTGATGAAACCTATGATGAAATTGCTAGTAATCATGCTAATCAAGATAAAACAAGCGACAATGATAAGGAGAAGATTGAGCGTCTAACTAAAGAACTAAACACTCTTAAGTTAGCTCATGAAACTACCTTGGAAGATCATCGAGAACTTTTAAAGACTCATGAGAAGTTACGCTTTGAAAAGCTCAACCTTGAGCAAGATCATGAGTTCTTAAAAGCAATTAATGATGATCTTCGCAAGAAAAGTTCTTCTTACATTGCCAAGCGTTTACTCTTGTTTACTTATATGCCACAAGTTAAATCTAGCAACAAGAAATATTCTTCCTCTAGTAGTAACAATAATCATGCTAAATCCAATATTGTTGCTTCTAGTAGTTCTCTTGATTGCACTAATGGTTCTCTTAGCCAAGTTACACTTGAGCAAGAAAATATCTTATTGAAGGGAATTATAAAGAAAGGTATTTACAAGAGCCTTGCCAAAAGTAAGCAATTTGAGGAAATTGTTCGCAAGCAAGGAAGACACCGGAAGAATCAAGGTGTTGGTTTTGAACGAAAGTTCAATGCCAGTGGAGTTGAGTGGGAAGAAGATTAATACCCCAAGACCAAGTTTGTTCCTCAACAAGAGAAGTATGATCCTACTTCCTCCAAGGGGACACAAGAACAAGATGATCTTCCACCACAAGACCGCAAGATAAAGGGCAAGGACAAGCTTCAAGAGGACATTGATGCATTTGAAGAAGCTCCTAAGGCCTTGGTTAAGTGGGTTCCCAAGACTATATCAAGTTCTACTTCATCAAGTACGACTACAACTCCAAGGATTCCCATCAAGATGGTGTGGATCCCGAAGAAGAAGAACTAGAGAGTTCTTGAGGGTGACTCCGCCAACATACTTCACTCATATCATTTTGGCGAGGACAAGTGAAAACAACTTCCATATATTGCACTAGTTCAAGGAGTCACAAACCCTCTTGTTGGTAAGACAAGGGACAAGGTAACCTAATGCTTTCATGGACATCATCTTGTGTGCAATTCACTCTATGTCCATGGATACCTTTGTTTGTTCCTTGTGGGACTAACCCGTGTAGGCATTGAAAGTGTAAGTCACTCCAATGGATTGCTCCAAATGATCTACATCAACATTGAGCATCTACATCTTCAACACCTACATGAAGTCATAATCGAGAAAACCCAAGGTTAGTTCATCCCTCTTAGGGGGGAATATCACATCTAGGGGAGCTTTACTCTAATTCATTGAGCTAAAGCAACTCTAATGATGTGAACACAACAATGCTTTATGTAAAAGTGGCAACCCCACTTGTGCTTAAATGTTGAGTATGACCTATGATCAAATGTTCTAATTTGACTCCTAAGTCAATATACTCATATATAGATGACCTACTCATCACCAATTGCTTGATAGATGCTAGAATGGTTGTGCATGCTTTGCCACATGTTTCATTTGCTATCTTATTGTGTGAGCATGTTGAATGCATATTTTTCTATTTCGAGGACACCCATTTGTTGCTTTGATTGTTTGGATCTTTCTCTTTTGCCAAATGGATGGACAAGAATGCCTAAGAACCTACTCTAGCTATCTATGCTTTTCTCGTCTCAAACTCTATTCATGCTACATCACAAAGTTTGATCAAGTTAGATTCGAACCATGCTGTATGAGGAGCACACGGAGTTCCCGATTCGTCATAGACTTAAACTTCCAAAACCTCTTTGTGCATTTCGGTATGACCGAATCATCCACTTTGGTCACACCGAGTTCACTAAGTTGATCTAGGTTTTCAATCTTGGTGCAACCGATTTGAACTTTTTGGTCACACTGAGTTGCCGTAACTGCTAGCAGTTTTGCATCTCGGTGCCACCGAGTTGTTCCACTCGGTCACACCGATAGGGTCAGGTTATTGAAGGAAATATGCCCTAGAGGCAATAATAAAGTTGTTATTTATATTTCCTTATATCATGATAAATGTTTATTATTCATGCTAGAATTGTATTAACCGGAAACTTAGTACATGTGTGAATACATAGACAAAACAAGGTGTCCCTAGTATGCCTCTACTAGACTAGCTCATTGATCAAAGATGGTTATGTTTCCTAACCATAGGCATGAGTTGTCATTTGATCAACGGGATCACATCATTAGGAGAATGATGTGATGGACAAGACCCATCCGTTAGCTTAGCACTATGATCGTTTAGTTTTACTGCTATTGCTTTCTTCATGACTTATACATGTTCCTATGACTATGAGATTATGCAACTCCCGAATACCGTAGGAATACCTTGTGTGCTATCAAACGTCACAACGTAACTGGGTGATCATAAAGATGCTCTACAGGTGTCTCCGAAAGTGTTCGTGGTGTTGGCATAGATCAAGACTAGGATTTGTCACTCCGAGTGTCGGAGAGGTATCTCTGGGCCCTCTCGGTAATGCACATCATAATAAGCCTTGCAAGCAAAAGACTAATGAGTTAGTCACGAGATGATGTATTACGGAACGAGTAAAGATACTTGCCGGTAACGAGATTGAACTAGGTATAGAGATACCGACGATCGAATCTCGGGCAAGTAACATACCAATGACAAAAGGAACAACGTATGTTGTTATGCGGTTTGACCGATAAAGATCTTCGTAGAATATGTAGGAGCCAATATGAGCATCCAGGTTCCGCTATTGGTTATTGACCGGAGATGAGTCTCGGTCATGTCTACATAGTTCTCGAACCCGTAGGGTCCGCACGCTTAACCTTTGATGACAATCGGTATTATGAGCTTACGAGTTTTGATGTACCGAAGGAGTTCGGAGTCCCGGATGAGACCGGGGACATGACGAGGAGTCTCGAAATGGTCGACACATAAAGATCGATATATTGGACGACTATATTCGGACATCGGAAAGGTTCCGAGTGATTCGGGTATTTTTCGGAGTATATGGGCCTTATTGGGCCATACGGGAATAGAGGAGAAAGGCCAAAAGGAAGGAGGCGCGTGCCCCCCCTCTGGTCCGAATTGGACAAGGGGTGCAGCCCCCTTTTCCTTCTCCCTCTCCACCTCTTTCCTTCTCTCCTACTCCGGAAAGGAAAGGGGAATCCTACTAGGACTTGGGAGTCCTAGTAGGACTCCCCACACTTGGCGCGCCCCCTCTAGGGCTGGCCTCTCCCTTGCTCCTTTATATACGGGGGCAGGTGGGCACCCTAGGACACACAAGTTGAATTGTTTTATCCGTGTGCGGTGCCCCCCTCCACAGAAACACACCTCGGTCATACCGTTGCAGTGCTTAGGCGAAGCCCTGCACTGGTAGATACATCATATCCGTCACCACGCCGTCGTGCTGACGAAACTCTCCCGTGAAGCTCAACTGATCAAGACCTCGTGGGACGTCATCAAGTTGAATGTGTGCTGAACGCGGAGGTGCCGTACATTCGGTGCTTGATCGGTTGGATCGCGAAGAAGTTCGACTACATCAACCGCGTCACTTGACGCTTCCGCTCCCGGTCTACGAGGGTACGTAGACACACTCTTCCCCTCGTTGCTATACATCTGGTAGATAGATCTTGCGTGATCGTAGGAAAATTTTAAAATACTACGTTCCCCAACAGTGGTATCAGAGCCAGGTCTATGCGTAGATGATATGCACGAGTAGAACACAATGAGTTGTGGGCGATACTAGTCATACTGCTTACCAGCATGTCATACTTTGTTTCGGCGGTATTGTGAGATGAAGCGGCCCGGACCGACATTACGCGTACGCTTACGCGAGACTGGTTTCACCGTTATGAGCAATCGTTGCTTAAATGTGACTGGCGGGTGTCTGTCTCTCTCACTTTAGCTGAATCAAGTGTGGCTACGCCCGGTCCTTGTGAAGGTTAAAACAACACATATTTGACGAAACATCGTTGTGGTTTTGTATGCGTAGGTAAGAACGGTTCTTGCTAAGCCCGTAGCAGCCACGTAAAACTTGCAACAACAAAGTAGAGGACGTCTAACTTGTTTTTGCAGGGCATGTTGTGATGTGATATGGTCAAGACATGATGAGATATACGGTTTTGTATGAGATGATCATGTTTTGTAAAGTTATCGGCAACTGGCATGAGCCATATGGTTGTCGCTTTATTGTATGAAAAGCAATCGCCATGTAATTGCTTTACTTTATCACTAAGTGGTAGCGATAGTCGCAGAAGCAATAGTTGGCGAGACGACAATGATGCTACGATGGAGATCAAGGTGTCGCGCCGGTGACGAAGGTGATCATGACGGTGCTTTGGAGATGGAGATCAGAAGCACAAGATGATGATGGCCATATCATGTCACATATTTTGATTGCATGTGATGTTTATCTTATTATGCTTCTTATTTTGCTTAGAACGACGGTAGCATTATAAGATGATTCCTTACAAAATTTCAAGGTATAAGTGTTCTCCCTGAGTATGCACCGTTGCGAAAGTTCTTCGTGCTGAGACACCACGTGATGATCGGGTGTGATAGGCTCTACGTTCAAATACAACGGGTGTAAGACAGTTTTGTAGACGCAGAATACTCGGGTTAAACTTGACAAGCCTAGCATATGCAGATATGGCCTCGGAACACTGGAGACCGAAAGGTCGAGCGTGAATCATATAGTAGATATGATCAACATAAGATGTTCACCATTGAAACTACTCCATCTCACGTGATGATCGGACATGGTTTAGTTGATTTGGATCACGTGATCATTTAGATGACTAGAGGGATGTCTATCTAAGTGGGAGTTCTTTAGTAATATGATTAAATTGAACTTTAATTTATCATGAACTTAGTCCTAGTAGTATTAGCATATCTATGTTGTAGATCAATAGCTCAGGATGTTGCTCCCCGTTTATTTTTTATATGTTCCTAGAGAAAACTAAGTTGAAAGATGTTAGTAGCAATGATGCGGAATTGTTCCGTGATCTGAGGATTATCCTCATTGCTGCACAGAGAATTATGTCCTTGATGCACCGCTAGGTGACATACCTATTGTAGGAGCAGATGTAGACGTTATGAACGTTTTGACAAAAGCTCGGTATGATGACTACTTGATAGTTTAAGTGCACCATGCTTTACGGCTTAGAACCGGGACTTCAAAAACGTTTTGAACGCCACGGAGCATATAAGATGTTCCAAGAGTTGAAATTAGTATTTCATACTCATGCCCGTGTCGAGAGGTGTAAGACTTCTGACAGTACTTTGCCTACAAGATGGGGAGAATAGCTCAACCAGTGAGCATGTGCTCAGATTGTCTGGGTACTACAATTACTTGAATCAAGTGGGAGTTAATCTTCCAGATAAGATAGTAATTGACAAAGTTCTCTAGTCACTATCACCAAGTTAGTAGAACTTCGTGATGAACTATAATATGCAAGGGATGACGAAAGGAATTCCTGAGCTCTTCGCGATGCTGAAGTCGGCGAATGTAGAAATCATGAAAAAGCATCAAGTGTTGATGGTTAACAAGACCACTTGTTTCAAGTAAAGGGCAAATGGATAGAAGGGGAACTTCAAGAAGAATGACAAGCAAGTTGTCACTCCCGTGAAGAAACCCAAAGCTAAAACTCAAGCCTGAAACTAAGTGCTTCTACTGCAAAGGAAATAGTCACTGGAAGTGGAACTGCCCTAGATACTTGGCGGATAAGAAGGATGGCAAAGTGAACAAAGGTATATTTTGATATACAGATTATTGATGTGTACTTTACTAGTGTTCATAGCAACCCCTGGGTATTTGATACCGGTTCAGTTGCTAAAGTTAGTAACTCGAAACGAGAATTGCAGAATGAACAGAAACTAGTTAAAGGTGAAGTGACGATGTGTGTTGGAAGTGGTTCCAAGATTGATATGATCATCATCGCGCACTCCCTATACTTTTGGGATTAGTGTAAAACCTAAATAAATGTTATTTGGCATTTGCGTTGAGCATGAATATGATTTGATCATATTTGTTGCAAAACGGTTATTCATTTAAAGTCATAGAATAATTGTTATTCTGTTTACATGAATAAAACCTTCGATGGTCATACACCCAATGAAAATAGTTTGTTGGATCTCGATCGTGGTGATACACATATTCATAATATTGAAGCCAAAAGATGCAAGGTTAATAATGATAGTGCAACTTATTTGTGGCACTGCCGTTTAGGTCATAATGGTGTAAAGCGCATGAAGAAACTCCATAGTGATGGACTTTTGGAATCACTTGATTATGAATCACTTGGTGCTTGCGAACCATGCCTCATGGGCAAGATGACTAAAACTCCGTTCTCCGGAACAATGGAGCGAGCAACAGATTTGTTGGAGATCATACATACAGATGTATGTGGACCAATGAGTGTTGAAGCTCGCGGCGGGTATCATTATTTTCTGACCTTCACTGATGATTTGAGAAGATATGGGTATATCTACTTAATGAAGCACAAGTCTAAATCATTTGAAAAGTTCAAAGAATTTCAGAGTGAAGTGGAGAATCATCGTAACAAGAAAATAAGAGTTTCTACGATATGATCGTAGAGGTAAAATATTTGAGTTAGCGAGTTTGGCCTTCAGTAAAAACAATGTGAAATAGTTTCACTACTCACGCCACCTGGAACACCATAGTGTAATGGTGTGTCCGAACGTCATAACCGTACTTTATTAGATATGGTGCGATCGATGATGTCTCTTACCGATCTACCACTATCGCTTTTGGGGTTATGCATTAGAGACAGCTACATTCACGTTAAATAGGGCACCATCTAAATCCTTGGAGATGACACCGTATGAACTGTGGTTTGACGAGAAACCTAAGCTGTCATTTCTTTAAGTTTGGGACTGCGATGCTTATGTGAAAAAGTTTCAACATGATAAGCTCGAACCCAAATCGGAGAAGTAAATCTTCATAGGATACCCAAAAGAAACTGTTGGGTACACCTTCTATCACAGATCCGAAGGCAAGGTCTTTGTTGCTAAGAGTGGATCCTTTCTAGA
Source organism: Secale cereale (assembly GCA_902687465.1). Classification (NCBI taxonomy): domain Eukaryota; kingdom Viridiplantae; phylum Streptophyta; class Magnoliopsida; order Poales; family Poaceae; genus Secale; species Secale cereale. The sequence goes on along the minus strand of LR738713.1, from coordinate 462,793,419 downwards.
GAAGGAGTTTCTCTCGAAAGAAGTGAGTGGGAGGAAAGTAGAACTTGATGAGGTAATTGTACCTTCTCCCAAATTGGAAAGTGGAACATCACAGAAACTAGTTCTAGTGATTCCTACACCAATTAGTGAGGAAGCTAATGATGATGATCATGAAACTTCAGATCAAGTTTCTGCTGAACTTCGTAGATCAACCAGAGTTCATTCCGCATCAGAGTGGTACGGCAACCCGGTTCTGGAAGTCATGTTACTGGACCATGATGAACCTACGAACTATGAGGAAGCGATGATGAGCCCAGATTCCGCAAAATGGCTTGAGGCCATGAAATCTGAGATGGGATCCTTGTATGAGAACAAAGTGTGGACTTTGGTTGACTTGCCCGATGATCGGCAAGCCATCGAAAATAAATGGATCTTCAAGAGGAAGACTGACGCTGACGGTAATGTTACTGTTTACAAAGCTCGACTTGTTGCGAAAGTTTTTCAACAAGTTCAAGGAGTTGACTACGATGAGACTTTCTCACCCGTAGCGATGCTTAAGTCTGTCCGAATCATGTTAGCAATTGCCGCATTTTATGAAATCTGGCAAATGGATAACAAAACTGCATTCTTTAATGGATTTATTAAAGAAGACTTGTATATGATGCAACCAGAAGATTTTGTCAATCCTAAAGGTGCTAACAAAATGTGCAAGCTCCAGCGATCCATCTATGGACTGGTGCAAGCATCTCGGAGTTGGAATATACGCTTTGATAAGTTGATCAAAGCATATAGATTTATACAGACTTGCAGTGAAGCCTGTATTTACAAGAAGTGAGTGGGAGCACTACAACCTTTCTGATAAGTATATGTGAATGACATATTGTCGATCGGAAATGATGTAGAATTTTCTGGAAAGCATAAAGGAGTGTTTGAAAGGAGTTTTTCAAAGAAAGACCTTGGTGAAGCTGCTTACATATTGGGCATCAAGATCTATAGAGATAGATCAAGACGCTTGATAAGACTTTCGATGAGTACATAACTTGATAAGATTTTGAAGTAGTTCAAAATGGATCAGTCAAAGAAGGAGTTCTTGCCTGACTTGTAAGGTGTGAAGTTGAGTAAGACTCAAAGCCAGACCACGGCAGAAAAATATAGAGAGAATGAAAGTCATTCCCTATGCCTCAGCCATAGGTTCTATAAAGTATGCCATGCTGTGTACCAAACATGTTGTGTACCTTGCCATGAGTTTGTCAAGGGGGTACAATAGTGACCCAGGAGTAGATCACTGTACATCGGTCAAAATTATCCTTAGTAACTGGATGACTAAGGAAATGTTTCTCAATTATGGAGGTGATAAAGAGTTCGTCGTAAAGGGTTACGCCGATGCAAGCTTTGACACTAAATCCAGATGACTCTAAGTATCAATCTGGATGCGTATTGAAAGTGGGAGCAATTAGCTAGAGTAGCTCTATGCAGAGCATTGTAGACATAGAAATTTGCGAAATACATACGGATCTCAATGTGACAGACCCGTTGACTAAACTTCTCTCACAAGCAAAACATGATCACACCTTATTACTCTTGGGTATTAATCACATAGCGATGTGAACTAGATTATTGACTCTAGTAAACCCTTTGGGTGTTGGTCACATGGCGATGTGAACTATGGGTGTTATACACATAACGATGTGAACTATTGGTATTAAATCACATGGCGATGTGAGCTAGATTATTGACTCTAGTGCAAGTGGGAGACTGAAGGAAATATGCCCTAGAGGTAATAATAAAGTTGTTATTTATATTTCCTTATATCATGATAAATGTTTATTATTCATGCTAGAATTGTATTAACCGGAAACTTAGTACATGTGTGAATACATAGACAAAACAAGGTGTCCCTAGTATGCCTCTACTAGACTAGCTCATTGATCAAAGATGGTTATGTTTCCTAACCATAGACATGAGTTGTCATTTGATCAACGGGATCACATCATTAGGAGAATGATGTGATGGACAAGACCCATCCGTTAGCTTAGCACTATGATCGTTTAGTTTTACTGCTATTGCTTTCTTCATGACTTACACATGTTCCTATGACTATGAGATTATGCAACTCCCGAATACCGTAGGAACACCTTGTGTGCTATCAAACGTCACAACATAACTGGGTGATCATAAAGATGCTCTACAGGTGTCTCCGAAAGTGTTCGTGGTGTTGGCATAGATCAAGACTAGGATTTGTCACTCCGAGTGTCGGAGAGGTATATCTGGGCCCTCTCGGTAATGCACATCATAATAAGCCTTGCAAGCAAAAGACTAATGAGTTAGTCACGAGATGATGTATTACGGAACGAGTAAAGATACTTGCCGGTAACGAGATTGAACTAGGTATAGAGATACCGACGATCGAATCTCGGGCAAGTAACATACCAATGACAAAAGGAACAACGTATGTTGTTATGCGGTTTGACCGATAAAGATCTTCGTAGAATATGTAGGAGCCAATATGAGCATCCAGGTTCCGCTATTGGTTATTGACCGGAGATGAGTCTCGGTCATGTCTACATAGTTCTCGAACCCGTAGGGTCCGCACGCTTAACCTTTGATGACGATCGGTATTAAGAGTTTACGAGTTTTGATGTACCGAAGGAGTTCGGAGTCCCGGATGAGACCGGGGACATGACGAGGAGTCTCGAAATGGTCGAGACATAAAGATCGATATATTGGACGACTATATTCGGACATCGGAAAGGTTCCGAGTGATTCGGGTATTTTTCGGAGTATATGGGCCTTATTGGGCCATACGGGAATAGAGGAGAAAGGCCAAAAGGAAGGAGGCGCGTGCATCCCCTCTGGTCCGAATTGGACAAGGGGTGCAGCCCCCTTTTCCTTCTCCCTCTCCACCTTTTTCCTTCTCTCCTACTCCGGAAAGGAAAGGGGAATCCTACTAGGACTTGGGAGTCCTAGTAGGACTCCCCACACTTGGCGCGCCCCCTCTAGGGCCGGCCTCTCCCTTGCTCCTTTATATACGGGGGCAGGGGGGCACCCTAGGACACACAAGTTGAATTGTTTTAGCCGTGTGCGGTGCCCCCCTCCACAGAAACACACCTCGGTCATACCGTTGCACTGCTTAGGCGAAGCCCTGCACTGGTAGATACATCATATCCGTCACCACGCCGTCGTGCTGACGAAACTCTCCCGTGAAGCTCAACTGGATCAAGAGCTCGTGGGACGTCATCAAACTGAACGTGTGCTGAACGCGGAGGTGCCGTACATTCGGTGCTTGATCGGTTGGATCGCGAAGAAGTTCGACTACATCAACCCCGTCACTTGACGCTTCCGCTCCCGGTCTACGAGGGTACGTAGACACACTCTTCCCCTCGTTGCTATACATCTGGTAGATAGATCTTGCGTGATCGTAGGAAAAATTTAAAATACTACGTTCCCCAACAGTTATATATACAGACGAGTCAAATTTTGGAAAACTTTCCAAAACCTTCTCGCCCGCGCGTAACCTACTCCGCTGTCTCGGGTCTCCGGATCATCTCCTCGCCGCCAGCGACCTCCCACCGCTGGTCTCCACCGCCGTCAACAGCAATTTGCTCCGCCGTTGCTGCCGTAGCGAGCTCACCGCCAAGTTAGGGTATGATCTCGACCTATGTGCTATTCCTTAACTCTGATTCATAGCACATTACTTTTCTATGATTCTTGCCACGATTGAAATCATCCTGTCCAGCAGAAACTCCATATAGATTAGTTTTGATTCGAAAATTTTAGGGTTAGGTCTCCGCCGAACTCATCTCGGACCGACCGAGTTGTAGAAATCGGTCTCACCGATTTGGCTTAGGCCATTGCACTTGCACTTTTCGGTCTGACCAAAAACTGCAAATCGGTGCGACCGTGTTCAACTCTCTGTGAAACCCTAGAAATCTTGATGCCACCAAACTGTGACTTGGTCTGACCGAATTCACTAGTTTAGGTTCCAGAATTTCTTCGGTATCACCGAGTTTAACAAATCGGTAGCTCCGAAATGCTTTCTGTAGAGAACTAAAACCACTACAAAAAAAGACACATCCATGACATTTTGGGCCGAACGAAACTTTTTTCTGTCATTTGTGACACTTCTATGACACTAATTATGACAAAACATGGTATCATCATAGATGTGGTGGGGTCCTACTTCTATGACAAAAAATCATGACGGAAAATGGGCTTTTTGTCCTGGGCTGGCTGGAGACGCAGCTACATGACATTCTTTGGGCCGTCCATGTCGGAAAAAATCGTGGTAGAAGCGAGGGCGAGGAAAATATCGAGGTGTTCCCGGTTACGATGGGTGGTCGGGGTCGAGCGATGCGCGTTTCTCTCGTACACGCACGCGCGTGGGTGTGATGCGTTGGGCTCTAACTGAACCCGAGCGAGGAGTTGGGCTCTAACTGAACCCGAGCGATTGCACTGCAGGCTACGCGTTACTGAACCCAAGCGCTTGATCGATGGCTGTTAACTAAACCCAATCGAGCGATTCCTTCGCTACTGCTGCTAACTGAAGCTGATCGATGCTGCCTCTGCATGAACAGTGATCGTTGTTGGGGGGTTGGATGAACAATTCCAGGTGGGGGTGGCTGAATAGGACCCCGTAGTGTTGCCTCTGCATGAACAGGACCCCGTTCGATCGAGCCGGTTGGGGCTGCATGAACAGGACCCCGTGGAGGGCTGCATGAACAGGACCACCCCGTGGAGGGCTGCATGAACATTAGACGATGCAGGGCTGGATGAACAGTAGCCCGTGGAGGGGTGTGTGATGGCCTGGCTTATTAGGGATGATAGACTACTCATATCAATAAGGAATTCCTTCTTTTCCAGGAGCCCATTCGGATAGAACTTTAAAGTTAAGCATGCTCAGCTTGGAGTAGTTTTAGGATGGGTGACCGACCGGGAAGTTGTTCCCGGGTGCGCATGAGTGAGGACAAAGTGCGCAGAAAAGACTAGTATTGATATGTGAGGCCAGTCTAGATCCCGCCAGGAGTAACGACCACCGACGGGTGTGTCCGGGGCGTGACAAGTTGGTATCAGAGCCGACCCTCGCGGTTACACGGATGTTTGCGGATAGTTTGCAGTCATGTTGTGCATGACGTTTGTGACCCGTCGTGGCACACGGCATGGCACATGTGCTGTCCTGGAAGCACAGACGGTTGTGCCAAGAGGGAACGTTCCTGTGGCCCGACGAGGACGTCGGTTCCTCTGAGTGAGTGTGTATGTGATGGCCTGGCTTATTAGGGATGATAGACTACTCATATCAATAAGGAATTCCTTCTTTTCCGGGAGCACATTCGGATAGAACTCCAAAGTTAAGCGTGCTCAGCTTGGAGTAGTTTCAGGATGGGTGACCGACCGGGAAGTTGCTCCCGGGTGTGCATGAGTGAGGACAAAGTGCGCAGAAAAGACTAGTGTTGATATGGGTGTGTCCGGGGCGTGACAGGGTGGTTGAACAGGAGCCCGTGGAGAGGGCTAGTTGAACAGTAGCCGATGGAGTAGCGCGCGGTGGAGGCTGAACAGTCGCAGGTGGAGGCTGGAGGATGTCGACGGTGGATGAACAGAATCCCGTGGAGGCTGGAGGGGGTTGACGGTGGTGATGAACAATATCCCGTGGAGTCCCGTTTTGCGGTACGCCACACCCCTCCCGATGAACAGGACCCCCGTTTCGATAGTAGCGCTCCAACACAAGTTCGTTTCCTCCTTTTTACGGTACGCCACACCCCTCCCGATCAACAGGACCCCCGTTTCGACCGTAGCGCTCCAACACAAGTCCATTTCCTCCGTTTTGCAGTACGCCACACCCCTCCCGATTCACAGGACCCCCGTTTCGACCGTAGGAGGTCCGCTTCCTCCGTTTTGCGGTACGCCAGACCCCTCCCGATGAACAGGATCCCGTTTCAAACATGGCTGGTCGAACACAAGGCCGTTTCCTCCGTTCTGCGGTACGCCAGGCCTCGTTTCCATCGGCTGTTATGTTCAAGCCCTCCCGATGAACACGACGACGCATTCCGTTCCGACCGAGCCGCTTGGCTCCCCATGAAAACGACGACGACACTGTTTCTCCGTTCCGACCCAGACATGTACACGAGCCTTGGCCATACGTATGCGCGAGTAGGCGTTCGAGACCCTGCCCATATGTACGTACGTGGCCGTATTTTCTTTCTTGCACACTTGCCGCTGTACGTACGTGTACATGCTACGTGCGCGCCTCTACTACGACACGTGCGCGCCTCTACATCGACTAGTATGTACATACACGTTCGCGACTAGAATGAACGCTACGTACGCTTCGACCAGGTGGGTCCTAACTGTCAGGCACTTCCTTGCGTGCGAACATGTAGCTGGTGGGTCCCAGCTGTTAGGGGGGCGAATCGTTTTTTTTTCCGGACACACTTCCTTGCGTGCGAAGATGTAGCTGGTGGGTCCCAACAGTCAGGGGGAAACGTTTTTTTCACGAAATACGGTGGCCCGTCCGATGGGTCCCCGCTGTCAGGTGGAGGAATAATTATTTTGCGCATAATAAGGAGGCACTTCCTTGCTGCGGCCGTGGACCCAGCTGTCAACATCTCCACGTATAGTACTCTTCCGATGGAAGTCGTTCCTTGACCACGTTGACCACGCCACGCCGAGAGCACCAGGGCGGTGGACGACGGAGAGGCCTAGGAAGGGGACGATGCGGAGCCGGGGAAGACGCGGCAGTGGAAGCCCGTGCGGAGAGGAGTACAAGGGTTCACTGGTTTGACTGTGGTGTGAGGCTGCCGTCGCCGCAGGGCCTGGCCAGCGGTGGGAATAGTAGGGGGCGGTGAGGCCTCCGCAGCAGCATAGCCGGCCACGGGAGGTAGGAGCATGCGGCATGACCAGCGCTGCTTTGGGCGGCTGGAGCAAGAAGACCAGAGGTTGAAGAAGCACTACGGCCGTTGGATGGACACCGTACGGTCACTACAGCTAGAATCATTCATATTGACTAAGTTGACAAAGCACTCCGTCCCCGTCAACTTAGTAGGCCCACAAGTCAGCCACCCACCAAGGTGGGTCCCAACTAGAAGCGGGAGTATTCATTTTTTTGTGTGTAATAAGGCGGCACTTTCGGTGGGTCCGAGCTGACAGTGGGGGGAATGTTTTTTTTTCGCGAAATATGGTGGCCCGTCCGGTGGGTCCCAGCAGTCAGGGGGAAATGTTTTTTCGCCAAATACGGTGGCCCGTCCGTGGGTCCCTGCTGTCAGGTGGAGAAATAATTATTTTCTGCGTAATAAGGAGGCACTTCCTTGCGGCTGCCGTGGACCCAGCTGTCAGCCTCTCCACGTACAGTACTCTTTCGATGGAAGTCGTTCCTTGACCATGTTGATCACGCCGCGCCGAGAGCACCAGGGCGGTGGACGACGGCGAGGCCTAGGAAGGGGACGACATGGAGCCAGGGAAGACGTGGCAGTGGATGCCCACGCGTAGAGGAGTATGAGGGTTCACTAGTTCGCAGCGGTGTGAGGCTGCCGTCGCCGCAGAATAACAAAGGGTGTGGGTGAGTAGAGGGATGGTCTGGCCAGTGGTGGGAGTAGTAGGGGGCGGTGAGGCCTCCGCCGCATCGCAGCCGGCCACGGGAGGCAGGAGCACAAGGCACGACCAACGCTGGGTTGGGCGGCTGGAGCAAGAAGACCAGAGGTTGAAGAAGCACTACGGCCGTTGGATGGACATCGTATGGTCACTAGAGCTAGAATCGTGCATATTGACTAAGTTGACAAAGCCCTCCGTCCCCGTCAACTTAGTAGGCCCACAAGTCAGCCTGCCACTATAATGGGTCCCACCTAGCAGGGGGAGTATTCATTTTTTGTGCGTAATAAGGAGGCACTTCCTTGCGTGCGAAGATATAGCTGGTGGGTCCAAGCTGTCAGCGACGGTAACATTTTTTTTCTCAAAATACAGTGGCCCTTTCGGTAGGCCACAGATGTCAGGTGGAGGAATTATTATTTTGCGCGTAATAAGGAGGCATTTCCTTGCGTGCGGCCGTGGACCCAGCTGTCAGCCTCTCCACGTACAGTCCACTTCAGATCCATGTCGGTCGTTGACCACGTTGACCAGGCGGCGCCGAGAGCACCAGGGCACTGGACGACGGCGAGGCCTAAGAAGGGAACGGCATGGAGGCAGGGAAGACTCGGCAGTTGTTTCCCATGCAGAGGGGAGTACGACTGTACGAGGGTTCACTGGTTCGTCTGCCGTCACCGGAGAATAACAACAGGTGTGGGTGAGTAGAGGGATGGCTAGGCCAGTGATGGGAGTACGGTGGGGTGGTGAGGCCTGCGCGGCAGCACAGCCGGACGCGGGGAGGAGGGAGCAGGCAGTCCCGCCGGCGCTTGTTTGAGCGGCTGGAGTAGGAAGAGCAGAGATTGAAGAAGCACGACGGCCGTTGGATGGACATCCAACAGTCACTGCTTGTGCGTCAACCTTTTTTTAGGAAAGCCTCAAATCTCATACAGCCCATCTGCCATTATTTCTAAGAATTTACAGCCCATTTGCTAATCCTTAAGGTTTTTTTGGAGCCCATATTTCTTTGTTAGCATTACAGCCCATATTGTGGCCACAGTTAAAAAATTATACGAAATTTTGCACATTTCGGTGCGGTCCAAACTGTTTTTAATCCCGAAATTTCGAGTCACATTCAAACTAATTTTACAAATAAATGTATATCCATATAAAATCCAACAAATTGTCAATGCATAAAAATCAATGCAATTTAAAATCTCGGAATGAAAAAAAGAAATTTTAAACTAATTGCCGGTTTGATGTGTTATAAAAATGTACAACCCATTTATCATTACTGATAGGCCATTTTCTCGGCCAGCCGAATGAAGCTCTCCTCGTCTTGAAAGATTTGTAGCCCTATAGGCCTGACAAAGCGACTTACTTGGCAAATCACAAAAAAACTGGGCTGTGGCCGTGGACCCAGCTGTCAGCCTCTCCACGTACAGTACTCTTTCGATGGAACTCGGTCGTTGACCACATTGACCACGTCACGCCGAGAGCACCAAGGCGGTGCATGACGGCGAGGCCTAAGAAGGGGACGGCGTGGAGCCGGGGAAGACGCGGCAGTGGATGCCCACGCGGAGAGGAGTACGAGGGTTCACTGGTTCGGCTGCGGTGTGAGGCTGCCGTCGCCGTAGAATAACATGGGGTGTGGGTGAGTGGAGGGATGGCCTGGCCAGCGGTGGGAGTAGTATGGGGGCGGTGAGGCCTCCACGGCAGCATAGCCGGCCACGGGAGGGAGGAGCAGGCGGCACGACCGGCGCTGCTTTGGGCGGCTGGAGGAAGAAGACCAGAGGTTGAAGAAGCACTAAGGCCGTTGGATGGACATCGTACGGTCACTGGAGCTAGAATCGTTCATATTGACTAAGTTGACAAAGCTCTCCGTCCCCATCAACTTAGTAGGCCCACAAGTCAGCCTCCCACCATGGTGGGTCCCAGCTGGCAGGGGGGTATTCATTTTTTTGTGCGCAATAAGGAGGCACTTCCTTGCGTGCGAAGATATAGTTGGTGGGTCTGACCTGTCAGCGGAGGGAATGTTTTTCTCGTGAAATACAGAGGCCCTTCCGGCGGGTCCCAGATGTCAGGTGGAGGAATCATTATTTTGCACGTAATAAGGAGGCATTTCCTTGTGTGCGGACATGGACCCAGCTGTCAACCTCTCCACGTACAGTCCACTTCCGATGGATGTCGTTCGTTGACCATGTTGACCACGCCGCGCCGAGAGCACCAGGGCGGTGGACGACGGCGAGGCCTACGAAGGGAATGACATGGAGCCGAGGAAGACACGGCAGTGGCTGCCCACGTGGTGGAGAGTACGAGGGTCGACTGGTTCGGCTGCCGTCGCCGGAAAATAACAGGAGGTGTGGGTGAGTAGAGGGATAGACAGGCCTGGGATGCGAGTATATGATGGGGCCGTGAGGCCTGCCCGGCAGCACAGCCGTCCACGGAAGGCGGGAGCAGGTGGTTCCGACGGCGCTGGTTTGGGCGGCTGGGGTAGGAAGATCAGAGACTGAAAAAGCACGATTGCCATTAGATTGACATCTAATGGTTTGACGCTGGTAGAGTCGATTGTTGACTAAGTTTCTTTTTTGATAAACCTTGTGTATGGATGAACTTAGTAGGCCCACAAGTTAGCCTCCAAATCTGTGGCAGACAACATAGAGCCCATTTGCTATTTTTTAATAATTTACAGCCCATTTGCTAATTCTTAAGTAATTTATTACAGCCCATTTTCTGCCCAGGACCATGGTCAAAAAGTTCAACCTTATTTTTCATATTTCGGTGGAGTCCTAGCTTTTGTAATCCCGAAATGATAAACAATTTTTAAGAACTTATTGATTTGCCAAAAAAAATCGTTTTGTTTTTGTAAGCTAATAAGACGTGGGACAATTGAGTTGGTTTAAGGGAAAACCAGTGGTAAAAAAAATCAGCGCTGGGAGGGAAAACAACAACAAAAATAAGGATGTAAATATGAAAAGTGAATTTTATGTATTTTCAATATAATGATACGTGTATATGAACTAGTAAAACTATAGGTAGTGATTAGAAAACGGATGTAGGACATGCGTTTCAAGAGGAAAATAGAACTGGGCTGTGTGTTTGATTCAGTAAAAAAAGTGCCTGCGGATGTTGTAAGACAAAATATAACTAACGTTGGTGGGCCAGAGGCTAGTAGATACCTGTTGGATCTTTGTGCCCCGTTATCGTCATGGGCTTGGCCTGTTAAAAACAAAACCAAGCCTGGGCAGTCTACAGCCCAGTTGAAACTTGCTCGACCTGAAAAACAATATACGTGCTCAATAAATGAGAGAATTCTGCAAGTACAGACTGATAATTGGGATGCAACAGAGGTATTGTTTTTTCATCGTGATAATAAGAGCATGCACTTGTTTCGAAAAATTTGGAGAACTAGGAATTCGAACGGCAGGTGCTTATGCTACCCATCAAATAAAAATCAGGTGCCTGAAACTTTGTTTCGAAACAAATGATTCATCTTTATATCCACGTCGACCCTCGGCATGATGGTTGGAAGCAAATGCCAAGTTCATACCAAAATATCGTTAACAACAATACCAACTAGCCAACGACAAGGTAGTACAAGTACCAATACCAAACTAACTTATAATCTTTTTACTCCTGGTCCTAGTGTTCGTCTGGTAGAAAATCTTGCAGAGGACAAGCTCCCGCTCCTTCTCTTGCTCCAGGTCCCCGAGGTGGTACTAGTGCATCACCCAGTTGGTCCTCTGCTGGTCGAAGTTCTTGTTGGTGTGCAGCACGAGAACCTTTTTGCTGCCCGTCTGCCGGCCGTTGACTATCACCGGCAAGGTATTGCCGGTGTTGTGCCACATCGCGTGCATGCTGCACTCCGACTGTATCTTGCCACGCGTCCACGTGCCCCTTTTGAACGCCCTGGAATTGCGCTGGATGAAATGCTTGCTTAGGCCACTCAGTGTGATACCTGCAGTATTGTCGAATACAGGTTTTAGTGTATGTAGTTGGCATTTCCATAACATCTTTGGCATGTAGCAGTCACTTGTTTCACTTTTTATTAACTGTCAAATTGTAATTGCTTCACCAGGTCTGCGTCTAAAAAGAAAAATAGAGCTATAAACAAAGGAATATGTTTGTGCAAGTAAACGGCCGATCGGTGTCTTACCTGGAAGTTTCTTAGGATGGGTGTAGCATATGCCGTGCTTGCTGTCGATGGTTGGTATGAACAAATCGATGAGTGGGTGAGATCTCGCGCTGGCAGCACTCACTTTGGCCTCAAGGTGCTTGATCAACTCCCGATCCGTGGGATCGAACTTGACGCCAGCCGGCAGCACCGGCCAATCCTTCTTCGACTTGCATGGGTTAATTCCAGTTATATGGTACTCAATGTATGATCAATCGACTGCTTTAAGTGAATGATGAAAGATTTCGACAGATAAGTGGTACTCCAAATCTGAAGTCCAGAATACCCGAACATGCCACCGGGATTCTTGTGTCACCTCACGCGCAGCGTGTTGTCACGTCAATTCAATGTGTGGACATGATGAATAATTTGACCGACGTATATACTAGTACTGCTACTGTACTACTTACTAGTCATATTTAGTGTCACATTTTAACCATAGGTTTAACTAACAAATATGCACTTGAAGCCTAAGTGATATATATATATATACTGCACAACTTCAAACTAACAACAATACATAATATCCAACAAAAGAGGGTCGTGCTACTGTTGGAATTTTGCTAGTAGGCCTTTGGCGTCATATTTCCAACAGCTACATCAGTAGAATACATGGCTCAGTCTACATATCAGTACGAATCAAATTGTGCATATTTGCTATTGGCATGAACCACATCGCCGTATGTCGGGTTTGCAAAAGCCATCCATCGCATGGAAGCTTGATGCCTTTCACACACTGAAGATTATCTGGCAACAAGCTGTGTCGACGAATCTCAGGATATGGTGATTCATGAAACCCATGGTATGATGTGTAAACACAGCCCTCCTGGCGAATGGAAGTTGCATAGCACGGTAATCATCGCCGGTGATATGATCGATGATTGGTAGGATGATCGGATAATTGAGCCCGAGGAACATGGAGTGGTTGCCGAGGTTGTAAACCCACCTCCACTTGAATACGCCTGGCCCAATGGAGCTGGGATCTTTCTCGAACACGAAGCAGCCATAGCCATCAATGTCACGAATGCCCAGGCATTGTACTGCATGCGGTTTGATGAAATGGTTTGGTCAATTTCGTACGTGCAAATGAGCATCAAATGACCACCGTTAGCTGAACGAGCGATAAACCACCACCCATCGGCTGGTATGATTCCAGGTCCTCGAATCATGAAGGCCAGCGCATTTGCGTCTGCTGCAAAAATTCAAATTGGATACCAAAAGGACAAAAATAAACAATCATGTTCAGAGTATGTGTGGAATTAAGATTATTATAACAGTGACACATATCATAGACAGAGAATTGCAATGCCATGGTCATAATCATACCCGAAGTTAAAAAAAATAAGCCAATGGCTTTCATATTCTAGCAATATATCATGGTTCAAACATCATGTAACAATGAGAGGAAAACAGATATGACAGGGCCTACTCATATTCTACCATAGCACTTACTACAGTTATCATATCAACTCTAAGCAATAACATGCGTTGTTATAAAAATCCTGGAAATGAGAGTAACATATAGCAATCGTGAGGTTATACTCATAATATCTATTCTAACAATCATTAGATACCAATTGTACTCATATCAACTCTAACAATAACATGTGTGGTCATAAAAATCTAGGAAATGAGAGGAACATATAACAATGATGTGGTTATAGACATACTATATATTCTAAATTTGTAACAATGAACAGGCAGTCGTATTCTTAAGATAAAGATGAGATGAGATAGAATAATGACACGACGATAGGTTCCACCAGTATAGGCTGCCAATCTGTGCGTCGACCGCATAAACGATGCTATCGTGCACTATAGCATCATACAGAAGTGTTGGGTAAAGAGGATCGACGATGAGCCATAACCATGTATGGCGACCGGATTCCAGATAGACTAATCCCATGTTGAACACGGCAATGAGCTTGTAATCCATTTAGTCTTCTAATGGTGTGGGCACTTCGTAGATTACAACCTTCAGCAAATAGAGGTCGAGCCAAAAGCTCGACGCGTCTCGTGCGTAGTAGGTAGGAGTTTTCGGCGGGCCACGAGGCTCGATGGCAGCGGTATCCAAAGATGGAAGGGTGATCTCTCGCTGGGTGTAGATATCCACGAGACGCCACGCACTACCGGATTGGTGGATGAGGATGATCCAGTTGGCCTTCATGCCCGCCCAGTAGTGTCCGCGCATGAAGGACAGGTGGATGGGTAGTGGTAGCATGTCGAGGGGCACCATGGCAGCCTCCGTAGGATCGTCAAGTTAGTGTCTGGGCCACCTGCGAGGATCGGGCATCAGCAAGCAGGGTGTCTTGAAAAGAGCCGGCCGGTTGCAGATGAGTAGACGGTACAAAGACACCGAGCATGCGACCAGACGGACGGTGCTGAGTAGGTCCATACGATTGCAGATCTGCTCCAAGAGAACATCGGGGAGGGAATTACAATCGCGGCTCTACGTGTCAGTCGGTTCTGCCATTGGGGTTTTCGGTGCCTGCGAGCCAGCGGGCAAGTGGATTCGGGCGGGCGAGCAAAGAAGCTTCTCCTCGTGTGGCCGAGCAATGAGCGGGGGGATATGGTACGCGTGAGCTACCAAAGAAGATAGCACGGGTGGGCGAGCAAAGAGCGGGGGGAAATGACCGAGGATGGGGAAGAGAGGAGGAAGAAGAAGAGAGGAGGAAGAAGAGTGGAAGACGGGGAATAAAGTGCATTAAATCTCAATTCTACTACTACTACCAGGATATACCGTCCTTCGGAGTGTAAATAGTTACACCGATGACATATCTGTCTACCACAAGAGGGCCCATATGTCAGTTAATGGAGGACAGAAGCGTGCTCTACTGGCAAACATGATGGCAGTACTGGGTAAGGCTGATTTAGTAACACCAACACGCTGGTTCAGCTTATTAATTAAGTGTCCCATCTGCTGCAGCGTGTATTGTCACTTCACTGCGAAGACTAGTTGAATAGTTCTCTCTGACCGAGATGGAGAATAATGGATCGCGAAGACTTCCTTTATACATTATGCCTATGCCTCTATGCTCACTTCACTCATTTTGCTCCATACATAGTCACTTGTTGAATTCTCTAGAAAGACAAACACTCCGTATTTGGGGACAGAGGGAGGATTTTACTCTGTATTTGGGAACAGAGGCAGGAACTTACTCCGTATTTGGGAACAGAGGGAGTATCACCATATGGAGGGAACAGAGGAAGCTTGAAATATGAACATGTCAATGGGAGGGAGTAAGCCCCATGCATGCATGCATGCAACATGAAACACTCACACGTACACGTGGATGCACGCAACACTCACGCACCCATGCGGCACACAGCACACGACGCAACACACACGCTCACGCTCAAGTGCTCAACCTACTCTCTACGTCCGTGAAAGACTGTACATTTAGAGATTTACGCATTGACCAGGGCATAATTAACGCCCAAAAGTAGCAGACTTATGTGTGCATGCGACCATTGAGAGAAGAAGATTAAATGAAGGTAGTTGCATGCTGTAATTAAGGATAGACATGTAACCTATACCTAGAGCACAAGTTGGTGCATTAGTCAATCAATATCGATTTAGATTAATGGCTAAATGCATTGGAAGTGTAGATGTACCATAGTCTTTGTTTTTTAGTTGATTTCTTTGCTCTGCCAACTGACAGGTGGGACCCAGAAGCCAGGTGACAATTTAACCAGTCAACAAAGTGCCACATCGACTATGTGGCCGGTCAGCAGGGTGCAATACGGTGCTCTACGATGAGCTAGTGATCGTATAATCACTGCAAAACTATATATAGTGACCGTAAAGAGCGTATTGTTACATACGTTGACCGCCAGTGTATTTTTCTCGTTTCAAATTAAGCCATATTAACCGGAAAGGATGCAGTATGGACTAGTACTGGTACTGCTTTGATGTGTCCCGTCAATTCGCCGAACGAGGATAAGCTTGCTTACTACGCCTCTCCCTCGCCCACACGCGTGATGGTTCGCAGGACGAGGGGAGGGTTTTGACTACAGTGCCCTCTCCCTCTCCCTCTCCCTCGCGGTGGACGTGCAGCAGTTCAATCGGTGTCAGATTGTCAGAAGCATAATGTGTACTATAGTATCATCATTCTTGGACCTTCCGAAGAGGCGAAGAGCCAAGTGCAAGGTTCACACGAGTACGAACTGTTGAACCTCCCGAAGAGGCAAAGAGCCAAGCGCAAGTTTTATAGGAGTTGTCGTCCTAGTAGGAGCGTACTACACGGAGTACAACTATAGCGAACGATGCTACTATATGATGCCGCCACGTCACGTATATCCAAAGCTGTGCCACCTTTTTTTCACAAAGAGCGTGTTGGAGCCCGTGCAACAACCACACAAGTTGCACGTACACATAACACATTTACTAATAATAAATTCTAAAGGACAAATGCCAGTATGCCACACAAGTTCATCTCCAATTCATGTGATAAATTTGTGCACGACTAGTCTACATATATTCATAGCGCTACCGTTCACAATTTACCGTACTCCACGTACACGTTATAGATGGGCTACATGTCCTCCTCCAGGTTCCAATCCTAGGTGTTCTTCATGGATGGCACGATCCATAGAGGTGGGCAACGAGAAGCATTGTCGCAGCTTTCTAGTCCGGTTCCACATGATGGAGACTCATCCAAGCTGAAGCGGCATAAATCAGGGATAGCGTGTCCCAGCATGTCGTGCATCCGGCGGTGCGCACTGAAGACACAACCATGCTTCATGAACGGCAGGCCTTCCGTGTCGTGCACGGAAGGTGGCATCCGCTTCACAATGGGGTAGCTGTTCCCAATGAAAAGCGAGTACTATCCAAGAGTGTTCCTCGGCACCCACGTAGCATCACGGGGGTCGAACTCGGCGCCGTTCATCTGGTACACGTGGCATCTCAGATCTGTACACATGGTGACGTACATAGTCAAGGTCCATGCATAATAATGTTGTGCTCAAATATGGCGGTCAGTAATACTGTGCAGCAAATAGTACTACTCCGGTATAGAGGAAGTAAAATAACCGGCTTATTATATATAGTCACTCTTGGCTACATGGATGAGATAGTAAGACATGGAAAAACAAAAATGGTGGCAGCTAGTGGGTTCAAGTCTTCAAGGGCCTAGCTAGCTATACGTGTCCTCCAAGGTAAAAAGTACTCCTACTAGTATGTAAGTAGAGTACTAGTACAACAATGAAAGAGAAGGCGAGAGGGTTAAAAATGGAATACCTGGGTAGAAGGTGACGGTCTGATCATGGTAGATTGTGTGACCATGTTGCACATCAGTGGTACCATGGGTAACGACTGCTAAGATAGTTGATCCCAATATGCCATAGTCAGCTACAAGGTTCCAGGTTAGATCGAATCACGGATGCAAATGCACATCCAGGATCGGTGATCTTATTTTGATCGCGAGATGACTGGTCCCTGCAAAATAATGGAGTACCGTTAGGGATGCAAATGATGGTTTGTGCATTCCGTTTGTAATCTCCCGTACCGTAGGATGGAAACCAGATGAAACAAGTCCCCTCGCTTGTCACCGCGAAGATGCGGCCTAGATGGTGCAAGGCGGCTTCGAACGTGTAGGGGTACAAATCTGCCGCCGCCAACACCCGCCAGCCTTTGCCGTTAGTGCTTCTTGCATTGGTGGCAATCCTTATGTCAAACACCGCGATGAGATAGTAATCGTTGTAGCCGCATCGCTTTGTTAGTGGGTTCACAATTGCTATCTTCTTCAATCTCATGTAGGCATCATGATACATATTCAAGCCCAGCCAGTCCGGAGGGCCGATCCCAATGGTGGAGAAGGGGTCTACCGGAATGGCTGCACTGCTGTGGATGTTGTGCAAAATGACGGTGTTATCCGGCCGGAGGTATGCAAGCCAATCTTCGTTGGACCGACCCAGACCTATAAATCAGACGGTGGGCAGCGGAGAAATTACGGGATGGAAATGGAATAACTAAGTACTACATGATCAAACTCCATTACTGACCTGCTCATCGGACAGAATCCGACTACCTCTCATTGTCGGCAACTCTAGTGGAGTCAACGTGCAACCATGGCTAGGGAGCGGTGGACTGTTCGAAGGATTGTCCCATAGAAGAACCTTCTCCTCGAGGACGCATGGAAGACCAACAAGCATGGCCTTTTCCCAAGCCATTTTAAGCATCGTCTTGAAAAAGTTGGTGCAGGAAGCACCGAGTCTTGTGACGGCGAGGACGTCGGAGCAGCGTGCAATTTCTCCCAGAGGATCATCGTCCAAGGTCTCCCAGCCCCAACAAGGAGGAGAACCGCCTGGCGAATCCATGTGAGCAGCGATGAACTGCCTTCTCTTTGGGAGGAGGGGAACTGGCGAGGAGGAGATAAGAGCGTAGTAACCGCAGGGCCTCGTCCTTTCCAACTATAGCGAAGGGGTGAGGCTATTATTTACTACTAGTACTAGCATTATGGGACGTAATGGGATTGCATTATACTGTAAATAATAGCACTAGTAAGAAATTTTTGGCACTAGCTAGTAGTTTTTGGCGTGGATTAAGAAATTTTGGGTATGTTTTTGCTATTTTTTGTACACGCCAACTAGTGTCAAAAAACGTCTTACATTATGTCACGGAGGAGTATGTACTCGTACTGTAGTAGTATTAGTACTGCTTTCTCAACTAGTAGTGCGAGGGTACTACTAGTGCTATGTACTGTACAATATAGTGCACCAGTTTTGAACTCTTGAATCTCAGGGCCAAGGAGCTACAGTTGGAAGTGGAGGGTACTACTGTTCTCTAGAACCATCGCTGTACTATCAATGCAGGGAAAGTACACATGTGTAGTGGCCTAGTGGGTACTCTCGGTGCTCTAATCAGCCGCTCCTCTCACGTAGCTGGCCTACGGGGCCCTCCACTATGTAGGCCAAAACCAGTGCCAAATTCACTATTTGAACATTTGGCACCGGTGTCCTACATTGCCCAGCCGATGCCATATAAAAATTTCAGGGCATCGATGCTTCTACTTGCTCCAACGCCATATTTCGTTGAGGCAATAAACAAAGCATCCATTGTACTTTTGCATGCGAAGAACCACCAGCACCACTAGCGAGACACTGATTTGAGCTGATATATTACTAGTTTATAGCTAGGTGGGCCAGAGGTGGATGGATGCCAAATCCTTCACGTTGTGGTGCCGGTGCTAAATATTTTTCATTTGGCATCGAAGTGTATGTGGCAAACTTTTTAGGTTTCTGGCACCGAACACCGCTCCTCTCACGCACACACTAGTAGCCTGTTTATCAGCGACGGTTACTACGGGGGCAGAACATTTGAGTTATTTGATACAGCGAGACTAGGCTTTTCGCTTCCATTTGTGGAGGTGTAATGGATCTCGTCGAACTTTGTTAGTAGTTCCTTCTTTATGAATGAGATGAAGCAAAGCTTTTGCCTCCGTTTCAAAAAAAAAAACACGTCAAGAGGAATTTCTTTTATAGTAGAGCCGATAATGGAGTGAAGTCCATGCGTGCAATGCCACAAGCTACAGAGTAGTAGTAGAGCACTTTACGTACAGAGCCATATTGCATAGTTCCCAATGCCCTGCCAGGCTTTTCCGGCTCCTCGGGCTCAATTGGGAGGCGCTAGTTTAAATATGCTACTAGCTGATGAGGAAGCTGCAAGCGAGGTGCGGCTAGGGTGAGCACGCGAGCCACGAGATGCTGGGAAGGAAAACCCGTTCACGTGGCTAAGCTATCCAGTGCACCCAGATTGTGGTGCCGCACGTCCGTTTGACTTCAAAACTCAAACTACCCGTGTAAAATATTGCCTCACAGCGAAGTTACTATTTCAAAAAAAGACCGCCATGCGTTCGGCCGGGATCGAACCCACAAAACAAGGTATACACTCCCGCGTCCACTAGTAGTACTCGTTGGAGTACAATGCAACCTAGAATCGCCTTTTGTCGCTTGTAGTACATTGTTCCTTACAAGAAACCCCTAATAATGCAAGAAACCACTAATAATGCCAAGAAACTACTAGCACTTGCATACGTGGCAGACTTAAGATAAGACTACCTTATCAACCATTGTACATGCTCTTACCAACCAGCCCTACCAAGAAACGACTACTCTACAAAGTGTCGTTATAGGCACGTTTCAACCCATGGCCCTGTTTGGATACATTTGTTGTCAATCTAACCCTGCCATCCAAACCACTTTGGTTAGAGTTAGTTCAGGGTTAGAATCTAACCTCTCACTTAGAGTATCCAAACAGGGCCCACGTCGCCCACTAAGTCAACGCCTTCTATTCGACCGGGCGTTATGACTTGTGGGACCTACATGTCAGTCTGCATAAAAATCCCCGAGTGACCTCCTACCTCCGGCCCGTCCACCTAGTCATCATCGGCCATGGGACACAGCTACCGCCGCCGGCAGAAGGCGAGGTCAAAACCGCCGGCGGTGCGGAGCCCATCTTGCGGCAGCCCGGATGCCAGCTCCGTCCGGTGCTCGCGGCCACTAGCTAGCCAAGATAGCTCCGTCAAGCTGCTTGTCTGCAAGGTTTGCTAGCTAGATTGGCACGGCAGCGCGGCGGCTTGCTCGCGCGCGCCGCGCTAAGGCCAGCCATCTGACTCGAGCGAAGGCAAGCGCGGCGGCTTGCTCGCTCGTG
This sequence comes from Secale cereale, assembly GCA_902687465.1. Lineage (NCBI taxonomy): Eukaryota > Viridiplantae > Streptophyta > Magnoliopsida > Poales > Poaceae > Secale > Secale cereale. The sequence goes on along the minus strand of LR738713.1, from coordinate 462,773,068 downwards.
AGTCACGCTCGGGCCAGCCTGGTAACCCGTGCGGAGGCCAGCGTGGCGTGCAGCCCGTCCGGCGGAGCGACGGCCAACTCGCTCATCACCGATGCCACCGACGAACACGCATCACTACTGTTTGAAGTAATGTTCAGGAAAAATAATGATTTGAGGGGGAATAACAGGATAGAAGGTCAGATGTGGGTCCCTCGTGTCAACGGTCAAACAAAATGTGTTGGTTTAAGCTGCCTCGTCAGCACGAACGTGTGGGCAAACCCTGTCATAAATGGGTTTAAACTAACCTAATCGGTAGGTAGTAGTTTTTGGCGTAGATTAAGAAATTTTGGGTATGTTTTAGCTATTTTTTGTACAATAGATTCTTCCTAGGGCTGGTTGAAAGTGGTAGTTTTTTGTTAAATACTCTACATATTGTAAGTAGGAGTGAAAGTAAAGCTTTGCAACCCAATAAGCAAGGCTAGTTACATAGTGCATATGTGTACATGATTGAAAGTAAATATCAACCATGAGTGACTAATATCTTGATGGAGAACTTGAAACTATGGAATACTAGGATTTTTTTTTCATGGTTGGAAATACTAGCAATGTTCATGTGCATTGCAACGAATCATAATTAGAATAATACTTATTCACAAACTTGATACAGAACACTCTAATTTTGATATACATATATCACTAGAGATATATTATGTTTCAATTAGAATATATTCCTTGGGCTGTTTTGGTGAGGTCAGGGAGGGATGTGGTTGGTTTTAAGATACTAATTATGGGTTTTTCTGCAAATTGGTAGACAAGTGGGATGTTTGTGAGAAAAGGCAACAACTTACCTCATAGTCGTTAGATGTAGATCTAATGGTCACAAATGACGGATGGCAGACACACCATCATCACCAACTTAGTCTTCTGTAGGAGTACTAGCAAGATCCGTGCATTGCACGGAACATCAAGATGCATTTTTATTTATTAAAACACTCGTTGTGATTGACCCATGCGGGAGTAATCCCATGTGTAAAAACTAATGATATCTCGAGAACTAGGAGATAAGGTGAAAAGGAGTGGGGCATGGTGGTGATTGGTGGTCGGACTGAGCGGAGGCATGGGGATTGATGACGCCGGCAGCGGCCACCAGGTCAGTTTGTTCCATAGGCTTCCATTCTTAATTGCTCAACAATGAGGTTGTTGGAGACAAGGATGAACGAGGGAAGGCCTTGTCTGCAAATGTGGAGAAGGGTGCATGTATCTTTTAGTTTAATTTCCATCAGTCAGATATAGATGGGACGGTCTATATTGCAAGATGGCACGCGTACCATCATCACCAACTCGGTTTTTTTATAAGAGAAGAAATATAAGTATGGAGATACAAACGTATTGTCGATACTTGTTTTCGTAAACTAGCATCTACATTCTATTCAATGCCTCAGCATGTGAGGCCTTAGCACAATGACTTCTCGACTGTGTAAAACAAAGGTTTTCCCGTCGCCGATAAGGAGGGGCTGACGGTGGCGCAGTTTTTGGCGTGCTCTAGTCCTAGTAGTCATACTAGGTGGTTTAAGCACGTGTAGATTTATTCTTTTTCACGTCTCGTGTTCGCCGTACTGCCACGACTGTTGATGAATAGACGGTAAGTTATTCACGGGGAAACCCTTGTTGAGCGTGTTTGCGAGAGAGAGAGAGAGACAGTGTGCGTGTGTGATATGTCTAGAGACTGAGGCAATGATAAGAGATTCTTTGTGTCTATGTGTGTGGGGAATAGAGAGAGACATGTACATGGGGCTTTATGTTGTGTAACGTGGAGACACATATACATAATTAGAGAGTGAGTGTGCGAGATACACATGTGGACATGGGGAGAGATGAGGATCCAGATTAATGGGTGTTTGTGCATGTTTGTGTGTGTTTGTGCGCGCGTTTGTGTGTGAGAGGGAGTGTGTGTATGTGGAGTAGAGAGACCACTAATGATGTAAACCTAGTATAAGGGAAGGGGGAATGGTGTGACATGTTTAGTAGCGGGATAGCATGGGTGCGGGCGGGGGGAGCAGGCTATTTGGAACAGACATTGATTGTGTGTGGGAGAGGGGTGTGAGAGCGAGCGAGCGAGAGAGAGAGAGAGCTAGCGACGGAGATATATATATATATATATATATATATATATATAGAGAGAGAGAGAGAAAGAAAGAGAGGGGGCAAGAGAGAGAGAGAGCTAGCGATGGAGAGAGAGAGAGAGAAAGAGAGGGGGCGTTTGTGTCCATAAATGGCATATAGATAGGGAGACAATGTTGATCTTGTTTGAAATTGGCCTATGCATGGAGACGCAAGGGAAGCGAGTCATCGTGTGTGTGATAGGGACTTCATGAGAGATCTAGAATAGATGGTGTGGAGAATAATGTGCGAGATCGAGAACGATGATACATTAGGGAGCTATGGAAAGAGTCACGACATATATGTATATAGGGAGGAGCTGGGGCGGGTCCACATGTGCGAGAGATAGAAAGAGGAGAGTGGCGCACAAGGAGACAAAGTGTGCTTGTTTTGAAGTGGGGGTTGTGTGTGAGGTGAGTGTGCGAGAACCACATAACTAGGGAGATAGACGTTTGGGGGCGACGTTTTGTGTGTATGGGAAAGATACACTCTACATAGTGCGTGTGCTTGGGAAAGAGAGATGCCGGGTGACCTAGCTAGAGAGTGGGGGAAGAGATGTGTGCATGTCCAGGAGACAAAGTGATAGAGACCTATATTGGGGTCTGGACTTTAGAAGAGGGGTGTTAATGTGCTCGTGTGTTGGTGTTTGGGGGAGAGAACGACTTCTGTGTGTGTGTGTGGGGGGGGGTGTGGGCGACGGGGGG
>LR738713.1:462747098-462770160 GCA_902687465.1 Secale cereale | reverse complement strand
GGGGTTAGCTTCAGATAAAGTGTGAGGTGTCTATATTTGAGGGACTTTAGCGTAATTGAGATATGGTCAATAGTGTGTGCACTCAAGGTGGATCAATTTGTTTCATAGTTTGGACTATGAGATAACGATACTTTTGAACATGCGTGATATACTTTGATGTACCAAAATTACAAACCTAAGATTGGAATTTTGGAATTCGACTCCATCATTAGTTTTTGTAATTCATTTAAACGGAAATACATTTTTAAGCCGGGATTTCGTGATTTCAAATTCATATATCAAACCTAGAGATATATAGATACGGGCATGTTCGAACTTTATAATCATCCACTTTATTCATACACATACACATTTTTTGCTATTGTCATCATATTTAGGATAAACACATTTGGAATTTCATTTGAATTGGACCATATGATGGTATTTGCTTGTAGTAGCTCAATGATCCATATTTGAATTGAATGGACGATCTAAGTTTCGAGTTGGAGACATTGATTTTCAAAACTTGCACTTTTTTTGCTTGCAAAACAAACAAATTCTCGGCCATGATATCATAGTCGGCCGTACAAGAGCAGAATATAATTTCAGGCGCCAAAAGCTTTCAAAATTCCCGCTCACATCGAACTCGCGCCCGAAAGTTTAGCCCTGTGAGATTCCTGTTTTACCCCTGCCACATGAACGAAAAAGGGCTGCTTTGGTAACTCCATTGTTTTCCCCTCTTTGCCCCCAACATTCTTCCCCAGAGCCCCTCCCCTTCCCCTCCCCGACCCCCCAACCACGGCAAGCCGCCGAATCTAGTCCTCCGCCGCAGCGGTGGACCTCACACCCCGACGGATCTACCTTCCGCACCTTGGAACCCCCAACTACCAACTCACCACTTCACCGGAGCCGCTTCAGTGGCTAGCTTGTACACCGCTCCAAATCACCTTGAACGCCATCATCCTCCACCGCACCGAATCTGCTTAACCGGCGCCCTCGTCCACCACAGTGCAGGCCCTTCACTGACTCCCTCATCCGTCCCTTCGCCGGCCCTTCATACAAGCCCTCGTCCGCCGCAACAGATCCGCCTCACTGAAAGCAATGTACAATGTGCCTGCCGAAGCCTTCGTCCACTGCACCGGACCCGCTCCACGAATGCCATATTCAACTCCACCGGCCCAGCTTTACCGACGCCGCAGCCTCATCAGGTTATTTCGATCTGTACTCCTTCAGTTTTTCTCTTTATCGTGCAACTGTTCACTTACCACAGATGAGCTTTCTTGTATGTCGATAGGCGCCGCAACCGTAGCACTGGAGCCGCTTCAGCGACGGCGACAACCGGCCCAACTCAGCCGCAACACGAGCACCATCGACGATCCTTAGCTATCAAGTATGCCAATGATACCCGTACGTCGTCGACAATCAGGTACTATTATCCAACGGCCGGCGCCTACGTTCACTTTCTTAGCATAAGCACCGCACCTTTGAATTTCTTCAGGGCATCATTCAGTTTTTCATGAGACACGTTATTCTGTTTGCACCTGTGGGGCCATACTTCTGGCAGTGAACATGTTACATGTGCTAAATTACATACCAGTGCACATATAGTTAATATGCTTTAGTTTTGTCCTAAGTATTACTGTACTTCCTAGATATCGCTGCCTACTATTTTACTTCTTGCATGCTATATTTATGATAATGGTGTTGTTCTGATGCCACATGTTGGTTACATCAAAATGCTTCATGTTCTCTATGCTTAATTACACATCAGGAAACTAGCATGTGGTTCGGCTGGTTTTTGTTTGTTTTACCCTACATTTTCTGATGCTAGCTATTACATCACTGCTACGAGCCTCTGTTCATTAATTTTGTGTGTGTTCTTGATCTTCCCAAGTTGCATGACTGATTTGATGCTTCTATTAATTATGGAGCTGCCAACCCCATCAAGCAAAATATTTGTTCTTTTGGGGCTGGCACCTCGAACACGCATAAAAATAGAGGGAAGCAGATATATTGTTGTGTATGCACACACCTTCTTTCATTAGTTTAGATGAACCATTGATGATTAATTTGAACCAGTGCATGCGATTAAAATTAATTTTACCTAAATAGAGGGTGCATAATAAACTACAATAAGTAGATTTGCAACCACGGGATGCTGACGATATCTTCAAAGAACATTGCAACAGCAGCGAGGCTTCACAGCAACATATGGTAAGCCAGTGTGTTTTAGTACATGCGAAATGTAAGGCGTGTGGGCTGCTTTCTTGGCTTGTGCCCTCAACCTGTAATCCTACATAACAACAAATAGTTCAGTTGTCCGCTTTGCTGTATTGCTTGATTCGAATGCTTGTTTGTTACTTGTTACGCTATACCTGAGTTGGCCAATATGTCAGCAGTGCCTACTGTACTATCGTAAATAAATGCATGCCTAGTTCATTTGAGTCCTTAACTTTTCCTCTAAACTTCATCACAAGACTGTCTTCGTAGTTTATATGAGGCCACACCGTTAAGTGCTTTCTCAGATTATTTCAACTGCTTAGATGCCTTGGCAACTTAAATATAGCGGTGGTACGCTCCCTTACAAGTTTTCATCTTACCATTTTAATTTCTTTTCGGCTGATGCTGCTTCAAACCATTTAAATATAGCTTGCCATGCTCGGCAATAATTCGTATGTCGTTTACCATGTAAGCTTACTGCCAGGATCATGCGATAACTATCTCTTACTTATGTCCAGCGGAAACCTTTCAGGATGCCGTTCACACTAGGACACAATGTACAACCCCAGAATCTATTTGTGGAAGCAGTGCGCCATCCATGTTACCAGATGGTAGCAGTTTAGAGGCAACACCACCAGAGAGCAGTCTGAGCATAGATATTATAGTTCTTGAGGCTCTAGTAGAGGCAGAAAGAGATGGTGTGGCTGCCATGAATGAGGTAATTTCGATCTTGAAGCTGGAAATTACGCAATTAGCTGCACGCATTATGCAGGCAACCCAAGAATTGGAGGAAGTAAGAATGTTGCATTCGAAGACGGACGAGGTCCTGCTGCTTTTGCTATCTGAAGCCCAGGGTAATCCCAGTTCTTCTTTAGATAGCAGTTGAAATTGTCATTAGATTATTGTACTTGCATGTTGTGTCATGTCTCTGAATGGATTATGTTGTAAGACCCCCTATGTTGTCCATGTGTTGTAATGATCCGAATTTTTTAGGCGAGGTAATCCTCAGTACTTGTATGATTGACATAAGGTGAACTGTTTTTCGTGTGAGCATATTGTATTGGATGAAAAACTGTTTGACTCAAAGTGTATCCAACCTACTGGATTCGAAGATCAAGGCATTTCTAAATCATAATCATATATAAAGGTGGAATAAATCTTTGTGGTGGTTTTGAAGAAATAAATAACAAAACGTAGAATTATCTGTGGATATTCGTAATCGAATAAAAATTGGATTTGGATTTAGTTGCCAGGGCCTAGGGCAAACGTGGATGCTAATTCTGCCAAGTTTTGAACGAAGCGGCTAAACACCCACTATCATTTGTGGGCTGCCCGAAGCAAGTGTTTGCGAGATGGAAATTACTGTCTACCCTAACACTTGACATCCTTATCGACCGGATTTACGCTGCTGTCGATAGGGGTAGACTAGTAACTTCAATCAGACATGACACGACGGCCTCTGAGCCCATTCAGACACGGTGGGCGCCAAACGTGGGCGGCAAAACACATTTGATTCAAGCTCGTATGAAAGACATGTGTCTCTCCCTCCATTTCCCCATTCATCCATGGTTGGCGGCAAAACAAACTCTCCTCGTCCGAAATCGATGTAGGCTAATATTTTACATAGGGGCAGATGTGTAACTTCCCTCAGATGTGACACAACCGCCCTACCTATCATCCCCGTTCATACACCATGGGAGCCAACCATGAGCGGCAAAACACCCTCTCCTCGCCCGAAATCGTTACCGGCAAATATTTTGGAGATGCGAGATTACCATCCTATCCCCAACCGACGTGATGTCCGAAACTTTAAATGGGGGATAAGTTCGTAACTTTGCCACATTTCAGACAAGCGCGTCCCAAAGTTTGAGATCCCCCTCCCCTCCATTTCCCCATTCATACACCGTCGACGCCATGACGACCTCCCCACTGCGGCCAGCCTCCTCCGTCCGCCACCCCATCCTCCACCTTGCCAGAGCCGCTACCCCTACCCCGTCGTCCACTACAAGAGATGGACGTCTCTCATCCACGGCGCCGGACCAGGATCATTTCATCGCTTCGTCTCGCTTCATCGGCGCCACCGTCCACTTTGCCATTGCCGCTCCTACGACCACCTCATCCACGGCAACATGATTTATCCCCCAACCCGGCCGTCTGCCATCTAAAGTCTTCTTCCCCACCACCGACAGCCATCGCACCCGCAGCACCCTCAACGTATCAGCAGGGGCCTACACGGCGTTGCAAGAGAGGTGGTAGTTTTCCATATGTGCTTAAGTTATTGATCTCACCCGGAAAATAGATCTTAAATTGTTTACTGTACTTTTCTTGTCCGTACCAAATCGTGGTGGCTAGTTGAATGCAAACATTGGTTGCAAAGTAGCTTTGTCCGGTTTGCACCTTCAGATCCGCCATGTCACGGTCACTATACTCGTAAAGCTTATGGTTCCCCCCTTTATATTCACTACCATCATCGTAGGTGCTTCACTGCTTCGTGTCATGCTAGCACTGCTCCTCAAGACCGCAACTCATCAAGCGAAATAACATGCCACTCATAATTCCAAAGCTTACGTGTTGAAATACGAATCTGATATGATGCTCATATTACTAAAACAGAGAATGTTTAATTGGTCACCTAACGTTCCTATATTCGTTTCAAAAAGCATGTGCGCCACCCACTGGTCCAGCTAGTTCCACTTTCCTGATTTTACTCTTGATGCTTAGGGTCTTCCCCTTTTATCTACTCTACTATGATCTGCGTGGGTTTTTTCTGTCATACTAGCATTACTCCACCCTTCAAGCTAAACAACACAACACTCAAAATTCCAAAGCTTAGTTGTTCAAATATGATTGTGATATGATACTGATATTAGTTAACAGACACATTTAATTGGTTAGCTAAAGGTCCCACTTGAGTTTCCAAATGCATGTCGCGACATATAGAGAGACAGCAGAATTGCATTTCTTTGTCACTTGTTGACTGTACTTTCATGTCCATAGCAAATCTTAGTTGTTATTTCAAAGCAAATACCGGTTGCTAACTACCCTTTGCGCGGTTTGCAGCTTCAGATCTGCCATCCCACTGCCACGGTCAACACTATACTCATCATGCTTACGGTTTCCCCATTTTATGATGCCACGATCAGCCTACATGGTTCGTGTCATAATAGCACCGCTCCACCCATCGAGCTAAACAAGCTTAGTTGTACAAATTCAAATCTGATATTATGCTGATGTTAGTAACACTGGGAGATGTTTAATTGGTCAGCTAAATGTTCCTACTTTACTTTCGAAATGCATGTGAGCCACATATGGAGAGACCGGAAGGAATAGTATTTCTCTGTGCGCTCTGGTTCATTATGGGTGGCCAACCGACATTGTATAGAAAGACTTGTAATATCTTCAATCTGCTTGCTCTTCTGCTCTTCTTTAAGATGATCCTCTTCTCTTGCGGTCGACTGGTCAGGTCGAGTTATTCTCCCTTAATATATTTTGAATCTGTCAGGTCAGGTCAACTTGTTCTTCTTTACTATATGTTGAAGCTGTCTTCTGCGAAGTATCATCACTTCTGGAGCTCTCATATTTTGAGTAGTAGGCCACATTATATTAATGCACACACCAAATTACAACATGCATGGCACCTCTTAGAAGAATTGTAGAGATAGCACAAAGGGGTTTACAAGGAGGAAGTATTGGATTAGAATCACTTCTGCATTACAAAGATAATCTCACTTGTTTTTATGTTTTCATGCATGTCAGGTATTGAACATTATCAAAATGAATATGAGAATGGGCGCATGAGAGGAATATTGCGGAACAATCCACTGGCTAACAAACTTGGCATGTTGGAGGATGGCCTATCTTATTCACCCATTAAGGTGCATGCTCTAACTTGGCAAGGTTGTATTGGTCGCACATATTTTCTCTGACCTCTTGCATTACTTCTACTTTGTTACACCATATGCTTAGTTTAAGCATCATATATGAGTATATGCCATACCTATCCATTTTCTGTACCTATTCCATGTGTCGTCATACTATGTTTTTTCAGTCAAATGTTGTTCTTTCGTAATAGATGTCCAAAAGGAAGAGGGTGATTGCAGATCCTCAAGGAGTACAAACTAGGTATTTGGAAAAGGTAGTGATACCTGTTAAATCAGATAGATCAGCAGCCACAGAAAACACAGGCCCAACTGTAACAGACTTTACCCCTACTCCAGTGGCCAAACCCCTATTAGAACTCCTGACAGCCCAGCGTCAAGTACTGTCTATGATATCAAATTTTGAACTCCTAAATTTCTGCATGTGCCTTACCTTCTCTCTTGTATGAAAACTAATTTCAGATGAATCTCCTTGATCAAAGGATCATAGGATCTTACGACAATACTGGGCTCTGCATTGCTCTTGTCAGTACCTCTTGCCCTTTGTCAGCATACTTACACTCATTGTTGTTTGATTATGTAGCATCACTGTAAATGTCCGCTTCTTTATCCTCCATTTTCTTGAAATTATAAGATCTATATTTACTCTTAGATAAATGTAGAATTAACACAATGGTTATGAAGTTTTGGATTGCTCATGTAAGTACATGTTGTCATGTACTCCCTCTATATCGAATTAATTGTTGATCAATTGGATGTATTTAGAACTTAATAGTGCTAGATACATCCATTTGAGCGACAACTAATAACAGACGATGGTGGTATTACTGTACATGCATCGCGAGATAGTTGATTGTCTAGCATTACTCTGCATCTTATCTGCCCTGCCCTCCACTTTCTCCAAATTATCATATCTACATTTACTCTTACCAAAATGTTGAATAAAGCCAATGCCACTACACACGTTGATGTCTGCATTCCTCTTGTCAGTACCTTTTGCCTTGTAATGTTGTACTTAATTTATTGCTATATGATTATGTATCATCAGTCTGCACCTGAGCTTCATTATCCTATATTTCTTCCAATATTATTTGATCTATATTTACTCTTTGCAAAATGTAGAATAATGGCAACGCTTATAAAGAATTTTCTTTGGGGAATTATTTGAATTGTATTTCCATCAACATGGAGAAGGGCTTTGTCAAGCCCGTGTTAACATGTAATTTAAGTTCATCCTTCTCAAGCTTTCAAACTTTGTTCTAGTATAGATTTGGATAGGCATCATTTCCTCCACTGCTGTTTACATCTGATTGGATGTTTGCAACAACTACTAGTTTTAAATTGTAGTTGTAAAAACATGTTCCTTATGCAGAACAAATCCATTTATTTGCTTATATAATTGTGAAACATGTTATGTGTCTCCATGTTTCTCTTTCAGAGTCGTATCTCTTATGCCAGGCAAAACTTTAGGAAAGATAATGAGCCAAACCATCTTGAGGACAGCGAGATGACCCCAAGGTCATGTCTTGATGAAGACAGCAAGTTGAAGCTACTCACCAGCAGGTGTGAGACAACCTCTGTGTAGTCGCTGCCTCAATCAGTTCGACTTCTTCAGTCTCAACTTAAAGCGGAAAGGCTTTCTTCAGCTCAGCTCTGACTTGAAGTCAAAGATGTAAAGAAGATGTTAGGGGACTGCCTTGCGCAATATGGTGCCATACAGCTAGGGATGTAGCATCTATCATTGACACAACTGAGGTCTCATCAACTTGTTCGGCTGCTTGCGGGGCCCGAGCTTGCGAGGTCTAGTGCCTTCTGAAGTGCTCTTAGTTTTGTATATTCTTTTGTCGGCGCATTTATATGCACCGGTGGCGACCTTTGATGCCCAGTGTATGAAATCCGTAGTCATGTTGCGCTTTATTATCACCGGTAGCGAACTTTGATTCCGAGTGGATGTAATATGTCGTAATTTCTTTGTTCTATAGTCTAGGTTTATTCTTTGATCGGTATGCTGTAATTTAGGCCGGAAGGTTCAGTGGATCTCAGTGTTGTCGGTCTTCAGGCCAGCCCGTTACTCATATGGGCCAAAACGTGGGCCTATAATCATCTTGGGCCATTAGCACGTCTTAACCTATAGTAGTTTCCCGCCTTTAACAGGCCATGGGCTACATATTTACTGTAGTGACATTGGGCTTCCTACGGGCCGTAGAAACAATGGGCCTTCTACAGTTCATAGAAACAATGGGCCTTCTACGGGCCGTAGCGACAATGGGCCTTCTACGGGTCGTATCATCAATGGGCCTTAGACGGGCCAAATGATCGATTGGCCCAACATGGGCCAAAAACAGACCGCATTATGGCCGTAAACAGGCTAGAGTTGGAGTCGTCCGTTCATGGGCCGACCATAACAGGCCGTCGTTAATAGGCCGTATTTGATGACACTATGAAAATGGCCCAACGTATTAACGGGACACAAATGGGCCGACTGTAACCACATGCTGAATTTAGCCCACAAGCAGAAAATGGCAGTAACGGGTCGTAAGTAACCGAATGCTGGAAATGAGCCCAAGAATAAATGGGCCCTGAGAAGGCCGAAAGATAACATGGGTTGCAAACGGCCCAATGGATTAATGGGCCGCTAATGGGTATAAAGTGATACACTGTTCATTACGGGCCATTTTCACCACGGGCCGTTAATGGGCCAAGAATAAATGGGCCCTGAGAAGGCCGAAAGATAACATGGGCTGCAAACAGCCCAATGGATTAATGGGCCGTTAATGGGTATAAAGTGATACACTATTCATTACGGGCCAGTTTCACCACGGGCCGTTAATGGGCTAAGAGTTAGAAAAGGGCCTTATATGGGTCGAAAGACGTCATGGGCCATACATGGGCCGGAACTTAAAATGGGCTGGAATCATATTGGACGGCCGAGATGACGCTACTAGGCCTAATTTGGATAGGTCGTAACGGGCCCTGGGTTAGCGGGCTGTAAATGGGCTATATGTGAACATGCCGTTAATAAGCTTTTCGTGGACCGGCCCGCCACCTTTTGACCAAGTCAAACGGGCTGGCCATTTCACAGGAATGGGCCTCTGTTGTGCCGTGCCATGTGTCGACGTATCATAGGCGCTTTGTGTCCAATGAGAGGATGACATCTGCCCCAACGGTGAGCCGACACGTGTTTCCTCCAGCCAATGATGATTTTACACGTGAAAAATCCCCATTGGTCGGGGCTGTTAACGGGTTATCGGATCCAAAACCGGACCCGATAGCTTAACGACGTTCCGTTACGATGGATGCCACGTGTCAGTCACCCTTGACGAAAGCACTTCTGTGACGCGCGATTTATCGTCATGGAAGTGGTCACTTCCATGATGATAATTTTGGTAACGTCATGGAACACTTCTACGACAACACAGGTATGACTATCTTGATTCTGTCATAAAATCGCCATGGATGTACATGCATGACAGAAAACGTGACCTACTGTGACAAACACGTATCATCACGGAAGTGTATTTTTTGTAGTGAACTAAGTTTTTGAGTCATCTGTTTTGCAAAAATTCTACACTTTGTGATGCTCATCCACTCTACCTCATCTACATCTATTCACAGGGTTTGCTGCCGGTGTAATTGCCAAGATGTCCGACCAAAGTGATAGCCAGAATAGGTCTAAGGAGCAAGTTCACATGAGTGAGGGCACTAGTCCCTCTAGTAGCTCTGATGAGGGCAGCAGGAGCACACCTAGCAACTTGCCCAAGGCAGCTACCAAGACAAGAAAAAAGAGAACTTCTGACACTGATGATGAGGACTTTGTGGCTGATGAGGCCACTTAGAAGAAGAAGGTGCTCAGGAAAGAGTATGGCACATCTGCTGCAACAAAGCCGGGTTTGAACAAGAAGGCACCTGCCAAGAGGATTCCCATGTCAAAGGCCAGAGCATCAACTCAAGAGACAATGGTCTTTACTCTTGAAACCAGAGATGATGAGCCAGCAGGAGCAAAGAAGAGAGCAAGAAAAACCACAGCCAGAGTGATTGGCAAGCCATCCATGAGAGAGGATGATGATGATGAAGCTGAAGAAGAAGAATAAGAAGAAGAAGAGGATGCTCCACCAGCTCCTAAATCTCAGAAGCTGATGGGGGATGCCATCAAGTCTGGGGCTGCTCCTTCAAAGCCCAAGACTGCCCCCAAAGCTGCTCAAGCCATCAAGTTTGCACCGAAGAGAAGCACTAGGAACATTCCAGCTGTAGAAAAGAACAAGGCGCCAGTGCCTGAGATTGATGAAGGTGCTGTGGTCCAAGTGCTCAGAAAACTCAAGCCCAAGATCCCTGATCATGATAATACTCATATTGTTGCTGAGGATATGAAGTTGAGGAAGGATGCATGTCTCAGAAGATGGAGACAGAGTGACCCATATGCTGTGAGAAGAAGGACTGCTATGGATTACAGGTTCCACACCAAGAAGAACAAGATTTCTATGAGACAGTTCTGCTTGACAAGAAGCCCATAGTGTGTGACATGAGATGGGTTTATTGGGACTACATCAAGGAAAATGAAGATCATTTCCCAAGTGTGCTTGAAAGTTTCAAAGCATGTGGTGTTGACAAGTTTGTGGGACAAAAGTTGACAAAATGGAATGATGAACTCATCATGCAATTCTACTCCACATCTTACTTTTATCCTGATGGTAGAATTGTATGGATGTCTGAAGGTACAAGGTACCAGTCAACTGTTAATGAGTGGGCCAAGATGATTAAAGAACCTAAAGAGCATGAAGATGACTTAGATGTGTATACCAAGAAGTAGCAAGACCACAACTCTATGGCAAACATGTACAAAGAGATCCCAGACAAAGCATTGGAAACACATCAGCTTGGATCTGTACGTTTCTTGTTGTCTGGTCTAGCTACAATCAACACTATCTTGAGGCATACATTGTTGCCCAAATCTGGAGATCACTAGATGATCAGAGGACATTCAATCAACTTGCTGCACATTTTTGATGTCCCTCAAAATTTCAAGGTCATGAGTCTGATTGTTGAAACAATCAAGAGGAATGCTGCAGATCAAAAGAGATCATGTGGGTATGCTCCACACATTCAGGATCTCATCAACTCCAAAATGGGCACAGACATATACTTGTTGGACAAGGAACATCTACCCCTATATCTAGACTTTGAGGACAACACAGTTGTCATGGATGAGAATGAACCTTCATCAGTGCAAGCACGGGAGAAGAGAGACAAAGCTAGAGCCGAGAAAGCTGCAAAGATGCCAAGTGTTGAAGAGGCATCTCAAGTGTCCCTCGAGTCAAAACAAGATCAAATGGCATATCTGATTCAAGAAACATTGAGGATTGAGATGGGCTTGGCCACCCTGACTCAGAATCAGGAGAGCTTGGGAAGGATCATTGAAAAAAAAGTTCTATGATCTTGATCTGAAAGTGACTGAGATACAGACTGCAGTTGAGCAGCTCTAGGAGGAAGCGGAGGAGAGGAAAGGGCAGGCTACCACAGATGCCTTTCAGAGAGTGCCTAGAGGTCAGAGGTCTGCTGGAGTGCCTGTACCCGACACTAGAGCTACAACATCAGCACCAGCAGCCACAGCTTCAGTGCCACCTCCAGCAGCCACTCCAGAAGCTCCAACTACATCATCTGAAGCCTTCGTCCTTGGAGTTCTCTCTACACCACCTCCCGAAGATCAAGCCTGAGAGACGCATAGCACTATGCATTTTCAAACTTTTTGATAACTTGTTGCCAAAGGGGGAGAAATATGTATAGATCATAGGCTTCGAGAGAGAGTGTTTTGCTTCTTGGTCTCTTGCTTTTGGTTGAACTTTATTGTGTGCTTGATTTATACTCTATGTCTTTGTGTGAGATACTTGTTTGATCATGTGATTGATCATATTCTACCTTAATGCTTGCTTGAATGATAATATCTTTCATATCCCTATATGATCTTTCAATTTTCTTGGTGATGAGTGCATGCTTCTAGTTTATATCATTTTGAGCACTCCACCAAGATGTATGTGACATGGAAGAGTAACCCATGATCCTAATTGATTGTGCATTTGCATTCAAATGAAAATTTTAAATATGCACAAATTTAGGGGGAGCTCTTGCTTATCACATACTTCTCAAAGCGATGATGTATTTAAATCTTATTATCATTTGTTGAAGCTTTGATCTATATGTTGTCATCAATTACCAACAAGGGGGAGATTGAAAGGGCAACTATCCCTCGGTGGTTTTGGTAATTCCTAACAACATATAGCTCATTGAACTAATGCTCTTTCAAGATGATCATTTAAAAAAGTTAAATGATTGGCATGGCATGGACCAGGAATGTGGACCCCTCAAAATGCTAAGGACACATATTGGCTCAAGCTCAAGACTCTACATTTTCTATATTAGTGATCCAAGATCACATTGTGTCCATAGGAAAGCCAATACTATTAAAAGGGGATGAGGTGTTGCTTAATGGCTTGCTTGCTCAAAGTGCTTAGTGATTTGCTCCAAAACCCTCAACCACTTTCTCACATACACATATGTCTTAAACCTAAAAGTCAAACTCGGCCCCACCAATTTGATCTATCCGGCGCCACCGAGTTCATTTGACATAGCCACTGCCAAAACCCTAATTAGTTCGGTCTCGGTCTCACCGAGATGGGAATGTGAACTCTCTGTTTCCTATTTGAAACATTTCGGTCTAAACGAGATGTGAGAATCGGTCTCACCGAATTAGCATTGCAAACTCTTTGTTGCCTTTTTGTAACATTTCGGTCTCACCGAAATGAGCGAATCGGTCCGACCGAGTTTGCCTGACCAACTCTCTGGTTAGCTTATTACCAAAATCGAACCTACCGAGTTCGTGTAATCGGTCTCACCGAGATTACATTATTCCCTAACCCTAATGAAATCGGTCCTACTGAGTTGATCATATCGGTCCCACCGAAATGCCTAACGGTCACATTATGAACTAAATCGGTCTGACCAAGTTTTCTGATTCGGTCCCACCGAGTTTGGTAAATTGTGTGTAACAGTTAGATTTTGTGTGGAGGCTATATATACCCATCCACCCACTCTTCATTCATGGAGAAAGCCATCAGAACATACCTACACTTCCATTACCCATTGTTCTGAGAGAGAACCACCTACTCATGTGTTGAGACCAAGATATTCCAATCCTACCATATAAATCTTGATATGCGGCCTTCCCCAAGTTGCTTTCCACTCAAATCATCTTTCTACCAAATCGAAATCTGTGAGAGAGAGTTGAGTGTTGGGGAGACTATCATTTGAAGCACAAGAGCAAGGAGTTCATCATCAACACACCGTCTATTACCTTTTGGAGAGTGGTGTCTCCTAGATTTGTTAGGTGTCACTTGTTAGCCTCCTACAAGATTGTTGAGTTGAACAAGGAGTTTGTACGGGCAAGGAGATCGCCTACTTCATGAAGATCTACCCTTGTGAGGCAAGTCCTTCGTGGGCGATGGCCATGGTGGGATAGACAAGGTTGCTTCTTCGTGGACCCTTTGTGGGTGGAGCCCTCCGTGGACTCGCGCAGCCGTTACCCTTCGTGGGTTGAAGTCTCCATCAACGTGGATGTACGATAGCACCACCTATCGGAACCACGCATAAAAAATCTCCTTGTCTACATTGTGTTTGTTCCCTCAAACTCCTCCCTTTACCTTCATATGCAATTGTTTTACATTCCGCTGCTATACTCTTAGAATTGCATGTGTAGGTCGATTGCTTGACTTGTGCTAAGTTGCTAAAATCTGCCAATAATTAAAATTGGGAAAAGGCTAGATTTTTATTTGATCAAGTAGTCTAATCCCCCCCCCCCCTCTAGACATACTTTCGATACTACAGACGCCTAAGCTAAAAGTGGTATCTCGAAACAAAGCAAGGCACAAAATAACAATATCAGGGGCACTAAGATTTCCACTGTTCCCGCGACCAATTAAGCGTCTACTAGTAAATATCGCAAAGTAGCATAGAACAGGAAAATGTATACTAGTGATTCTTGCCTATGAACCTTTCCTCGATTCCCCTACAACGATTGTATCAATAAACCCCTCCACATCCTTACGATGTGGTTCCTCTAAGCTACCCGCAAAGGGTATCTTACAAACTTGACAAAATTGATATAGTGACATCTCCCTAACCTCATCATATAAGTGAAACTCCATTGAAGATGGTGATTTCTTAGCATGGAAATAGAAATTTTGCACGAAAATATTAGTGAGTAAGAGATACTGTTCGCGCTGGTCGTGGAGGAAGTCGGTGAGGCCTGCATTCTCAGCCAAGTAATAATAGTCTTTATAAATCCCGATGGCTCTTAAGAACTTATCACAAGGCCATTCACACGGTCGAACTTACGCAGTGCGAGGAAGATTGTATTTGGACTTTTTATTCTCCTCCTTCTGCTTATCCTCTGAGCTTTGGCTCGAACAACCTCTCAATAATCTCCTCAAGATTTTCTTCCGCTGAAAAATTTCTGAAATTTTTAGTAACTCGAAATAAAAGTGAACTAAACTCAACAAGATTGATAGCAACTACTCCCACAAGTGCCTAAATGCTATTGAAGGAAATATGCCCTAGAGGCAATAATAAAGTTGTTATTTGTATTTCCTTATATCATGATAAATGTCTTTTATTCATGCTAGAATTGTATTAACCGCAAACTTAGTACGTGTGTGAATACATAGACAAAACAGAGTGTCCCTAGTATGCCTCTACTAGACTAGCTCATTGATCAAAGATGGTTATGTTTCCTAGCCATAGACATGCGTTTTCATTTGATCAATGAGATCACATCATTAGGAGAATGATGTGATGGACAAGACCCATCCGTTAGCTTAGCAACTTGATCGTTTAGTTTTACTACTATTGCTTTCTTCATGACTTATACATATTCCTATGACTATGAGATTATGGAACTCTCGAATACCGGAGCAACACCTTGTGTGCTATCAAACGTCACAATGTAACTGGGTGATTATAAAGATGCTCTACAGGTGTCTCCGAAAGTGTTCGTGGTGTTGGCATAGATCAAGAATAGGATTTGTCACTCCGAGTGTCGGAGAGGTATCTCTGGGCCCTCTCGGTAATGCACATCATAATAAGCCTTGCAAGTAAAATGACTAATGAGTTAGTCACGAGATGATGTATTACGAAACGAGTAAAGAGACTTTCCGGTAACGAGATTAACTAGGTATAGTGATACCGACGATCGAATCTCGGGCAAGTAACATACCGATGACAAAGGGAACAACATATGTTGTTACGCGGTTTGACCGATAAAGATCTTCATAGAATATGTAGGAGCTAATATGAGCATCCAGGTTACGCTATTGGTTATTTACCGGAGATGAATCTCGGTCATGTCTACATAGTTCTTGAACCCGTAGGGTCCGCACGCTTAACATTCGATGACGATCGGTATTATGAGTTTATGAGTTTTGATGTACCGAAGGTAGTTTGGAGTCTCGGATGAGATCATGGACATGAGAAGGAGTCTCAGAATGTCCGATACATAAAGATTAATATATTGGACGACTATATTCAGACACCAGAAGTGTTCCGGATGTTATCGGATAAAACCGGAGTGCCGGAGGGGGTTATCGGAACCCCACCCGAGGGAGTATGGGCCATAGTGGGCCAATGAGGGAAAGAGATAAGCAACCCATAGGGCTGGCCGCACCCCCTAGGGATCCTAGTTGGACTAGGAGAAGGGGGGAGGCGCCCCTTGATACGTCCAAAACGTATCTATAATTTCTGCTTGCTCCATGCCTTTTTTGTGTGATATTGCTATGATATTTATGCACTTCCATACACTTTTGATCATATTTGGACTAACCTACTAATGGTTGCAAAAGTGCACAATGTTCTTGTTTTACACTTTATTGTGTAGGAATTACTTGGAAATTGACAAAAACGCAAAAGGAGTCGTATTGGAGTAGGACTCTAACTTTCCTGAAATCTGTCTGAGAACGTTTTTTAAAGATGGTCACGTTTCCGCCCGAAGACGACGTCAAACAGAAAAAGTCTAGTTGCGAAAGGTGTGGGGAATTTCAAGGCGATGCTTCTGGATATAAAATTCGTCCAAATCGGAGTCCGTACGGCCGAGTAAAGCCCGTTTTACTGAGGCCCAAAATCTGATGACGGGAATCCGAGAGTCTATATAAAGAGAGGAAACCTAGGTCACCAAGGGCCACGAATTTTCCTCCTCCCGAGCCGCCGTCTTGGAGGGAAGGACCAGCACCATTGCAGCACCATCCACAAGGAAGAAGGGGGGCCAAGGAGCCGCTGCTCCCTAGGGCCGCCGCCGCCCCGAGGGCCGCCGCCGCCGCCGCCGCCGCCGCCAAGGGCCGCCACCGCCGCCTCCGTGGCTGCCGCCGGCCGTCTCCTCCTCGCGGGGCTGCACCTCTCCATCAACACCATAATCAACCTCCTCCTCACCATGTCCATGTGTGAGTAGTCTTCTCCGGGGCCGAGGGCTCGTACATGTAGCTATGTGGTTATCTCTCTCTCCCATTATGTGATCTTCGTTGTGATCATAGACTATGTTAATCTAGGGTGATCCCATGATATTTTCCCTTCCTCTATGTATTGGATTGATGTACTCACTTGTCTTTATCTAGTATAATCCCCGAGACCAAGGTGACAGCGGTCTATTGGACGTGGATTAGAAAAATATTTTCATGAGTGATTTCCTCTCTTGTGTGTTGATTGAAGATTGAGAGTCTCTTGGTGCTTGTCTTTGACTATCCTTTAGATATGTTGTCGTGATTGTGGGACTCTCTTTGGATGGCCGCGGTGACATTGGGAAATCCTTAGATTGAGAACTACGAACTTTGAGGTGTGCTTTTGTAGCCCTACATAATTCTCGTCCTCTCTTGACCACGAAGGAATGACCTCCGGGTGCGTCTCCATTGCATGTTTTATGGGAAATATCATGTGATTCGATTATGTTAATGTTGTTGGGAGTTGCCACTAGTGAAAGTATGATCCCTAGGCCTTGTTTCCAGCATTGCAATACCATTTGTGCTCACGTTTACCACTTGTTTGCTTGCTGCACTTTTTATTACAGATTTATATTACTTTGCTTTGCCACTCCTATCATCCATATTTTACCATCTCTTCGCTGAACTAGTGCACCTATACAACTCCTAGTTGTATTAGGTGTGTTGGGGACACAAGAAACTTCTTGTATCTTAGTTGCAGGGTTGCTTGAGAGAGACCATCTTCAACCTCTACTTCCCTGAGTTCGATAAACCTTAGGTCATCCACTTGATGGAAATTGCTGCTGTCGTACAAACCTCTGCGCTTGGAGGCCCAACATAGTCTACAAGAGTAGAAGCGTGTGTAGATATCAAGCTATTTCTGGCGCCGTTGCCGAGGAAGTGAGTGCTTGAAGGTATATCTTTAGATCTTGCAATTAAATCTGTTTGTTTCTTGTTTTTATTTCACTAGTTATGTTTATGGAAAACCGCAATCTTAGTTCGTTGCTTGTGGGAAGACGCCCCACACCTGTGGTGGTTGCTCCTCCCCCTACTGAAATTGTGCCCTATAAAATACCAGCTGGTATTATCGATTATGTTTTGGCTAATCATTATGCAGGAGACAGACATCCCGGTGAACACTTGCTATATTTGTCACAATTATGTTCATTATTTAAGCTTGCAGGTGTATCAAGGGAGTTTGTCATGAGGAAACTGTTCGCCGTATCACTTATAGATAAAGCTTCAGATTGGTATAAGCTTCTCGATAACTCGCACTTGCTTGATTGGCAAGAGCTTATGTCTCCCTTTTATACTAAGTTTTATCCTCTTCATGAAATTCATCGAGACAGGAACTATATCTATAACTTTAGGTCTCGTGATGAAGAAAGCATTGCTCAAGCTTGGGGGAGACTGAAAACGTTAATGCTAAAAAGTCCTAACCATGGGCTCCGCAAAGATGCTTATGTGGAGAGTAAGAGTACCATTTTGCATGTGGATCATGGTAACAATGCTTTATGTGATGCTTATATTGTTGAGTTTATTCGTGATCCCACTAAAAATTATTATGAGAAAGGAACATATGCTTATAGATATTTCAATAATATCAAGTTCCCTCTCTTTATGTTGAAGGTTTTGAAGCTGCACTTCTTTTGTCTTCCTATGCTTATTGCTTTGTGCTTCAATGAATTATTCTATTGCAGTATTCCTATGCATAGGAAGCATGTTAGACTTAAATGTATCTGGTATTTGCTTCTTGATACTCTCTTTTGTTCTTAACTCTTATTCCTACGAGAGCATCATTAAAGTCTTAAGCCTAGCTTAAAGGCATAAAAGAAAGCGCTTTTGGGAGGCAGCCCACAATGAATAAAATTTTATTTTGCTTTTGTTGTGTCTTGATGTTGTTACTACAGTAGAATAATCATTGTATCTTTACTTTTCAGCTTTGTGCCAAGTGTAGCCTCTGATGGCAAGAAAGTTCAAAAGTTGTGACGTGCTGTCCAGGAAACAGATTCTGTCCTTGGACAGAAAAATTCGTATAAAATCACCAGATCATCTTTTTGGTCTGAATTTTTTCGACAGCGTGCTCTATACAATTTTCTTTCGGGTATCTGTTCTGAGTTTTTTTATTAGAGTTGCAGAAGTGCCCCGAAAAAATCATTTACTACCTGTTGGTCTGTTTTTCACAGATTCTGTCATGTTTTGCCTTTCTTTCGTTTTGCAAACCTTGAGCTTGCTTTTTGTTTGCAAAAACCTTTTGGCAATCTTGAGAAACCGTAGACCTTCAAGAATATCCTTGTTTCCAGCAAGGAAAAATTATTTTATTATGGGTACTAACCTCGCTAATCAGATTATGATGAGTTATGTATGAAGGGAGTTTTCAAGTGTGCGAGGGAAGATGATAAAAAGATTCATGAGTGTCAAACGCTCAAGCTTGGGGATTCCCCCGTGCACCCCCAAGACATATTCAAGAAGACTCAAGCGTCTAAGCTTGGGGATGCCCCCGTGCATCCCCTTCTCCATCAACAATTATCAGTTCGTCTTTCGTTCCACTATATTTTTATCACTTCATGTGTTATGTGCTATGCTTGGAGCGTCTTGCTTTTAGTTTCCTTTTTAGTTTTCTTTAGCTTTGCTTGCTGTTCATAACGAGTTGGAACCCAGCTTTCTTTGTATGGGAGAGAGACCCGCTCCACTTCAACCTAGAACATAACATAGAATTTTCATGTCTATCTTTGATGTGTGTGTTCTTTGTCTTTCAATAGCTACTATCATGTTCAACTCTTAGTTTTCATGCTTATCTTTTTAAAGAGCTTTTGTTTAGTTGGTCACTGGAACTCTCTTTATTTATCATGCTTATCTTGTTACGAGAGTTGGCTTCTGTTGCACAGGTTGATATGTCTATGATAAAAATGCTATGTGCATAATGGTGCTTAGTAGTTCATGTTTTCTTATGGTTAGTCTCAAATAGCTGGGGGGTTCTCAATGTGTTATTGGAGTACCAACATGATTTGTTTGCCTATGATGTGGTACGGTTTAGTGGTATCTTCCCCCAAGAATTTATTTTGATTGACTTGGCGTATGCTCACGCATATTTAAGACTATAAAGAAAGTCTATCAAGCCTTGATGATCTTTAATTTCTGAGTAGCGATATAACTTCCATGCCTGATTCAATGTTGCTTTGTCGCTCTGCATGATTATGACCGTCATTGCTCTTTTAGTTGGTCGCTTCCAGTCTTTTGCTAATCTTCGCCTGTACTAAGCGGACTGACTGCTTGTGCATCCAAAATCCTTTAAACCAGTTATGCCATATGAGTCCATCATACCTTCCTATACATGGTATTTACCTGCCATTCCTAAGGAAGACTTTCATGTACCATCTCGAAATTATTCAAAAAAAAGCATTTCTCTTTTGTGCCTCTGTTTTAGCTCATGAGGAAGTAGTAGTTAATTCATGATCTTTTTAAGTTGGACAAGCTTCACCCCGGGATTGCATGTCTAATGTGCAAACCCATAATACGAGAAGGAACTAGCATAGAGTGCGCCCGGCTCATTAAAAAAATATACAACAAACAAACCCTCCTTCACGCTTTGTTCATGAGAAATCAGAAAACTTTGGCAGTGATAAACAAAGGAGATTAAGAGGATGTGATCGTCCTCATTCGGGAGCCGTTCCTCGAAACTTGTCCAGCTCAAGAAGTAAGTGAGTTATCTGCTAGCATTCGTTGACGAAACATGCATATTCAAAAAATAATTATTATTACCTCTGTTTTTAAAACCAAGAGCTCTGGTACATGTTTAAGTTTTTGTTTCCGACCACGGGTTTTCAAACTTGCCATCAAAAGCCACGGTTCGAGAGTCTCCACCTTCTTTAAAGCACCAACTATTGAGAGCATGATTGTCATTCTGAGTGTAATGTGCATTGTCCCAAAGTACCATTGTCTTTTGCATGATTATGATATCGTTTATTCTGAAATCATTGTATCTAGTCGTCACTTAAACTTTGGAGGTGCCCCTGCATTTATGTTTTGCTTCACTAAAGGGGGCAAGTGAGGTATCACTTTGTCATGTTTGCACACCATGCTCACTACAAATCTATTGAGTGTTTCAGTATCATATTGTAAAATTTTCAGTTCTTTGTGATATTCTCATGAGGAAACTTAATTACTACAGATTCATTATTTCAGTAAGCATTTGTCATGTGACTGTTAAAAGTTCTTATATGGTTAATAGCATGTCACCACAGAAATTATGCTTGTTATCATTTACCTACTCGAGGACGAGCAGGAATTAAGCTTGGGGATGTTGATACGTCCAAAACGTATCTATAATTTCTACTTGCTCCATGCATTTTTTGTGTGATATTGCTATGATATTTATGCACTTCCATACACTTTTGATCATATTTGGACTAACCTACTAATGGTTGCAAAAGTGCACAATGTTCTTGTTTTACACTTTATTGTGTAGGAATTACTTGGAAATTGACAAAAAACGCAAAAGGAGTCGTATTGGAGTAGGGCTCTGACTTTCCTGAAATCTGTCTGAGAACATTTTTTTTAAGATGGTCACGTTCCGGCCCAAAGACGACGTCAAAAGGAAAAAGTCTAGTTGCGAAAGTTGTGGGGAATTTCGAGGCGATGCTTCTGGATATAAAATTCGTCCAAATCGGAGTCCGAACGGCCGAGTAAAGCCCGTTTTACTGATGCCCAAAATCTGATGACGGGAATCCGAGAGTCTATATAAAGAGAGGAAACCTAGGTCACCAAGGGCCACGAATTTTCCTCCTCCCGAGCCGCCGTCTTGGAGGGGAGGACCAGCACCATTGCAGCACCATCCACAAGGAAGAAGGGGGGCCAAAGAGCCGCTGCCCCCTAGGGCCGCCGCCGCCCCGAGGGCCGCCGCCGCCCCCTAGGGCTGCCGACGCCGACGCCGCCGCCAAGGGCCGCCGCCGCCGCCTCCGTGGCTGCCGCCGGCCGTCTCCTCCTCGCGGGGCTGCACCTCTCCATCAACACCATCATCAACCTCCTTCTCACCATGTCCATGTGTGAGTAGTCTTCTCCGGGGCCGAGGGCTCGTACGTGTAGCTATGTGGTTATCTCTCTCTCCCATGATGTGATCTTCGTTGTGATCATAGGCTATGTTAATCTAGGGTGATCCCATGATATTTCCCCTTCCTCTATGTATTGGATTGATGTACTCACTTGTCTTTATCTAGTATAATCCCCGAGACCAAGGTGACAGCGGTCTATTGGACATGGATTAGAAAAATATTTTCATGAGTGATTTCCTCTCTTGTGTGTTGATTGAAGATTGAGAGTCTCTTGGTGCTTGTCTTTGACTATCCTTTAGATATGTTGTGGTGATTGCGGGACTCTCTTTGGATGGCCGCGGTGACATTGGGAAATCCTTAGATTGAGAACTACGAACTTTGAGGTGTGCTTTTGTAGCCCTACATAATTCTCGTCCTCTCTTGACCACGAAGGAATGACCTCCGGGTGCGTCTCCATTGCATGTTTTATGGGAAATATCATGTGATTCGATTATGTTAATGTTGTTGGGAGTTGCCACTAGTGAAAGTATGATCCCTAGGCCTTGTTTCCAGCATTGCAATACCATTTGTGCTCACGTTTACCACTTGTTTGCTTGCTGCACTTTTTATTACAGATTTATATTACTTTGCTTTGCCACTCCTATCATCCATATTTTACCATCTCTTCGCTGAACTAGTGCACCTATACAACTCCTAGTTGTATTAGGTGTGTTGGGGACACAAGAAACTTCTTGTATCTTAGTTGCAGGGTTGCTTGAGAGAGACCATCTTCAACCTCTACTTCCCTGAGTTCGATAAACCTTAGGTCATCCACTTGAGGGAAATTGCTGCTGTCCTACAAACCTCTGCGCTTGGAGGCCCAACATAGTCTACAAGAGTAGAAGCGTGTGTAGACATCACCCCTCTCCTTCCTTCACTACAAAAAAAGACACATCCGTGACATTTTGGGCCGAACGAAACTTTTGTCTGTCATACTTATGACACTTCTATGACAATAATTGTGACAAAACACGGTATCATCATAGATGTGGTGGGGTCCTACTTCTATGACAAAAAACATGACAGAAAATGGGCTTTTCGTCCTGGGCGGGCCGGAGACGCAGCTGCATGACATTCTATGGGCCGTCCATGATGGAAAAAACCATGGTAGAAGCGAGGGCGAGGAAAATATCGGGGTGTTCCCGGTTACGGTGGGTGGTCGGGGCCGAGCGATGCGTGTTTCTCTCGTACATGCACGCGCGTGGGTGCGAGGCGTTGGTCTCTAACTGAACCCGAGCGAGGCGTTGGGCTCTAAGTGAACCCGTGCGATTGCACTTCAGGCTACACGTTACTGAACCCGAGCGATCAATCGATGGCTCTTAACTGAACCCGATCGAGCGATTCCTTCGCTACTGCTGCTAACTGAAGCCGATCGATGTTGCCT
>LR738713.1:462676638-462747088 GCA_902687465.1 Secale cereale | reverse complement strand
CCGGTGGGGGTGGCTGAACAGGACCCCGTGGTGTTGCCTCTGCATGAATAGGACCCCGTTTGATCGAGCAGTTTGGGGCTGCATGAACAGGACCCCGTGGAGGGCTGCATGAACAGGACCACCCCGTGGAGGGCTGCATGAACAGTAGACGTTGGAGGGCTAGATAAACAGTAGCCCGTGGAGGGGTGGTCGAATAGGAGCCCGTGGAGAGGGTGGGTTGAACAGTAGCCGGTGGAGTAGCGCGCGGTGGAGGCCGAACAGTCGCAGGTGGAGGCTGGAGGAGGTCGACGGCGGATGGACAATAGCCCGTGGAGGCTGGAGGGGGTCGACAGTGGTGATGAACAGTATCCCGTGGAGTACCGTTTTGCGGTACACCACACCCCTCCCGATGAATAGGACCCCCATTTCGACCATAGCGCTCCAACACAAGTCTGTTTCCTCCATTTTGCGGTACGCCACACCCCTCCCGATCAATAGGACCCCTGTTTCGACCGTAGGAGGTCTGTTTCCTCCATTTTGCGGTACGCCAGACCCCTCCCGATGAACAGGATCCCGTTCCGAACGTGGCCAGTCGAACACAAGGCCGTTTCCTCCGTAAGGCGGTACGCCAGGCCTCGTTTCCATCGGCTGTTCCGTCCAAGCCCTCCCAATGAACATGACGACACATTCCGTTCTGACCCAACCAGTTGGCTCCCCATGAACACGACGACGACGCTGTTTCTCCATTCCGACCCAGCCATGTACACGAGCCCTGGCCATACGTATACGCGAGTAGGCGTTCGAGACCCTGCCCATATGTACGTACGTGGCCGTATTTTCTTTCTTGCACACTTGCCGCTGTACGTACGTGTACATGCTACGTGCGCGCCTCTACTACAACACATGCGCGCCTCTACATCGACCAGTATGTACGTACACGTTTGCGACCAGAATGACAACGCTACGTATGCTTCGACCAGGTGGGTCCCGACTGTCACACACTTCCTTGCGTGCGAAGATGTCGCTGCTGGGTCCTAGCAGTCAGGGGGGCGAATCATTTATTTTTGCCCGGACGCACTTCCTTGTGTGCAAAGATGTAGCTGGTGGGTCCCAGCAGTCAGGGGGCGAATCGTTTTTTTGCCCGGACGCACTTCCTTGCGTGCGAAGATGTAGCTGGTGGGTCCCAGTAGTCAGGGGGAAACGTTTTTTTTTCTGCGAAATACGGTGGCCCACCCGATGGGTCCCCGATGTCAGGTGGAGGAATAATTATTTTGCGCGTAATAAGGAGGCACTTCCTTGCTGCGATCGTGGACCCAGCTGTCAGCCTCTCCACGTACAGTACTCTTCCGATGGAAGTCGTTCCTTGACCACGTTGACCACGCCGCGCCGAGAGCACCAGGGCGGTGAACGACGGCGAGGCCTAGGAAGGGGACGATGCGGAGCCGAGGAAGACGCGGCAGCGGAAGCCCGCGCGGAGAGGAGTACGAGGGTTCACTGGTTCGGCTGCGGTGTGAGGCTGCCGTCGCCGCAGGGCCTGGCCAGCTGTGGGAATAGTAGGGGGCGTCGAGACCTCCGCGGCAGCACAGCCGACCACGGGATGCAGGAGCATTCGGCACGACCGGCGCTGCTTTGGGCGGCTGGAGCAAGAAGACCAGAGGTTGAAGAAGCACTACGGTCGTTGGATGGACATCGTACGGTCACTGGAGCTAGAATCGTTCATATTGACTAAGTTGACCAAGCACTCCGTCCCCGTCAACTTAGTAGGCCCACAAGTCAGCCACCCACCAAGGTGGGTCCCAACTAGAAGGGGGAGTATTCATTTTTTTTGTAATAAGGAGGCACTTCCGCTGGGTCCGAGCTGACAGCGGGGGGAGCGTTTTTTTCGCGAAATACGGTGACCCGTCCGGTGGGTCCCAACAGTCAGGGGGGAAACATTTTTTCCGCAAAATATGGTGGCCCGTCCGGTGGGTCCCCGCTGTCAGGTGGAGGAATAATTATTTTGCGCGTAATAAGGAGGCACTTCCTTGCTACGGCCGTGGACCCAGCTGTCAGCCTCTCCACATACAGTCCATGTCCGATGGAAGCCGTTCCTTGACCACGTTGACCACACCGCGCCGAGAGCACCAGGGCGGTGGATGACGGCGAGGCCTAGGAAGGGGACGACGCGGAGCCGGGGAAGACGCGACAGTGGATGCCCACACGTAGAGGAGTATGAGGGTTCACTGTTTCATTGCAGTGTGAGGCTGCCATCGCGGCAGAATAACAGGGGGTGTGGGTGGGTAGAGGGATGGCCTGGCTAGCAGTCGGAGTAGTAGGGGACGGTGAGGCCTCCACGGGAGGCAGGAGCACGAGGCACGACCGGCGCTGGTTTGGGCGGCTGGAGAAAGAAGATCAGAGGTTGAAGAAGCACTACGGCCGTTGGATGGACATCGTACAATCAATGTAGATAGAATCATGCATATTGAATAAGTTAACAAAGCCCACCGTCCCCGTCAACTTAGAAGGCCCACAAGTCAGCCTCACACTATACTGGGTCCCAGCTAGCAGGAGGATTATTCATTTTTTGTGCATAATAAGCAGGCACTTCCGGTGGGTCCGAGCTGACAGTGGGGGGGAACGTTTTTTTTTGCGAAATACGGTGGCCCGTCCAGTGGGTCCCAGAAGTTAGGGGGAAACGTTTTTTCGCCAAATACGGTGGCCCGTCCGGTGGGTTCCTGCTGTCAGGTGGAGGAATAATTATTTTCCGCGTAATAAGGAGGCACTTCCTTGCGGCTGCCGTGGACCCAGCTGTCAGCCTCTCCATGACAGTACTCTTCCGATGGAAGTCGTTCCTTGACCACGTTGACCACGCCACACCAAGAGCACCAGGGCAGTGGACGACGGCGAGGCCTAGGAAGGGGACGACGCGGAGCCGGGGAAGACGCGGCAGTGGATGCCCACGCGGAGAGGAGTACGAGGGTTCACTGGTTCGGCTGCGGTGTGAGGCTGCCGGTGCCGCAGAATAACAGGGAGTGTTGGTGAGTAGAGCGATGCCCTGGCCAGCTGTGGGAGTAGTAGGGGGCGGTGAGGCCTGCATGGGAGGCGGGAGCAGGCGGTCCCGTCGGCGCTGGATTTGGCGGCTGGAGCAAGAAGATCAGATATTGAAGAAACACGACGGCCGTTGGATGTCGATTGACATCCAACGGTTACGTCTGCTAGTATCAGTTGCGGGAATCTCCGTGGCGTCTTGGCTAGCGCACTCGGTTGCAGTCCAGGAGGTCGCGGCTTCGAGTCCTCGTCGCGCTGCATTTTTCTTTTTTGTTATTTATTTGATCAATAAAACGCCCAAAACTTTCAAATAAATCCGTGAAAAACTTGCGATTAAAAAAATTCCCTCTCTGTAGCGGTTTTACCACGAAAATAATGGGCCTTTATGTGATTACATATAAAGTTAGGTGGTTCTTTGCAAAAAAACTGCCACATAGGCACCTGACAGGCGGGTCCCCTCGGTCAGATACACTGTCAATACTTATTTATACGCGATTTAGACCTTTTTGCAAAAATCTGAAGCAATGCTGGTACTGACATGTAAAAATTAGCAATCGTGGTACCAATCTGCATGTGGTGCCCCAATTGTGGTACTTGTGCAATTAACTCGGTCTAGCTCGGTTGACTCGATTGGACCGAACGAGCTCGGCTGTTTCTTGCGTACGAACGAACTCACGCGGTCGATTCTTTGGATCGAGGTAGAAGAGAGTTATCTCCACGATTTACTCCATGTTATTGGAGAGACAGTTATCTCCACGACTCACTCCACGTTATTGGAGAGACAATTATCTCCATGATTTACTTTGTAGGAATAGGAATAGGAATCCAACGGTTACGTCTGCTAGAATCGTTTGTTGACGTATACAATAACTAAAAAAATCTTGCATATGCATCAACTTAATAGGCCCATAAGTCAGACTTTTTTAATAATTTATATATAGCTCATTGCGACTTCTTATGCAATTTATTGTAGTCCGTTTTTTTGGTTAGCCAGGGCCAATTTCGGATATTTCTGTGGGTTACAAACTATTTTTAATACAGAAATGTCGAGCCAGATTTAAATTAGGTTAATGGCCAGTGAAATTGGAATATGAAAATGTGAAAAAATTCAGAAATTATAAAGTAATTGTCAATTTGGCATATGTTTTTATATTTACAACCAATTTCATATTACTTTCAAGATTTGCAGGCGTATTGAAAGAGTTGCAGCCCATCAGGGCGTAGAAAAATAAATAGGCCTGGATTGGGTATTCTTCAAAAAAAATAAACTGGGCTCATTTTCACAAAGAAAAAATAGCTGGGCTGGTCACATGGGGAACATAAAATATAAGCATGGGCTAGACAGGCCACAGCCCAGTTCAAACCATGCTCCGTCTCAACAATAACAAAAAAATACTGCTCGAGCAGCTACATCCCAGGTGTCAGCCGATCTTGTGATGTTCTCTTGTCTATTGACTATATACGCTCACAATGTCGTGGGTCCCAGATGTCAGGAAAACACTAGGAGGAAGCATTTTATTTTTCCATACACTGACATGGTGGGCCCGTATTGTCATCCTCTCCACGTACTTCTGCCGATTCCTGTTGTTTGTTGACCATGTTGACAATGCGAGACGCCGCCGCCGCGGCGAGCGCACCAAAGCGTGCGGAGGACGACAGCGAGGCGTCGAACGTCGGTGTTAACGATTTAGGAGATGGTGGGGCGGCGATGCGTGCGCTGAGGCACAGCCAGCCGTGGGAGGCAGAAGCATGCTGTCCCGCCGGCACTGGTTTGGTTTTGGCGGCTGGAGGAAGACAGGACTGAAGAAACATGACAGACTGTAAAAGCAGCAGGAGTACTTAACAACCTTAACTGAAACCAGCAGGGGCACTTAAAAACCATAGCTGAAAGCAGTATAAGTACTTATACAGGTTCAACCGTACAAAGCACGCCTCGAACAATGCTACTTTTCCTACAATTAACCAAGGGTGAGGCCGCCAAGCCCCAGGACAAGGCCCATGCGCCACCCCGCGCATCCACAACCTTCTGAAAGCGGCTTCATCTCGCAATGTGGTCAATAAATAGGATACTCGATTTAGAGCCATGGAAAAGCAGGAACATAATCTTCTGTCCTATTCTCCAAGATGGACAGGCCTTCATTATTTGAGACCACCCATGAATAAGTATCTTTTCACCTCCAAGGGGAATGGAGTAGGTCTACATAAACATCATGTTGTGACCAAGTGCAAGTCTGACCCGACCATGGTCAGGCATCTGTATAGGAACAATAGAACTAGGCAGTTTTTGTTTCAAGAAGATCACAGCTGTAAAACTGTGTATAAGCAATAGTTTATGAACAACATATATAACATAAAACAGCTCGTACCATAAGTTTCTTGACACAGTTGGACCTCTTGAACGAGGGCAGCAGTGGCACACATATCCCACGTGGCCTTCCACCATTGAAACGCCCCACAAGGACCTCAAGACGATCAATAAAGTGTAGGAACTTCTGGATGTCATCCCAGTCAACTTCAGTGCCATCAGTAACAGCCAAGTTGTTACAAAATAACAAACGAGTAGCCTGCTTAACTCTGAAAAAACCTACACATGCCACCAATTATAAAAAATATATTAGTTAGAAGTAGTATGTTCGTGAGAGATTCGTTGCTACTTCTAAAGTTAAATTGTGATTAGTTAGACAGAATAGGTGGATTAAGAAGTAATCGAGGCAACAAGCAAGAACCAAGTACTAACATGGATGAACAATTGGAACGACGTCGGGGTGGAAGATCGCACTGAATATGAGACCAGGTTCTGCTATTTCCATAAACATTCGTGCGCCAACTTTCAGTCCGTAATAGTTGAGAAAGTTTATCCAAGTTTGGCCATAAAAAAGCAGCGATCTTCTTGGTTCATGAACCAAACTCAGAACTTATATCCATGGCTTGTCTTCACTGTGACCATTAAACTGGTGTATTCAGTTATGGCAAGGCCGAGCATCTTGAGTACATGTGTTTTGGTAGAGCAAATAATGCACTGCAGGAAAAATAATATGAGAACACAATGTATTCCCTATCCAAATCTAGAAATAACTTCCTCCTTCATGTCAGTGTTGACCATCGTACTGGTAGTACCTTTTATCCAATTATAGCAATCCAAATTTCCAAATTAGTCGACAACATGTTCAAAAAAACCCCACCCTCCCGGATAGAAAAGATGATTCTAGGAACATATTGTGCGCATTTTAAAATCCTGTGTTAGGATGAGAAGGAAGAAGTGTGGCATCTCGCCGAGGGCGCAGAAACCTGTAGGGTCCTTGCACTTTGGGCACTGCAAATGAAACACACTAGATTCAGTAGGAAGAAAAATGCGTCAACGGCGGCGGCTGCCATCCTAGGATTACCCGCGACCAAGGGACTTCGATTTATCGGGGATGGATGAAGAATTCGTACTTGGTTCTCCATGAGAAAACCCTATGCAATCGCTGAGAGGGGGTTTTCTCTGAACAAGCAGACGTGGGAGAAGGGGATTCAAGCCCAGTGAAATATAGCCGCTTCGTCCGTCCAGCTTACTGCTAAAGCTGGAAAGGGGGGGTTTGTGATTTGACAGCTCATTGGGCATTACTGCGGCGCAACGACCGGGGTGTGTCTACCGTGCAGTTGTGCACTCTAATTTGTGCATATGGCATGTGGACCCCGTTGCCGGATGCCCCACATATCAGCGAAAGGAAGTAGAAAGACAGGAGTAACTAGTTACACAAAAATATTTTTTTTGATAGAGAGATACTCCCTCTGTAAAGAAATATACAAATATTTTATATCTCAACTTTATACATACAAAACTATATCTGACGGATAGGAAGGAAACTATGTCAATTTTGCAAAAAGGTACCCACACACCTCTCCACATTTACAAATAAGGCCTTCCCTCATTCATCCTTTTCTCTCACAAGATAAAATACTCATAAAAATGCATCTTGATGTTACATGCAACGCACAGGCATTATGGGGGTTCAGCTTTTTTTTTTGAGATAATTATGGGGGTTCAGCTGAGAATATAATACTCAGACAGGCTCATGGTTCTGGACTTGGGCCGCAGGCCCACCCTGCATGTTTGGGGGCCCATGTGTTCTACCTCAGCGCTTTTCATATTGCAAGAGATCGGTACAGCGCTGGTTTTAGATGCTGTCGCAAGGCGAATACAAAAAAATGAATAAAGCACGACAGTTGTTGGAATGAAATCAAACGACAGTTCCTAACCAGCAATGAGAGTTGCAATTCTATCAACGATATACCATGTGATAAATAATACTGTCGTATTACTTATACACATAGGACACTTGTTTCACCATGCCAGATTATTACATCAAAATCTCTCGTAGGATAGATCAATTCGGCAGTTGCGTGCTGCTACTGAAGAATTTCAAAGTTGATTTGGACCAGCTCTCCTTGCCGAGAAAGTTCGATTTTGAGATCATCCCCTACCGCAAGATATGATTTAGATTTGAACCTTGACCATCCTTTAGCATCAATCATCATGCGACCATCCTTTGTACTTACGATATATTGAGCAGATTCATTCACACCAAGGTTGCGCATGGTAAGAGAAACTTGGCCGCTGTCGCCCGGATTGTTGAACGACTCCCTCGTTGCTCTAGGAATTCTCTGTTTGCAAACAAGAAGACATAGCCAAACAGTTAGATCAACACAGTGAATCATGCGAAACAACATGGAAAGAAAAAAAATGAAACACTTGGGAGGCCAATGCTTACCAAGAAGGTGGACATGTCGGTCTTTGTAAGGACTTTGGTATATGAAGTGCGAACTGCAGCCCAGTCTGTTGCCGCTGCACGGGCCGGAGCAGATGCAAGTGCAAGTGTTGGTGCAGGTGCCGAAGCCGCTGCTGCTGCCGGAGATGGTGCTCCTTGTAGAGCTGGTGCCGGTGTCGGAGCAGGTGCCGGTGTCGATGCCCGATCCTCCGGTAGATTAGCCTGATCCGCTGACGCGGTCGGTGCCCAATCCTCAGCTGGATCAGACTGAGCTGCTGCCACTGTCAGTGCTAGAGCAACTGCCGGTGCTCGATCCGTTGCTGAAGGTGGTACCGGCGTGCGAGACAGCGGCGATCGTGTGTGGTCTGCTATGATCAACTTTCTAACTTGACTAGGCTTCATGACCATGATCCAGTTTTTTTCTTCATTTCTTTTAAACGTGAGAAAGACTAATTGTGGCATTTTTGCTAAACCAAACTGTAGTTCATCATAGGGATTCAGCTTGTACTCACACAACAGACTGATCGAATTTTTTCCAGTAATATAAGTGATGGACACTGTCTTCGTTACTAACACGACATAAGAAGTGAAACCTGCAAAAATAGCCATCGTAGAGCAAACCAAATGGTTTATTATGTGATGAATGTCACATGGCAAAACCTGCATCTTAAAATTGCAGGAAAAGAAAGAAAACATGACATTAAATCAATAAGATTTAGACAGTAAATCAATAAGATTTACATGATGTGACACGAGTGAATCCTTACCAGGAAATGACTATGTTGAAGTACTAAACAGAACATTGATCGTCCAACTACGGATGGCATGCAGCACTCCCACAAGGAGGACAGTCCAAAGGTCGTGACAAATCATATGGACCGAACATCCATGGGACTGGAAATCTTGGTGGGTGCGATAAACCCTGCAATGCATACAGATATTGGAGTGTAACCATAATTGATAAACCGTCCTCACAAAAAAGATGATCTGGATACTTCAAAATACACAGACTGGATTGAGTGGACATACATTAACATAGACCGTTCTCAGGACTGACCACACACCAAAAGTGGCAGTAGTAATAAACAATACAGGGTTCACAAACACAAATCAAGTACTGAACAATAGTACTTACTACGGATAAGCAAAGTTGCACTAATTAAACTCTGCAGACTATTTCTTGCCACCGACCTACGGGATGAACCCCGCATAACTGACTAGGCCATGGACTTCGTGAGAGATGTCTACATGCACCATCACCATCTCGACAACCTTGGAGAAACTAACAGAGTGGTCTTTCCAGTCATAAACATGATGATGAAGACATGCCGCATCAGATTTGTTGGGAAGCTTTACAAGAGCCACAACCTTCGTAATTGAAGGCACAGCCAGGAAATTGTTGTGGTCAAGTACAACCTCAAGAACATGCCTGACAACAATGCTATAGGAAAACACTAGTTCAGGACACGTGGAGACAAGGACACAACAGCTGGATAGTTTAGCAGTAGAATTCATCCTCAGGTCTTCCAGTTCACACGGCATGACTTTGAGAACTTCATCTCCACGGCAGACCTGGTTCTAATTCAAACAGAAACCATATTTTATTACTACCTCCGTTCAGAAATATAAGATGATTTTCGATATTATACTCCATATATGACTACATATACGCACAGAAATGAGTGAACAAAGACACTAGAACATGTCTTCAAAGGTATGAGAGCAGAGGGATTACTTGCAATATCCATAACACAAGTTACTGAGGCAAATATACCCTCTTCAAAGGTACAGTAGAATTGATGTTCATAAAGTACTCCCTCCGTCCCAAAATTCTTGTCTTAGATTTGTCTAGATACGGATGTATCAAGTCACATTTTAGTATTAGATACATCTGTATCTAGACAAATCTAAGACAAGAAATTTGGGACAAAGGGAGTAGTTGAAAGTAATCTATAAAAAATCAGTGTCAACCTCTCGCATGTTTTGGTCAAAAGAGGAATTTAGAACTCTCATTTGGCACACAAAAATCACATGCAAGATCACCCAGAAAGTTGTACTACTAGTACCAGTACTGCGTGTTAGATGAAAAAACATGATCAAGATCGAGAAAAAGATCGTCAAGAAGAGATATTACTTGGACTTGCTTAATGAGGGATCCCGGAGAGGGGGGGGGGGCTTGGACAGGGCGATGGCTTTGAGCTTGTCTGCGGTAGTCTCGACGGGGTGCTTGCGCTTCTTCGTACCATGAGCCTCAACGGTTTTGGCCAGAGCCATAGACATCACTTTGGCCGGTGCTCCAGCGTCCATCAAGAAACTGTCGAATAGAAATAAAAGAAAAGAAATCATAATCACAAACCCAAAAGAAGAAAATAAAGGGAGTTATAGGACTAGTCTCGGGGTTGTAAGACCGGGCCTTGGCCAGAATCAACACCATTGATGCGCTCACCTTTCGTTCTTTGGGAGAGAAGAACAATGGCAGAATCAGGTCGGGGTTTTCTTGAAGAAATGAGGAACAAGATGAGGGAGAAGCGAGTTGGGTAGAGAGGAAGCTGAGAGAGAAGAGTGAAATGATGGTTGCTTCATCCGTCCAACTTACTACTCGAAAGGAGGGGGTTTTGTGATTTGACAGCTCATTGGGCATCACTGCGGCGCTTCGATCGGGGTAGTCTTCTGTCACTGTACTACGGAGTAATTTAGTGCATGGCTGGTGGACCCTGATACTGGCTGTCCCACACGTCGGCGAAAGTGAGTAATTTAGTGCATGGCTGGAGGAGGATCCACATCGTAGAGCGTGTCCACTGTTTTTCTGAAGAAAATAATGATTACAGCAAGCGTTTCCATTCTTACGACGGAGGAGTGCGAAGCACGGCAGCCACTTGAACATACACAGTGCTCCTACTACTAGGCATGTGCAGTGGTTCATACGTCTACATAATCTTGTTGCTAGTGTAGTAAGATATGACGACAACAAATGATGTTGTGCGCATGTCAACTATATGAACAGTAATGTAGTAACATAGTACCGCTTTCTCGACTGTCCGGTCGAGAATGAACGATGAGATCAATGTTAACAGAACTAGGTCTACAGCGCACGGAGAGTACTGCGACCAAGGCGGAGAGGAAAACGAGAAAACTTAATGTCTTTTTGCTAATTAATAGCATTGCATGCGATGAACTAACCACCGCATGTCATGTTTATTAGTCTAAAGTCATTGAAAGCATGCACGGCCCACGTCTCTTATTGGTTGATATGTCACAAAACAAGAAACGTGGAGGGAGTTAATGTACCGTGCCTAAGTGTTTTGGGATTCTTTGGTATTCGTAAGGTGACTTACACACCTAGATAGAGGAGTATATTGAGATGAGAATGCAACCAAACACACCCACACGCTTTGTGCTACAGTGACTGATATGCACCGTCTGAGATTGATCCAACGGTCTTGTTGCGCCGAGACATGGACATGCCCATGCAGAGGGCGCCTAAACACCACCGAAGTCCCTCTACTTCTCGAGGCGCATGACGTTGGTGATGCAGGGGGAGAAACGGCTGAAAGGCAATGCAATCTACGGGAAGCCGGAGGGAGCCAGCCGAGGAGCGGGGAATCTTTTGTTTTTCACCATGGTAAAACACCAGTCGACGACTTCTCACATCAGGGAGCAGTGGGTTTTACAGGTGGAGTCATCGTGACTAATTACTGTCGCGCCTGCTCCCGTCAATCAAAAAATTAAAATTCCTGCCACCCTGCTCCCGTCAATCAAAAAATTAAAATTCCTGCCGCGCTTGCTCCCGTCAATCAGAAAATTAAAAATCCTGCCGCACTCAAACACCAGAGCAACGCCGCGATGAATATTTAAATTTACCTGCCGGCAAGTAGATAAAAAAAGGGGTGAAAAAACAAATGTGGCGGCGGCCTAGCTAATCGGTCGAACTAGCCCAACTAGCTAGCCACCGTGCTTCACTGATGTACTCGGCGGGAAAAGTTGTCTTTCGTGATTTGATGACTCATTTACTTGCTTCGGTGAAAACGCGCGGTAGGGCATCCCACGTCAGGAAGAATATATGCATGCACCACTCGGGAGGACCCCGAAACCGCGCGGTAGGGTGTGCCATGTCTCGGCACGGAGGAAAAATGTGCGTGTAAAAATTTACTGTATCAGACGTAGTACCTATGGTTCGACCTCGGGACCCAGCCTGTCAGTCGAAAACACCCCACTAGCCTCACACTTCATCATGCTAAGATGGCACGGAGGATAGTGTGGTTAGCTCCGTCTCGACCAGCCACAACGTCTCTTGTTCTAGGCGATTCTTCTATTTTCCAAGCTTTTTCTTTTAGTTGTAATAACACCACGGCAAGCTAGCGCCGCTCTTCGCGTGTGCTAGTGCAAAGGTTAGACGATGGAGAGAAGAGAGAGATCGCAGACCTGGGACCCACCAGTAAGTGAGTCAACGGTCATGCACGTGTTGACGAGGCACTACCTCTACTCTACTCAACGTAATACTGTATAAAATCAAGTTATGGGACAAAGCCAACAACCGTTATTGTTTCAGGCTATCGACTTACGCTTTGTAGTCCAAGTTGCCAGTTCCAATATCGTCTTTCATATTTGTTAGTTTTAGGTCCAAATTTGATTAATGAAAAGTGGGACCCCCGTGTGTTGTTCTGATATTTCAGTGTTGGATGGTTTTTTTGAACAAACACTTTGCACGGTTAGACAAGTAACGGCACAAGTTACACATATTTTGCAAGTTTACGAACAAAAATGATAGCGGCATAGAATATCACATCCACCCCGCAGCTTAGATGCTATGATGATACGAGTTTTTACACTGTTGGAAGTGAGATATAATGGCTTGGGAGTAGTCTTTGTAATTATGCGTAATTTCCAAACTCTCCAAAGGTTTTTTTGCAAATAAAACATTCAGGCCTCGGGTGTGCCGCTGCATCTTGGATCCAACGGCTGTCCGTTGCTCATATTAGGTGCTCCCCATAGCTTAATTACCCGCTAAGGTGATATGAGCATCTATGTCGTATGATCAGTGATCAAGTGGCACATGCGTAGTACTTGTACATTATGCGCAATTCCCAAACTATCTCAGTCGTATATTGCAAAAACATTCAAACCTCCTAATGTGGGCCGTTAGATCTCCGTGAACTCGTATCACCATAGAATCTACGGTGCGGGAGCACCTCATATTCTCCCGTGCGAGAAAACGTAAGGTGCTCTCGCAGCTTGGATGCTACGGTGATACGAGCTTCGAGGTCGTTTGATCTGAGATCCAATGGCATCTGAGCCGTCTTTGTGCTTGTAAGCAGTGGCCGAACTCTTTGGGGGCTTTTCTGCAAAAAAACCATTCAAACCACCGAGGAGGTGTTGGGTCACAAATCCAACGGCTCCGAAGAGCTTGTATCACCAAAGCATCTAAGGTGTGGTAGCACATGATATTCTTACATACAGGAGAATATGATGTCCTCCTTCATCTTAGATGCTACGGTGATACGAGCTTCGAGGTCGTTTGATCTGAGATCCAATGACATCTGAGCAGTCTTTGTGCTTGTAAGCAGTGGCCGAACTCTTTGGGGGCTTTTCTGCAAAAAAAACATTCGAACCACCGAGGAGGTGTTGGGTCACAAATCCAACGGCTCCGAAGAGCTTGTATAACCAAAGAATCTAAGGTATGGTAGCACATGATATTCTTACATATAGGAGAATATGATGTCCTCCTTCATCTTAGATGCTACGGTGATACGAGCTTCGAGGTCGTTGGATATGGGATCCCAGGACATCTGAGTAGTTTTTGTACAAATTGTGTGCAATTCTCAAAATCATCAAGGTTTCCTGTAAAAATATTAAGACATCATGTGAGCTGCTATATCTCAGATCTACAAGCTCCAAGCAACTCGTATCGGCATATCTAAGGTATGGGGGCACATGATATTCTCCCGGGGAGGAGGGGTGGGGGTGCACAACCAATCGGTGGTTGGGAGGGTGGGGACAAATATAATCTAAACAACCCTAAACAGAGCTTCACAATTTTATCTAAGGTAGAGGGGGTGACCCCCGACAATCATAGCTCCGCCTAATTAAACACAACATTTGCATGTACTGTAGTACTAGACCTAATATTTATGTTTCAGTTTCATGTTCGTTTTAAATATTGAATTGAGGACCATGCATGTCTTACATTTTACTCTCTTCATTCCTAAATTTTAGTCTTTTTTAGAGATTTCAAGTGGACTGGCACATACAGATGTATATAGACATATTTTAGAGTGTAGATTCACTCATTTTGCTCCGTATGTAGTCGCTTGTTGAAATCTCTAAAAGACTAATATTTAGGAAAAGAAGGAGTATTTTTGAATTCGTGTCATACATGCATGGTTTGGAAAAATATATGCACTATACTTATTGGATTGTTGTTGTGTTCGTGTGTGGGTGTCTCTGTGTGTGTGTGTGGGGGGGGGGGGTCATATGCTTGATACATACAAACTTTTCTCACGTCAATATTGTTCATCTTTTAAATTTGAATTTGCATTGAAAAACTTACCAGGGATACCATGAAATGTGAAATCCACGTTGAGATCACCATATCACAAACTCACTCTAATTCAACAACTCGTCATAAATCAATTACCACGTTGAGATTAGTATTTGCAAGGAAAATATGGGCATTGTAATACACATAGATTCGTTTGGCAATTTAAAAGGTTCCTTTCGTATTCTCTAATGGTAGGACCCAACGGTGTACCAGCCAGACCTTGGCTCGTGTTGATCCTAAAAAAGTAAAAAAAAAACAGGCTTGTGTCCTTCTGGTGGCGTGCGTGGTACGCACATTAGGCATCCCCAACCAGTCGAGCCTCTTCGTTTCGAGTCGAAATATCCGGCGGCCAGAATTCTAGCCCTAGGAAATTCCCCTCATGTCCCCGGCCCATAATGACTACCGATGAACAACGGAGGGATGCTTTAGTAACTAGACAACGTTACCTACCGTGCCGAGCACGGTTCAATTCTCTTGGTCGCCGCTCGCCAAGGTCACCCGTCAACTGCTTTGCCTAGTACTACTACTACTACTACACCGGATGAGCACAAAATTGAGCCTGTTTGTTCGTGCCTAGTACTTGAGTTAATATATCAGGCAATGCACTGGTACGGAGGGATTATCCTTTTGCTCTGCATATATAACTTGTCTGAGTCTAACTAAGCAAAATGTTTGACCAAATCCTTTCTTAAGAAATACAATAGGACAAATGTATGGCTTGAAAATTTATTGCATGACGCAGGTTATGATATTGTTTCGAATCCTGGATCTTAAATTTCAGAAAATCCAAAAGTGACCATAAATTCTTGAAACTAAGCATGGTCACGTGATATGGCACAAATATTAATTCATAATTTTTTCTTCAATTTGAGACAAGCTTCTTATGACAAGTTGCACAAATGAAGAGCCAAGGTATTTTGGAACAAAGACCTGTCATGTTAAAGGTGAACGCTTTCACTATTGAAACCGTGGGCGTTTACGTGCCGCCACGAGTCCCGCTTCTCATCGTCAGGTGCCGTCTGAGCAAGCGTGTGAGTCGACGGGAGGCGTGCGAGCAGACCGCTGCGCCGGCTGACAGGGAGGCATGCGAGCAGACCGCTATGCAGGCTCACCCGGAGGCGAGCCCTTTGACCAGGCTCCGCCGCCCACCTTCGTCCCAACTGCTCCCACTTTTAATGTCGCCGGCGCCGTAGTTTAAAATCAACCCCGCACTACCCGGTATCGCTACAATCTTCTCTCTTCCTCTCCGATTCTCCTGTCGTCTACCTCCAACCAGCCTGACCTAAACATACGCCATGCCGCATCACGATGGTTTGCCCTTAGTCTTCTAGTTTCCTAAGGAAGACACCCAGCCGGAGTCTCGGGAACATAAGGCGCTTTGGGACGAGCTTGAACTGGCCTTGCGGGAAGACGCCGCGCCTGTCCCCGCTCCCGTTCCGACTCCCGTCGCCCCGACTGCGCCAGCGCCCATCCCCGTGGCATCGATGGACTGGGAGCCACACATTGTCGTCGAGCTTGATGCCACGGGGTTCCACGAGGTCCCCGCCAACTTTCACGCGCCCGTGCACCTGCCAACGCATGCTCCTGCGCACGCACTGACGCGCACGCCCGTGCCGATGCCCGTGCACCTGCCAGCACATGCGCCTGCGCCTGCACTGACGTACGCGCCCGTGCCGGTGCCCGTGCACACGAATGTCTTCGCCGCGCCATTGACAGCGCCTGTCCCAGCGTGGCTGCCAGTGCCCCCCTCAGCGGCATGGATGGCCGCCGTCGACCGCTTCCTTACACCAACGACAGTCGCCTCCTCCCGCCAGTTGACTCGCTCCGAAGTTGAGAACATTTTGGCCTTCCTTGAAGCTAGGCCAACGTCCAGGAGTACGCCAACAACGGCGCAAGGTGCCGCCGTCGCCGTCGGTTAGTGGCCCGATGACACACAGAGCACGGTAGAGGAGTCGCTTCCTACCGCAAGACGCCCCTGCCGCTGCCGCGTAATCTAAATTTGCCATGAAAAATGTTCGGATTGCCATGCTTAAAATCTGAACGTTTATCATTTCCGTTTATTTGAGATCGATCGTCGTATAATTTAAAATCGGAGTCATACTGAACGAAATCTATGGTTTGGTCGATTGAATGTTCTGCTAGAGCCGTATCAAATTAAATATAAAACATCATCAAGCCACATGTATTCCTTGTCATCCAACGACCTAGACTGCTTCAATGTCGAGCGCTCAACACGTTTAGCCTGCAGTTAATTTCATGCCAAAAATAGTGCTAATCACATAATAACATGCAAATAATATCGTACTTAATATCCGCATGCACTTAATATACTTCCAAATTAACGTGCATTGCACGTACACACTGGCTAGTGCTGCTAACATGTGAAACTGGTGCCGTAACTTGTGAACGCGTCCATATATGGTCAACGGCAACATCGCCCGCGAGTTCTTCGTGTTTGCACGTGTGTCTAAATGCAGAAGGGGAGGAGAGAGAGAGAGCACACATGGAACCCAC
This sequence comes from Secale cereale, assembly GCA_902687465.1. Taxonomy (NCBI): domain Eukaryota; kingdom Viridiplantae; phylum Streptophyta; class Magnoliopsida; order Poales; family Poaceae; genus Secale; species Secale cereale. The sequence continues at coordinate 462,730,279 of LR738713.1, read as the reverse complement.
CAATAAGTTAAGGCGAATAATACTAAAAATAATATTACATGTTATCAATTAAATGGGCCGTGGTAATATAAAAATATTATGTGAACAAAGGGAGGTACAACAAACAATACTATTCTACGTATGTTGCCTATTGACGTGCGGCTTGAAGGCCCTGGTCGCATGTTTGATCCTCGTCCTTTATTTTTTAATTTGTATATGGATCCAAATTTGTTTCATGACATGTGGGCCCCTTGGTGTGTAGTTTGTAGCACTTTAATTTGTGGGTCGAAATTTGTTCCATTCCAAGTGGACTATCGGTGTGTAGTTTTGTAGCTTATTTATAATAATTAAAGAGAACAACAGAGTTTTTTGCAATAATACCATGGTGCGATGTTGAAGGCGAGAAAGGACGTGCGAGAGAGCGATGACCGAGCCATAGGGAAATCAACTAGGGGAGTTGCGGGGGTTGCAACGGTGTTTTGAGTAGTTGTGGGCCGAATGCTACGAAAATATAATCTAAACCGACCGGAAATACCTACACAAATTAATCCAAAGTCGGAGTGCCCCTCGCAATGTAAATAGCTTTGGCTTTGCGAATGATGGAGAGGTAGCTTCAATGTGTGGAAGATACGGCGTGAGAAAGCGAGGTCAATCGAGAGACATATAGATAGAGAGACCAAGTGAGTGTGGTTCGACATTCATTGAACAAATATATATGCTCTGGAGAGATATTGTCCGATTGAGCTTTTGGCAAGGGTGAGAGCTGTAAGATAGAGCTTGAGAGATGATCCAGTCATAGACGTGTAGATATATTTTGTGCGTGGGAGGAAGCAAGGACAATCGATCACATAGGTTCGTCGTGCGATCGAAAGAGTGAGATGGGTTGGAGAGAGTGACCTAGATAGACAATGTGCATGAGAGAGTATACAATGCGAATAAGTCGAATTGGGCTCAAACATGGTGATATATCGTTTTTGTCCGAGAAAGAGCGAGGTCAATCGAGACATACAAAGAGAGAGAAGGAGAGAGAGGGAGAGAGAAAGAGAGAGAGAGAGAGAGATAGATAGATAGAGAGAGAGAGAGAGTGGCCCGCCATGAGGTCGAAAGAGTGGGGGCGGCTTCGATGGACTGACCTAGATAGACAATCTGCGTGAGAGAGTATAGAGTGTGTCGATCGAGGCCCGAACAGGGAGATATATCATTTGTGTGTGAAAGAAACCGAGGTTAAACGAGACTCGGATAAAGAGAGCGAGATTGAGCGAGTGTGGCCCGCCGTGCGGAAGCAAGAGTGAGACAGTCTCGAGGGAGTGACCTAGATAGACAACGTGTGTGCGTGCGCACGAGAGATTGGGGGCCTAGATAGGCAATGCATGTATTTAGCGCGAGAGGGTGAGAGGGAGAGGGAGAGAGAGAAAGAGCTCGGCATGGGGTGCAATGGCGGGTGTGTGAGGTAAATACATTTCATAACAGAGTGGAAAAAGGGGGTTGTGTAGTTGAGGGAGTTAGAGGTCGAAACATGGAGAGAAAGAATGGATGTGTGTTGGAAACCGATAGCTTCCTAATGTGGTTAGGAGAGGAAGATTGACCGATACAGGAAGTGTGTTGTGTGTGTGCGGGGGAGGGGGGGGGGCTAAAACAACATTTGAATGTAGATAGTACGAGACTTTATATCGATGTTTCAATTTGGTGTACATTGTAATATTTGAACTGAGGACCATGCATATGGGTAATTATTTCGAATTCGTGTCATACTAGGTTTCGAAAAGCTGACATTGATTTGATTTGTTGTGCTATTTTGTAGGTCATATGTTTGAATCTATCCAAAAGTTTTCTCACTACCATGGTGTTCATCATATACATATGAATTTGTATTAAAAAAGTAGCATGGATACAGTGAAATGCGAAATCCACGTTAAAATTGGAGATCGCTATGTGACACACACTCTAATTCGAATAACTAATTATGTGACACACACTCTAATCCACGTTAGCGTGGATACCGTGGATACCTTTCGATTTTTTTTCAAATAACTCCTCATTAATTAATTTATAGTATCTTGTTTCGAATGACTAATTATTGCAAGGAAAACATGGGCATGGTAATACATACAGATTCGTTTGCAAATGAAAGAAGATTTGTTTGCATTCTCAAATGTAGGCGCACCAGGCAGACCAGGGTCGTGTCGTGGTGGTCACGTGTGTCAGACGGCAAAATAAGTTCGCACTTCCATGTTTCGGATTGAAATATCTGGCGGCCCCAATTCCAGCCATTCAAAATCTCCCTTCTCCACCGTCCCCTTCCGCGCCCAGATTGCTCAAATCCCTAATTCGCCGCCAACCCAAGCAAAGTTCGAATCGCCCCTCGTCTCGTCTCTTTCCCCACCTCTGTGCCGGACGACGACGACGAAGACGACGATCACGCTTCACCACTGCACCGGAGCTACCTCATCTACGCCCTCGTCCATCGCACTGGGTGGTCAACCGACAACGTCGGCCACCACAACTGACGTGCCTCACAGCCAGGACTTCCACCGCATCAGGTGCGCTTCACTGACGCCGTCTCCCAGCTCACCAGGGCTACTTCAGCGAGCACATCATCGCACCTCCGTCCCCCGAGGCCACTGAGGCTTTACCAACGGTCTCGTCAACCGCATCATAGCGCTCCGCTGCCACTCAAGATCTGCATCCGTGCGCGGCCAGCCAACGCCAGCGCATCACCCTCAACGGCTCTGAAGTGACCCGCACTCTAGCTAGGCGAGCATGCCCAAACTCTGGCCCGAACTAGGTATCCACACATCACTCCCTTGTGCACTGTTCTGACGATGTTTGGATATCCTTTCACTGCTCTCTTAGCTTACACGCCTATCCAACTCTGAGTTTAACTCTTATTTCTTCTAGAGATATCATCTGAAACAAGCAAACCATTTTTTAGCGAAGCATGACGACGCTACGGGATCTGGTACACATCCTGCACACCCGTATAACCTTGTAAGTATCTGTCCTCTGGTACGGGATCTGATCAGCCATTCGCTGTGTCAAAAATGCAGAGGGGGATGCAAGGAGCACAAGGCCTGCACATCCAAGAAAGTGGTAACATGGACTTGTACATGGAACATCCCAAGCGCAAGCAGAGCTGCAGTGAGCCTGTACAACGAGCTAGCGTAAGTCCCTGTATTTCATTTAATTCGTACTAGCATTCGTGTATGATTTGTGTGCAGTGGCGGATCCATGAATTCAAGTTACCAGGGGCGAACATTTAACTAAAAAAATACAAAGGCACTTGCACTCCAGAAATCAACATAACTTGAGAAATGTGAAGCTACATGCACTTTGAAAACCAGCTAATGATCCAAAGTAGTTTAGATTATAAACACTAACGATGCAAGCACCAAAAAACACAAAATGCAACATGGTGTACAAGGACTACAAACATGGTCTATACCTGCTTGAATTATTCGTTCTCTGGCTGAAAATATCAAAGTGTAATTGCACCTATAACCAGTGCGCACACTGCATATCAATATATCTATCCTGCACAAGTATGCCAATAGTTTCAAACAACAGATTAGAAAAGTATTTATGCTACGTTGTCATGATACGGGGACTTTCTGGTAGATGGCCTCGACGTTTCCTCAAGCCATGAAAATGCACTATAATTTGCTTGTCATCAATGCCTGCAAATCTCTATGTCTCTCTCAACATAGCAGATCATGATTAGAGACTAAATCCTTCAATGGGAGCTTGCATTAGATGCCTCATTAGACACTATATGTTCATCACCAGGAGCATGTAAAATGTTTGCATCAAATCCTTCATTACCAGTCTGTTCATTAGACACTGCAGGCTCAAGAACAACATGAGCTTGGATGTTTGCACCGGAAACTTGATTAGATTCATCAGATTTAGTCAGTTCAATATTGATTGGGGGAGTTATAAAATAAGTAGAATTTGGTTTCATTTTCTCATAGATTCCCTACATACAAGCAGTTTTACAACACCGTCAGGTTTAACTATTGGCCAGAAAATGAAGAGTTGAATTAGATATAATCAGGGATGTGATGTACCTGCTCGTTGCTCATGCTACTCTTGCAAGCTGCGACTGTTCGTTTGAGCAAGCTCGATGCCATGCCCGTGTTGCCGCCGCTGCCTCCCACGCAGGCTACACCCAGGGTTGGATCTTCATCTTCTTATCCTTCCGTTCGCTTGAAGCTCGGCGACCACCCTCCAATGAGGGCGCGAGGAAGTGTTGTGTCGGTTTGTCCAGCGGCGGCTAGGTTAGGAGCGAACTAGACTGGAGGCTGGAGCGGATGAATTGGGATTTTTCCTGCTGTAGAACGATATGGGAGGCGCTCGTTTGGGTCGTTAGCCTGCTATAGGGGCTGCCTTGCACTTATGTTATTGGCATATCCAAATTCAAACATTTTTCTTCATTTTTTACATAGCCTGCTCGTGCGTTGGGACGAACAAAACTAGCCTGGGACAACCTGGACGACTCAAACTAGGTGCACACTTTCAAGCCGCCCAAGGCGGCCGCCCATACCAGCCCGTATGGTGGCGTCGCCCCTTTTTGCGTGTATGATAGGGGTAGTGAAAAATATTCCAGTGGCGCTTTTGATTTTCCCATAGAATGGTTGAATTGCTTGTTTCTATGAACTGAGTTCGCCAATAATGTGAAGGATGCCAGTCTTTTCATCCTATTGTAAATTGCTTTGATCTCGATATGCCAAAAGTAATCGCATGAAATATACAGTAAAAGCCAGTGTGATGTGTGTGGCTACAACTAGTCTGACTACACGTCCTCATATAAGATATCAAGGACGCACCATCTTACCAGATTGACCATTCGACTTACCAATGCAATGTGGGAAGAAAGAAGTACTGGGACTGCGTATCCAAGCAATTGATGCAATGGACTCCTTCGTACAACCTAGTAAGCGAAAAAGAAGTTGCACTGTGCCTGTACAAAGAACTAGCGTAAGTTCAGTTACCTGCTTCTCGAAATTTTAGTTAGCCACTTATTGCAAAATTGTTCAATTATGTTGTTTAGCTAAATTTAGTTTGCTACTGATTACATAATGCCACAGACTGTTAATCCTATTATAGACTGCGCCTATCTATGTGTTTGATACTTACTGTTAAGAATTACCTGTTTGCGTGAACTTAAATAGCTACTTGTTTGTTTAACTGCTTTGCTGCTGCAACAACGGGTTACAATGATGTAAATAAATACTTTTCAGCATAGAATTGAAACTCTTTAATTCCTTGTTTGTTTAACTGGTTTGCTGTTATAACTCCCAGTTGAGATGCTTTGCTAACTTCAACTTTTCTGAATCCAATCGGAACTTTAATGGCAAAACAGGTTAGCCCAAGATCAAAGAGCGAGGTCCCCATGGACGTTGTATCATCCCACAGCAGCGGCACCGGCCCAGTCGTGCATTATGAATTCCCAACTCTTGATGCTCTAGAGGCTAAACTAGTGGTAGAAAGAGATTCTGCTTCTGCACTTAGATATTAAGTTGACATGTTGAGGAAGCAAACAGCACAATCAGTAGCAGTACTCACGACAACCATTAAATATTTGGTGGATTTCAAAACGAATCAAGCTGAGACTGACCACATTGTTAAGGTCCTGAAGGAAAAAAGGAAATTAAATTCCCACTTGGTAAATCATAGGTGAAATGTTCTTTCCATCGTTGAATAACCTTTGTGTTGTTTGTTCATGTAATCAATCAAACCATTTGTTTTAGAGATCATGTAATAATTGTTTTTTGTTTTTTGTTTTTTGGTTTGTAATTTTATTTGAGCACAAGTTTGCATTAATTGATAAGACTCAGAGACATTTCATTTTGACTGTTGTGCCAGACCTACAAATATGCCAATCGGGCTGAATGTGCATTCAGCAATAATAGTAGTATAGATGGACCATAAGTGGCACGCATCGGAAAGGGCCAAGATGCTATAGTAGCTTGCCTAAAAGAAGATGTTGTTGTAGCAAAGAAAAGTACAACGGCCTGGCTTATGTATGTTAGTTGATATTATTGATCCATTTACTCTATAAGTGTTTATATGTCTGTTAGTTCTGTACATTCTTGGTTGATTGACTCGGTATTTGAATCTTGATACATCGCTTGTGTACATATCTAAATGGGAGTAGACATTATGCTGCGTGTGACATTTGAGTTGGACATGAAGTGTTCCAAATATTCGAATTCACCTTAAACTGGATTCTAGCTTCTGAATTTGAGTATCGGCATTTGTAAACCATATTCATATATGACAGTGGAATACATCTTTGTCCTCCTTTTGAAGATATATAAAAATATATAGAATGATTTATAAAGATTCGTATAGGAATACAAAATGGATTCGAATTTAGTTGTCAGGATAAACGTGGATGCTCATTGTCCCGAAATTCGAAAGAAGCGGCAAAATGTCCACTCCCACGTCGGCTCCCCGAAGCCAAGTGTTTGGGAGATGGAAATTACTGTCTACCCATTACACGGACAATCCATCGGCCCGATTTCCACTACTCTAAATAGGGGTAGGATAGTAACTTCAATTAGACGTGACACGACCGCCTCTGAGCCCATTCCGACACGGTGGGCGCCAAACATGGGCGGCAAAACACATTTGATTCAAGCTCGTCCAAAAGACCTCTGTTTCTCCCTCCATTTCCCCATTCATACACGGTGGGCGGCAAAACAAACTCGACTCGGCCGAAATCGATGTAGGCAAATATTTTCAATAGGGGAAGGTTTGTAACTTCACACAGACGTGACACAACCGCCCTACCTGTCAGCCCCGTTCATACACAGTGGGCGCCAACCATGAGCGCCAACCACCCTCTCCCACCCGAAGTCGATCTGGGCAAATATTGGCGAGATGCGAGATTACCGTCGTATCCCCAACCGATGAGACGTCCAAATTTTAAACGGGGGCTAAGTTCGTAACTTTCCCATATTTCAGACAGGCGCGTCCCAAAAACATGGTTTCCCGTACCTCTCCCTCCATTTTCCCATTCATACACCGTCCGCGCTAGAACACCATCCCCACACCAGCCTCCGTCCGCCACCCCATCCATCGCAGCCGTCCTCCACCACATCCATCGCCACCGTCCTCCACCACATCCATCGCCACCGTCCTCCACCATGCCGGAGCGCTTACCAAGACCATGTCGTCCACTTCTAGAGAGGGACGTTTCTCATCCACGGCGACGGACCAAGAGCCTTGCATCATGTCCTCTCGCTTCATCGGCGTCGTCGTCCTCTTTGTCGGGGCCGCTCACACAACCTTCTCTTCCACCGCAACGGGTCTTATCCCTCGATGCACCTGTCTACCGTCGCAGATCTCCTTCAACGCCAGCGACAGCCATCTCACCCCGATGCCTACACGGTGCCGCAAGAGAGGTTGTACTTCATATCTCCTCAACTTTTTGATCTCAACCAGAAAATAGATCTTAACTTGGTTACTCTACTTTCTTTTAAGCTCTTAGAATTTAGTTCTTAGGTCGAAGCAAACAATGGCTGCTAAATACCATTTCTTCGGTTTCCCCCCTTTTATGATCACTATACGATCAGAATACATGCTTCGTGTCATAATAGCACTGCTCGACCCATCAAGCTAAACAAGCTTAGTTGTTCAAATACAAATATGATATTATTAAAATAGATTCGTTTAATTGGTCATCTAAATGTTCCTAAATTAGTTTCGAAAATGCATGCTCGCCGCTCGGGTGTGTATCTCTACAGGGTGCCCACGGTGGGCCGGCCCACCCTGGGATTTTGGGTCGTCCTAGGCCCCGATTCCCCTCTGTTCTGCTGCGCGCTTCCGATCTCTACTCGCCCCAGCCGCCTGCCTCGCCGGCGACTTGCCGTCCCCGGACGGCATGACTCTAGGAGGAGACGACGGACTAACAGGAGGTCAGGAGCCGCTCACCCAACAGCGTCACCGCTACCCGGGCGCGCCGCCGTGCCTACCTTCCCAGTCCGTTCAGGGCTCAGGCGTGCAACACCCACTAAGCCAACCTGATTTATCCTGAGATAAGTCCTCAACACTCAGCAGCCACTCCTCATCACCCATTTTCTAATTGATTCATTACTCATTAGGCAGGACTGTCATTAGGGTTTGTTGTGTGCTCAGTGCTACCTACACTTAATGGTTCAGATGTATTTCGGTAACCTTTAGTACTTGTAAAGTTTGATACGTCTCAAATGTATCTACTTTTCCAAACACTTTTGATATTGTTTTGACCTCATTCTTGCATGATTTGAACTAAACTAACCCAGACTGACGTTGTTTTCAGCAGAGCTGCCTGTATGGTTTTATTGTGTGCAGGAAAACGGATTTTTAGGTATCTCGGAAAAATCCACGAAAAATCACAGAAAATCCACGCACCCGAAGGAACCCGGAGCCAGAAGAGGGACCAGGGGGGCCAGGGGGCCCCAGGCGCCCTGGTGGCGCGGCCCAGCCCCTGGCCGCGCCGGGGGGTCGCCTGGGTGGGCCCCACCTCCCCTGGTGCCCTACCTCGACTCGTATTTTAGCTCGTGACGGAGAAATCCCAGATCAGAAGTTCTTTTCGCAGTTTTCGTCGCGGAGCCGCCGCCACCCTGTGTTCTTCTTCAGGAGGGCTAATCTGGAGGCTGAATTGGCCTCCGGAGAGGGGAGATCGTCGCCATCGTCATCATCATCACCACTCCATCATCCCTCCATGACTTCTCCTTCCATGTGTGAGTAATCCCCTGCTGTAGGTGAAGGGGGTGGTAGGGATTGGATGAGTTAGATCATGTAATAGTTTGTCAGATCGTTGGGGGCATGTTGCCTATCATCTACTATGGTGTTTATCATCTTTGCTTCAACTTGTTATGCTTGATGCTTGTCACTTAGGGCCCGAGTGCCATGATTTCAGATCTGAACCATATGTGTTTGCATGAATATATTTGTGTTCTTGATCCTATCTATGAGTTGTTTGCACCTATTACGGTTCGGAACCGGCGATCCCAAAAGTGACAGCTTGGGACACCAAAGGGGATGGTCCGTAGTTTGAGGATTACATGTATCCATTGAGTTCATTGCTTTGTTCCGGTGCTCTTTGACAGGAGCACCTTAATCTCCATAAGTTCCTTTTGGCCCCGTTCGTAGCGGGATGGTAGGACAAAAGATGTTGTGCAAGTTCTTATTGCAAGCACGCACAACTACCTACGGGATACATGCCTAATGTTTGATATTTGCCTAGATGATCATTACTTTTCCGTGTGCCGTGCCCCAAGTTAGAATCATGATATATCTCATCCATGCAGCGCCCAACCATTCATCTCCCTAGCCTACAGTGTTTTAAATCCTGCTTGTCACTAGTTGCTACTTTTGCCATTTACCTTTACTATTTACTTTTGCTGTTTACTTTTACTATCACTATCATATCACTGTTACCATTTATCTTTTGTTGCAAGTAAGTATATTTCAGGTGCGGTTGAATTGACAACTCAACTGTCAAAGCTTATAAATACTCTTTGGCTCCACGTGTGTCGAATCAATAAATTGGGTTATTCTTACCCGCGAAGACTATCTCGATCCCTTACGGTTGAGGGTTATCAAGTACCGTTTTTTGGCGCCGTTGCCGGGGAGCATAGCAATATTTACAAGTCTACTTGAAGTATCCTACCTGCTGCACTTCATCCGCTATGGGTAAGAAAGGAGACCCCAAGGTTCCGATCTTACTATCCACTACAAGAAGAGGTACTGTTCTGAGCACTAGTGCTACACTTGATTCACCTTCTGTTATGAGTAAGTTTGCCTCACCACCACCACATGATGCTCCTACTGAATCTGTTACTATGTCCGATACTCTTGATGATGCTTCTACTACTGTTGATGATATTAGTTCACTTGGTTATGCTCTTGAGAAACAGATCGCTGCTGCTGCTAAAAAGTCTGGAATTGAAATTCCTGTTACTCGCTACCCTATTGGTGAAACTTATGATTATCCTGATTTGAGTAAACTCAAGGAGAGACTCCTTGATGATGATTACTATATGCTTTATGAAGATTTATGCAGGGAACTGACAGAGTTTTCTGGCTCTGACCCTGAAGTTATTAAGAAACTGTTTGAAAAACACTCTTTGAAGAACAAAACCATTCCTGATCCTGAATTTGCTACATCTCCTATATGCATTGATGATCCTGATTATGATTTCTCTGTTGATCTTTCACTTATACCTATGGTTGAAGCTGACCCCTTTTATGGCAGAGAAAATGATGATGCTATTGCACACCTAACTAAACTCGGTGAGTTGGGTGGCCTGTTTACCACAGATGAGAAGATACGATACTTTTATGTGACCAAGCTTCTTCCTTTCTCCTTGAAGGAAGGTGCTAAAGCATGGTATGATTCACTCCCATGCGGTTCCATTAAGAGTCCTCAAGACTTAGCTCACTCTTTTGTTGATAAGTACTTTCCTGCTCACATGCAACATGCTGCTTTACAAAGAATTTATAACTTTAAACAGTTGCAGGATGAGTCCCTCCCTAAAGCTTGGGGGAGGTACTGCGGTTTGATTCGGGCTAGACCAGGACATGAAGTCCCTAAGAACGAATTAATCGATATATTCTATGCTGGTCTAACTGATGAATCCAGGTCCTATTTGGACAGTTGTGCTGGTTGTGTTTTCAGGAAAAGGACACCGGACGATGCAGAAGATTTGATGGGCAGGATTGCCAAAAACCATGAAGATTGGTCCGTCCCTGAACCACCTCCACCACCAAGGAAGAGGGGCATGTTTGTTCTAAGCCCCGAAGATATGCGAGAAGCAAAGAAGCCTATTAAAGAGAAAGGTATTAAAGCTGAAGACGTGAAGAATCTACCCCCTATTGAGAAGCTGTGTGAGCCTACCACTCACCCTCCTATGGTAGAGGTACACTCTCTTTTAGATTTCAACGCAAGTGACATCCCTCATGGTAAGCCTCCTGATCAATGTTTAGATGAGTTTGATAATTTTATTATGAAACAAAATCATTTTAATGAGAGGATACAAAGTCAGTTGCATGATAATTCCCTTGCTATCAAAAGTCTGCTTGATGTTCTAGGTAGAACGGTTAATGATGTTCAATGTCTTGTGAAGCATTTTTATATGGTTAAAACTCAGCTTGACCAAATTTTTAATGTGCAAAAAGATTTGCTTGCTAACAATGCCAAACAAGATAATTTGCAGGCTTTCGGGATTAAGACCCGAGGAGGAACTAGCACTCAAAATCCTCTCTATCCAGAGGGGCATCCGAGGAGAATCGAGCAAGATTCTCAAATGCAGGAAAAAGAAATTGTTGGCTCTCCAAAGAAGAAGAAGAAACATAAGGAGACTGACAATTCTAATGATCCTATTGCAGATGAAGAGCCAGCTGTTGCTCCCAACAGTGTATCCATCTCCGATGCTGAGACTGAAGACGGTGCTGAACCTGAAGGTAAGGATAATGAGAAGAATGATCCGCCTGAAGTTCAAGAAGAAGCAGCACCTGACAAACGTAAGAGGTACACTAAAGAAGACTTCATCGCAAGAAAACATGGGAAGGAAAGAGAACCATGGGTGCAGAAACCCATGCCCTTTCCAGGTAAGTCCATCAAATCCAAAGAAGAAGAGCATTACAATAAGTTTTGTGAGTGGATTAAACCTCTTTTTCTTCAAATTCCTTTGACTGAAGCTATTAAGTTACCTCCTTATTCAAAATATATGAAAGATATTGTCACCAATAAAAGAAAGGTTCCTAATGAAGCAATATCTACTATGCTTGCTAACTACTCTTTCAGTGGCAAGATTCCTGAGAAGCTCGGTGATCCAGGTATACCCACCATTCCTTGCTCCATAAAGAATAATTATGTCAAAACTGCTTTATGTGATCTTGGAGCAGGAGTGAGTGTTATGCCTCTCTCTCTTTACGAGAGGCTCTGTTTAGAGAAACTAATTCCTACAGATATCTCTCTTCAGATGGCTGACAAGTCAACCGCCGTTCCAATAGGTATTTGTGAGGATGTTCCCGTAGAAGTTGCTAATTGTTTGATTCTTACTGATTTTGTTGTGCTTGACATGCCCGAGGATGGAAGCATGCCCATTATTCTTGGTAGACCTTTTCTTAACACCGCAGGTGCTATTATTGATTGCAATAAAGGGAAGGTTACCTTCCATGTGAATGATAAAGAACACACGGTATATTTTCCAAAGAAGATCGACAGGAGGCATGGCCTCAACTCTATAGAAAATATCAAGACCGTGAGGATTGGAGAATGGGATTGTCCACTACATGTGCCTCACAAATACAAAACTATCATGGTGGGGACAATGTCCATCAAAATAAAGGTTCAGTGATTACTTCGTAAGAGGTGAGACTTTTTGCTCTATATATCGCCTGTTTGTTGGTAAGACTTGATCAACCTTACTAGTAAACATGTTTTATATAGATAAAAAGTTGAGCTTGTTAAGTTTTCATTCATCTTTGCTTTTGATCTACTTGATGTACCAAGTATTTATGTTTTGAAGCTTCACAATACTACTCACTGCTTCAAGTTTTCAGAGAGTTTCGCAGCTTTTTGAACTTCGAAAAAAATTCAACAGTGAAGTTTTCAGAAAAATTCCAGAAAAATAAAAATAAAAATTTCCACGTCGGGAGTGACCCAGAGGGACCTAGGGCCAGCCAGGGGGACCCACCAGTGGCCCAGGCGGCCAGCTGGCGCGGCCCAGCCCCTGGCCGCGCCCACAGGGCGCCTGGGGCCCACATGGCCCCCCTCCAGGTATGTCTTCTTCCTCCCTCTCTCTTTTTCTCCAAAAACGCGAGTTCTGCACTTGTTCTTGTGTTCTTGCTGTTCTTGGAGGCGATTCTTCGATCTCTCTCTACAGCCCACCATTTGAGCTGAGATTTTGAACAAATACTCCCTGGTATGTGACTCCTTCACCCCTCCAATTAGATTTCTGATTGGTGGCTTTATTTGTGAGTATTTAGTAGCTCTTGGTGCTGTATAGATGAGCTTGCATGCATGTGTAGAAAGTTAATTTCCAAGTTTTGATGCAAGTTTATGCCTTGGGCAAGTGAGTTGAGTAGTTTGCCTTAGCTCACCTTGTTTTAATCCTCGTTTTTGTAAATTGCCAAAAATTTCAGAAATGAGTTTGTTAGGAAGGGCAAAAGGGTGGCTTGAGAAGAGGAGGCCCGCACACTTCGATCGAGTTACTAGAGCCGCAGCTTCACCCTCGGCTGATAGGGTGAGCTATAATGAAGATCATGTGCCCCTGGAGTTGTTGGAAGACACAAGTCCAGCGCGTGCGATGACGTTTCCATGTGATGAATTCCTTGAAGCTACGGGAATCAAGGATGAGTTTTATAATCTTTGTGCTAATGCAGGTCTGACACGGCCCGTCACGTGTCGTGTTACTCAGTATCAAAAACTCACCTTCAGTTTCATTAACAGTTTTAGATATAATCCTGATTCAGGTGCTATTGAGTTTAAAATTTACAATGATCTTATCACCATCACTTTGGGAAGGTTTTGTGAAATAATAGGTGTGCCAAACGTTGGGAGGACGGCTAGGATGGCCACTCAGCCCTCCGAGCTGAAAACCATCATCAACTCTCTCTGCAGCATGGGTACGAGGGATATTCATCGGTCGAAGATCTCCAGCATCTTATTTCCTCACCTCAGGTATTTTGCATATTATGTTGCTAGAGGGGTGTTAGCTCGTGACAACACGAGCAACATTTCTGCTCCGGATATTGCTATCTTGGCAGCAGCCCTCTCAGGGAGGTCTGATTATAATCTGGGTGCCTTAATTGCTCGACGCCTTGCTATGAACGGTAACAAGGGGGGCTTATATGGTGGCATTTATGCCACACTTATCTTAGAACATCTTGGAGGCACCCCACACCCTGATGATAATCCTTTTACTTATGTAAGCTTTGATCTTGCTGCTATGAAAAGGCATAAGTTTGTTACCATGGCTTCTGAACTTGATAATCTTGTTTATATCTTACGTTTCGGAACTACCGTGGAACGCGAGATCCGTCTACCTGCACCTCTTTTGTTTGATTTTTCTCGCAGGAACGGATGGTCCTTTGATGTTGTCCAGTTCGATTAGTTAATGGCCCAGTATCAGTTCCATAACCCCATGGAGGGGGTTGTGCCCGACGAGGAGGAGCACGGTGAGTTACCACCTTTTCAGGGAGATACCGCCACCGAGTTTGGTGAAGGGTCTTCCTCTGCTTGGCGTACAGACCCTTCCTCGTGGGAGACTCCGAGGAGTTCAGTGTATGCGCCGGCATCCTTCTACGACCCTTGGACTCACCACCATACCCCCGGAGCAGGAGGCTCCTGGGGGCAGTAGCTGCTACCAACTTAGGCCAAAAGCCTAAGCTTGGGGGAGTACGTGCCCCTCTCACTTTTCCATTGTATTATCCATTTTATTCGCTTTGATCTTTTCGAAGCTTTTGCCCGTTCTTCTTTATTTCTCTCTTTGCAAAAACAACAAAAAGATTTTCTCTTTCTTTTGCTTTCGTTCAACCTTTGAAATAATCCAAAAAGATTTCCTTTTCTCTCTAGTTTGCTTTGTTTTCAGAGTTCAGCTCGAGTCCGTGATGGCATTCAATTATATTTCCTACGTTCGATCGTGCAAGTGATGAGGCAGTAATGACGAAGATCGACTGAAAGGAAGCAACAAGGAAGACCGGTATGAACTCTTCTTGTTTCTACTTTTGTACATATGCCTGTACTTATGATCTAGAGACCAGCTTGTAGCGACATAGTGCTATGTTTACAATGCTCTTCCAGTGGTTCATGCTTTCCTTGTGGCTAGTCTCGAATAACTAGAGTGTATAATGTGTTATTGAAATAATCTACATGCATTGCATTGTTCATAGTTCGGTATACTAAGGTGGTATTTCCCTTTAGAGAGTTTTTGGATTGACTTGGCACATGTTTACACATGTTTAAGACTAAAAAGTCTGCTCTGCCTTGATGATCTTTAAGTTTCAGAATAGTTATATCACTTTCATGCCCGATTCAATGTTGCTTTGTCGCTCTGCATGATTATGGCCGTTATTGCTCTCTAGTTGGTCGCTTCCCAGTCTTTTGCTAACCTCCACCTGTACTAAGCGGACTGACTGCTTGTGCATCCAAAATCCTTAAAACCTGTTATGCCATATGAGTCCACCATACCTTCCTATACATGGTATTTACCTGCCATTCCTAACGAAGACTTTCGTGTACCATCTCAAAATTAATCAAAAGCATTTCTCTTTTTGTGCCTCTGTTTTAGCTCATGAGGAAGTAGTAGTTAATTCATGATCTTTTTAAGTTGGACAAGTTTCACCCCTGGATTGCATGTCTAATGTGCAAACCCCTAATACGAGAAGGAACTGGCATAGAGTGCGCCCGGCTCATAAAAGATAATACAACAAACAAACCCTCCTTCACGCTTTGTTCATGAGAAATCAGAAAACTTTGGAAGTGATAAACAAAGGAGATTAAGAGGATGTGATCGTCCTCATGCGGGAGCCGTTCCTCGAGACTTGTCCAGCTCAAGAAGTGATTGAGTTATCTGCTAGCATTCATTGAAGAAATATGCACCTCTCAAAAACGTTTTTACCTCTGTTTTTAAAACCAAGAGCTCTGGTACATGTTTAGTTTTTGTTTCCGACCATGTGTTTTCAACCTTGCCAACAAAAGCCACGGTTCGAGAGTCTCCACCTTCTTTCTTCAAAGCACCAACTAGGAGAGCATAATTGTCATTCTGAGTGTAATGTGCATTGTCCCAAAGTATTACATTGTCTTCTGCATGCTTGTGGTATGATTTATTCTGAAATTCTTAGTTCTAGTCTCCTTTAAAACTCTGGAGGAGCTTCTGCATTTATGTTTTGCTTCACTCATGGAGGCTAGCGAGATACCACCCTAATATGCTCAAGCTATGTGCAATGTGATCTTGTCTTGATTTTCAGTAATATATTATTTACTTTTAGGTATTTGTGATTGGTCACTTGAAAGAAGGATTGCTCCGTGCATTGTCCTCATAGTACTGTTTCAATACTTGCTAGACTCTTTTCGTAGTACATGCTTATATACATCTGATGAAGCAAAAGAGTTTGTCAAAGTTTTCTTTGTCGCGTCCAGTTCGTTGAACTGAATTGCTTGAGGACAAGCAATATGCTAAGCTTGGGGGACTTGATACGTCTCAAACGTATCTACTTTTCCAAACACTTTTGATATTGTTTTGACCTCATTCTTGCATGATTTGAACTAAACTAACCCGGACTGACGCTGTTTTCAGCAGAGCTGCCTGTATGGTTTTATTGTGTGCAGGAAAACGGATTTTTAGGTATCTCAGAATAATCCACGAAAAATCACAGAAAATCCACGCACCCGAAGGAACCCGGAGCCAGAAGAGGGACCAGGGGGGCCAGGGGGGCCCAGGCGCCCTGGTGGCGCGGCCCAGCCCCTGGCCGTGCCGGGGGGTCGCCTGGGTGGGCCCCACCTCCCCTGGTGCCCTACCTCGACTCGTATTTTAGCTCGTGACGGAGAAATCCCAGATCAGAAGTTCTTTTCATAGTTTTCGTCGCGGAGCCGCCGCCACCCTCCGTTCTTCTTCGGGAGGGCTAATCTGGAGGCTGAATTGGCCTCCGGAGAGGGGAGATCGTCGCCATCGTCATCATCATCACCACTCCATCATCCCTCCATGACTTCTCCTTCCATGTGTGAGTAATCCCCTGCTGTAGGCGAAGGGGGTGGTAGGGATTGGATGAGTTAGATCATGTAATAGTTTGTCAGATCGTTGGGGGCATGTTGCCTATCATCTACTATGGTGTTTATCATCTTTGCTTCAACTTGTTATGCTTAATTCTTGTCACTTAGGGCCCGAGTGCCATGATTTCAGATCTGAACCATATGTGTTTGCATGAATATATTTGTGTTCTTGATCCTATCTATGAGTTGTTTGCACCTATTACGGTTCGGAACCGACGATCCCAAAAGTGACAGCTTGGGACACCAAAGGGGATGGTCCGTAGTTTGATGATTACATGTATCCATTGAGTTCATTGCTTTGTTCCGGTGCTCTTTGACAGGAGCACCTTAATCTCCATAAGTTCCTTTTGGCCCCGTTCGTAGCGGGATGGTAGGACAAAAGATGTTGTGCAAGTTCTTATTGCAAGCACGCACAACTACCTACGGGATACATGCCTAATGTTTGATATTTGCCTAGATGATCATTACTTTTCCGTGTGTCGTGCCCCAAGTTAGAATCATGATATATCTCATCCATGCAGCACCCAACCATCCATCTCCCTAGCCTACAGTGTTTTAAATCCTGCTTGTCACTAGTTGCTACTTTTGCCATTTACCTTTACTATTTACTTTTGCTGTTTACTTTTACTATCACTATCATCACTATCATATCACTGTTACCATTTATCTTTTGTTGCAAGTAAGTATATTTCAGGTGCGGTTGAATTGACAACTCAACTGTCAAAGCTTATAAATACTCTTTGGCTCCTCGTGTGTCGAATCAATAAATTGGGTTATTCTTACCCGCGAAGACTATCTCGATCCCTTACGGTTGAGGGTTATCAAAGTTCACAGGGTTTTCAAAATTCCGGCCCTAGGAACAGACACTAGTCATTTTGGATTGTTGGTCGTAGTGACATTGACCCAGATTACTACTCCAAGCCAGGTTTGTTGACAATTTTACTTGTCTTTCTTACTCATTAGATATAATATCCAATTATTCACATCGATTAGTTGCAAACAATAAGTGCTAGACAAACTTCTTGAATCATATTTTGGACGGTCTCTTACTGCAGTTACAATTCTGCATACTTTTCCTAGTAAGCTCACAAGTAAATGATTGATTCAGTACATCTATGCTTGCGTTGTCATATTTGTTGTCAATATTCTTTTAGGGTGGACCACCCTGTTTCTAAATACTGCAACCGTAGACATGAGTGAATATTATTTCTCTATGTGATCTCTTCCATCATGTGTGGGCAACGAACACTGCATTGTATAGAAAGAAAGTGTCATTTCCAGCTTTTACATAGGCTTCGATCTTTTACATGGAATACAATCTGCCTACTTGCTTTGTGTCGCACTACCAACACTCCACCCTTGAAGCTAAACATTATGGCACTCATATTCCTTAGTTTATTTGTTCAAATACGAATTTCATATGATTCTAATGTTCCTACTTTAGTTTTGAAATGTGTGTCTACCTGTTATAGAGACATAAGGGGTTTGTATTTCTGTGTGTGGTCTGGTCAGCACGGTTGGGGGGGTGAACTTTGCATATGCAGGGGTTTATAGGGAGACACTCTTCGAGTTGAATCCGCAATGCATTCCATAGATAACATGACTACTTTTTATGTTTTCATGAATCTTGAATTCTGAACAACAGCATAATGATTATGAGCTTGCGCGCATGAAAAGAATAAAGCAGAACAATGCCATGGCTGTCAAACTTGGCATTAAGGGACTGAAATCAAGTCTGGATGCAATGCAATGCAAACGCTCTCCACCTACAGATTCATGCTCAGAATATGATCCTAACAGTGATTCTGAGCTAGAGGGAGACCTAAGTCAATGTAGCTCCCTAGTGGAGGAGTCAGAGGAAGATGCCCTATTTTATTCACCCATCAAGGTGCTTGCTTTAACTTTCCAAGGTTATATTTGTCGCACATATCTTGCAACTGATGCTTTGCATTGCTTCTACTTTGTTGAACTGCCATTAGCTTAGTTTACACATTGTGTATGTGAATACGCCCTGCCTATCCATTTTCAGTACATATTCCATCTGTCATCATACCATATTTATCCATTCAAATGTTGTTCTTGTGCATCAGACGTTCAAAAGGAAGAGGGCGATTGCTGATCATGGACAAGCACAAGCAAAGTATTTGGAAAAGGTAGTGGCACCTGATAAATCAAATAGCCCATTAGGTGTAGTTGCAATATCACCTGACCCACAAAACACCCCAATTCTAGCAGACGCTAGCCCTACTACACTGGTCATTTCTGATGCCCCAACTCAGCAGACCCCGACCGCAACAAACATTATGATTATGCCAGTTGACATAGCACCAGCTCTACGATGCAAAACCCCCATTCCAGCAAAGAATACACCAAATCCAGTTGCCAAATCCCTTTTCGAACCAGAGAGAGCCCCAATTGCAGCAAATAGGACCCCTGTTCCATTTCTTCCCAGTTTAGAAGACAAAGCTTATATTGTTGTCAGGAACTTTGTGCGCATCTTTCCTTCATGGAAAGATTATACCGCAGACACAGAACAATTTCCAGTCTTCCTCCACAACTTATGCGTAAGTAATGTACTAATGTTATTCATGGTCATTGTTGCATATGTTTCTGCTGACAGAAGACACAAGATTTCATTCTTTTAAATAAGGGAGGACCAATCTGGATTGTGAAGACGAGCAAGGGTTGGTTGCGCTTTTCAAGCACTCGTTGATGAAGTATCGTTCCTACCTGAGGCAAGCGCACTTCGATGGCAAGCCTCTAAACGAAATTCATGTAAAGTCTCCGGTGCTACATTTATCCGACGGTGACTGGAATAATCTTGTTACACATTGGTCTCAGCTGCAGCGTAAGGTACTATCTATGATATCACATCACAATTTGAACTACATTTCTGCATTTGGCTTCACGTCTCACTTGTACGAAAACTGTTAGCAGAAGAACATTCATTCTCAAGGGACCACAGAATCTCGCAACTATACTGCACACTGCATTGCTCTTGTGAGTACCTCCTGCCCTGTATGACCATACTTATTTCGTAGCTGTTTGATTATGTAGCATCACTTCACATGTTAGCCTCGTTATCGTCCGTTTGGTGGACATTATAAGATCCGTATGGACTCTTACATAAATTTAGAATCAACCCAATGCTTTTGAAGAGGTTTAGCTCTGCAGTCCTCTTGTAAGGACTGAACGTCGTCTATCACTGTACTTACATTAACAGCTACTCCATCCGTCCCATGATATAAGAACGTTTTGTACAGTACACCAGTGTTCAAAACACTCTTGTATTATGGTAAGAGGGATTGGTTCATTATGTAGCATTCTGCATCTTATCTCCCTCACCCACCATTTACTAAAAAAGATCAGATCTATATTTAATCTTACCAAAAAGTAGAATACACAAACAATGCCAGTGCAGAAGTGTAGCCCATTGCTCTTGTCAGAACATTTTGTCATGTAATGCTTGTACTTCCAGGGATTGGTAGTTGATTATGCAGCATCAATCTCCATCTTATCTTCATTATCCTCTATCCCTTCAAGTATTATCATATCTATAATTACTCTCTACAAAATGTAGAGTATAGGCAATGCTTATGAAGAAGATTATGTGCTGAAATTCTTGAGTTATCCTTCCCTTGACATGGAGAAGGGCATTCTAAAGCCGGTGTTAACTGTTAATGTAAGTCAGTCCTTCTAAAGACTTTATCCTCAATTACTGTTTAATTTGCTCATACTCCCTATCGCTTACTGCTGTTTAGTTTGTTGTTTCTACCAAAATGCATGTTCGGAAGAACCGTAAGTTCTAAGTTTTACTTATAAAACCAAATTCCTTATTCATACCATGAACATTACTCAATAATCCCTATATGTATGCTTGTTTTTGTGGATCTATAATCCAGTCTATGGTGAAGCAGCCCACGTTTGCACCTTGTCATCTCCTGTTTTATCTTACTGATGTGGCTGATGATATGAACAACATGCCATGCACATTAACCAAAATAGATACAATGATTTTCTTTGCCCTTCATCTATGCTTGTTATGTTGACGTGGTAATCCAGTAGCGTGGTGAAGCTCCCCGCATTATGAACAATGCCAAATTATGCTATTGATATTTTGAACTTACTCTTTATTTTCTAATTTGAAATTGGATGGAATTGACAGCACAATTATCATCTTTGTTTATACACGTGCAAAACTTGTCATCTCTCTGCTTTGTTTCAGGGTGATATGCCTGATGGCATGCACAAGTCTGCTGAAGGCTATGAGACAAACCCAACATATATTGTAGCAAAGAAGGCAAAACATCTTGAAGATAGCGAGACAACCCCAAAGTCTTGTCTTGATGCAGTGTTCAAGTTACTTGAGACTAGCAGTCAGACAAGCTCACAAAATTTGTTGTCTGAATCAGTTCGACTTCTTTAGTCCCAAGTTCTAGCAGAAAGGCATTCTGCAACTCAACTTCAACTTGAAGTCCTATCTCTAAGAAAGATTGTGGAGAACACCAATGAGAACCTCATCGCTAAACAGCTACACCTGGAAGCTATGACCGACATGCTAGGCCGGTCTCACAGCCTTGCTCAACATCTTGGACAGCAGTTCCCGTGCAAGGCTAACCTTTCTTGAACTGTCTTGGAAGTGGTCTCGGTTCAGTATTATTTTCTTACCCTGCAATGGTGCCTAGTTTTTGTAATCTGCCTCTTCGTTGCGCGTTATGATCACTGGTGGCGAACTTTGATGCCCAGTGGATGTAATATACCATAAATCCTTTATTGTATAGTGTAGGTTTGTTCTTAATTCTTACTTATTACCGGCATCATTCGCTATCTGAAAAAATCAGATGTAGTCGACCGGGCCGAAACATTCGCCTGTAACGGGCCTCGTGTTTAGCGGGCCACAATTAGCCGGCCTGCATCTTTCTTGGGCCCGAATCATTGGGGTCTTCATACTTTGCGCGAGGCCCACAACTTACACCGGCCTATATTTTAGTTGGGCCTTTTGTGGATCCAGCGCTTAGTTTGGCCCAGGTAGCGTTGGGCCATTAACAGGCTGCATATTGTACTGGCCTGTTACGGCCCAGATGAAACCATGGGCCTTTAGCAGGCCGAAATGCATATTGGGCCTCAATTTTCACTAGTCGTCGACGGGCCTTCAGTTGGCTGAAATGTAGATTGGGCCTTTTTGGGCCTGGTTATATCACGGGCAGGTAATAGGCCGAAACATATCTCGGGCTCTAGTTGGCCCACTAATATCATGGGCCTTTAAGAGGCCCAAAGTCACGTTGGGCTTAATTGTTGCCACCTTTATCACGGGTCGTTAGTGGGCCCGATGTCCTGTCGGACCATATATGGCCCATGGGCAGCACGAGCCATTCCCAGGCCGAAAGTCACACCGGGCTGAAACGGGCCCATGTCTACATCGGGCCTCTAAGAGGCTGAAAGTCACTGGGCTGTATTTGGGCCCAAATATTCGGCGAACAATTAACGGGCCAGATGTGGCTTCGGGGTGTAAATGGGCCCAAATATTCGGCGAACAATTAACGGGCCAGATCTGGCTTCGGGCCATAAATGGGCCTTTATTAAGCAGGTCATTATTGGGCTGGCCCACTAGTAACTGAGTAAGTACTACGGGCCTTTGACTGGGCCGGCCTTTTTAACCTACATGGGCCTCTATTGGGTCGTGCCACATGTCGACGTATCATAGGCCGAAAGACGTCATGGGCCATACATGGGTCGGAAGTTAAAACGGGCTGGAATTATACTGGACGGCGCAGATGACGCTAATGGGCCTAATTCGGATAGGCCGTAAATGGGCCCTAGGCTAGCGGGCTGTAAATGGGCTATATGCGAACAGGCCGTTAACAGGCTTGTCGTGGGCCGGCCCGCCATCTTTTGACCAAGTCAAACGGGCCGGCCTTTTCACAGGAATGGGCCTCTGTTGGGTCGTGCCATGTGTCGACGTATCATAGGCGCTTTGTGTCCAATGAGTGGATGACATCTGTCCCAACGGGGAGCCGGCACGTGTTTCCCCTAGCTAATGATGATTTTACACGTGGAAAATCCCCATTGGTCGGGGCTGTTAACGGGTTATCGGATCGAAAACCGGACCCGATAGCTTAACGGCGTTCCGTTACGGTGGATGCCACGTGTCGGTCACCCTTGACGAAAGCACTTCTGTGACGCACGATTTATCGTCATGGAAGTGGACACTTCGGTGATGATAATTTTGGTAATGTCATGGAACACTTCTACGACAGCACAGATATGACTATCTTGATTCTGTCATAAAATCTTCATGGATGTACATGCATGACAGAAAACGTGACCTACTGTGACAAACATGTATCATCGCAGAAGTGTATTTTTTTGTAGTGCTTCTCCTCTCCCCCTTCCTTTCCTACTCCAAGTAGGAATAGGAAAGGGGATCCCTATTCCTACTCCTATGGCACGCCCCTTGGGCTGGCCGCACCTCCCTCTTGCTCCTTTATATACGGGGGCGGGGGCACCCAAAGACACCCAAGCAACATCGTTTTAGCCGTGTGCGGTGCCCCCCTCCACAGAAACACACCTTGGTCATACCGTTGCAGTGCTTAGGCGAAGCTTTGCGCCGGTAGCTTCATCATCTCCATCACCACGCTGTCATGCTGATGAAACTCTCCCGTGAAGCTCAACTAGATCAAGAGCTCGTGGGACGTCATCGAGCTGAACGTGTGCTGAATGCGGAGGTGCCATACATTCGGTGCTTGGATCGGTTCGATCACGAAGACATTCAACTACATCAACCGCATCACTAGACGCTTCCGCTTTCGGTCTATGAGGGTACGTAGACAAACTCTCCCCTCTTGTTGCTATGCATCTAGTAGATAGATCTTGCGTGATCGTAGGATTTTTTTTAAATACTACGCTCCCCAACAATGGTATTAGAGCCAGGTCTATGCATAGATGATATGCACGAGTAGAACACAATGAGTTGTGGGCGATAATAGTCATACTGCTTACCAGCATGTCATACTTTGATTCGGCGGTATTGTGAGATGAAGCGGCCCGGACCGACATTACGCGTACGCTTACGCGAGACTGGTTTCACCGTTATGAGCACTCGTTGCTTAAAGGTGACCGTCGGGTGTCTGTCTCTCTCACTTTAGTTGAATCGAGTATGGCTACGCCCGGTCCTTGTGAAGGTTAAAACAGCACATACTTGACAAAAAATCGTTGTGGTTTTTGTATGCGTAGGTAAGAACGGTTCTTGCTAAGCCCGTAGCAGCCAAGTAAAACTTGCAACAACAAAGTAGAGGACGTCTAATTTGTTTTTGCAGGGCATGTTGTGATGTGATATGGTCAAGACATGATTAGTTATACGTTATTTTATGATATGATCACGTTTTGTAAAGTTATCGGCAACCAGAAGGAGCCTTATGGTTGTCTCTTTATTGTATGAATTGTGACTGCCATGTAATTGCTTCACTTTATCACTATGAGTTAGCGATAGTAGTAGTAGCAATAGTTGGCAAGACGACCACGATGCTACGATGAAGATCATGGTGTCTAGTGATGACCCACAAGTGTAGGGGATCTATCGTAGTCCTTTCGATAAGTAAGAGTGTCGAACCCAACGAGGAGCAGAAGGAAATGATAGGCAGTTTTCAGTAAGGTCTTTTCTGCAAGCACTGAAATTATAGGTAACAGATAGTTTTGTGAAAGGATAATTGGTAGCAAGTGACAAACGGTAAAAGTAAATAAGGTGCAGCAAGGTGGCCCAATCCTTTTTGTAGCAAAGGAAAATCCTGGACAAACTCTTATGCAAGGTAAAGTGCTCCCGAGGACATATGGGAATTATCGTCAAGCTAGTTTTCATCAGATCGTCTGATTCGCGTTCGGTACTTTGATAATTTGGTATGTGGGTGGACCGGTGCTTGGGTGCTGCCTTTACTTGGACAAGCCTCCCACTTATGATTAACCTCTAATGCAAGCATCCGCAACTACAAAAGAAGTATTAAAGTAAACCTAACCATAGCCTGAAACATATGGATCCAGATCAGCCCCTTACGAAGCAACGCATAAACTAGGGTTTAAGCTTCTGTCACTCTAGCAACCCATCATCTACTTATTACTTCCCAATGCCTTCCTCTAGGCCCAAATAATGGTGAAGTGTCATGTAGTCGACGTTCACATGACACCACTAGAGGAGAGACAACATACCTCTCATCAAAATATCGAACGAATACCAAACTCACATGACTACTGATAACAAGACTTCTCCCATGTCCTCAGGAACAAAAGTAACTACTCACAAGACATAATATTGTTCATGATCAGAGGGGTATTAATATGCATAATGGATCTGAACATATGATCTTCCACCAAATAAAGCAACTAGCATCAACTACAAGGAGTAATCAACACTACTAGCAACCCACAGGTACCAATCTGAGGTTTGGGTACAAAGATTGGATACAAGAGATGAACTAGGGTTTGAGAGGAGATGGTGCTGGTGAAGATGTTGATGAAGATAGCCCTCCCCAAGATGGGAGAGTTGTTGGTGATGACGGCGGTGACGATTTCCCCCTCCCGGAGGGAAGTATCCCCGGCAGAACAGCTCTGCCGGAGCCCTACACTAGTTCCTGCCTCGGTTCCGCCTCGAGACGGCAACGTCTGGTCCCGAAAGCCTCCCTTTGATTGTTTCCATGTCAAAACGCTTCATATAGGAGAAGATGGGCACCTGGGGCCCACCGGCTGGCCCTCGAGGCAGGTGGGCGCGCCCTGGGAAGGGGGGTGCGCCCCCACCCTCGAGGCCAGCCAGTGGCCCCTCTCGTGGATTTCTTCCGCTAGATATTTTTTATATTTTCCGAAAAAATGTTCTGTGGAGTTTTGGGGCTTTTGGAGTTGTGCAGAATAGGTTTCCAGAGTTTGCTCCTTTTCCAGCCCAGAATTCCAGCTACCGGCATTCTCCCTCTTCATGTAAACCTTGTAAAATAAGAGAGAAAAGGCATAAGTATTGTGACAAAACATGTATGAACAGCCCATAATTCAATAAATATCAACTTATAAGCATGATGCAAAATGGACGTATCAACTCCCCCAAGCTTAGACCTTGCTTGTCCTCAAGCGAAAGCCGATAACAAAAAATATGTCCACATGTTTAGAGATAGAGGTGTCGATAAAAACAAAATACGGACATGAGGGCATCCTGATCATTCTCATAACAACTACTTATATAAATATAGTCATATGATCATTATGTTAAAGTAACAATTCATCCACAATATCAAGTATGCATCATAAACTTCATTAGAAACAAACTAACTTTGGTCTCGGTCATTGAAGCAATTGCAATTTATCGTAACATCGGAAAGAGTCAGTATAAGAGCTTTTCAGCAAGCCTACATACTCAACTATCATATAGTCTTTTATAATTGCTCACACTCGCGCAATACTTATGTTTATGGAGTTTTAATCGGACACAGAGAAAGATAGGGGCTTATGGTGTTGCCTCCCAACCTTTTACCTCAAGGGTAATGTCAACAATAATAGATCATGAAAACTTACATCCAAGTGGGTATATATGTCAGGATGTTTCCAACACAATGTGCTTGCCAAAGGATAAAATGAAAAAGGAAAGGTGGATCTCACCTTGACACTTATAAGACAAGAATAAAGGATAGGCCCTTCGTAGAGGGAAGCAGAGGTTGTCATGTGTTTTTATGGTTGGATGCACAAAGTCTTAGCATAGAAGAACTTCGCTTTATATTGCCACTTGTGATAAGGACCTTTATTATGCAGTCAGTCACTTTTATTACTTCCATATCACAAGCTCGTATAAAGCTAATTTCTCCCACACTAATAAATCATACATATTTTAGTGGGTTTGCAACATGACAACTTACTTGGTAGGATCTTTCTCAATCCATAGGTAGTTATGGTGGACTCTCATGGCAAAACTGGGTTTAAGGATATATGGAAGCACAAGTAGTATCTCTACTTAGTGCGAGGAGTTTTGGCTAGTAGGAGGGAGAAAGGAAAGCTCAACATGTTGGAAGATCCATGACAATATACTTTGTTTCGGATATAAGAAGACATAACCCATTATGTTGTCTTCCTTGTCCAACATCAACTCTTTAGCATGTCATATTTTAATGAGTGCTCACAATCATAAAAGATGTCCAAGATAGTATATTTGTATGTGACGCCTCTCTTCTTTTATTACTTCCTATTAATTGCAACGATGACCAAAACTCTTGTATGTGAAGTCATTACTTCCCATAAGATCAATATGATCTCTTTGCTACTCTTTTTGTTTTCTTTCTTTTTGTCATGACCCAAGTGAGGAAATCAAGCCCTTGACTCAACACTAATCTTTATTATATAGCTCATGGACTCGATTACAAAGGATAAAGCTCACAAAGCAAAAGCTCACAACTAGATCATGCTAACTTTATTCTAATAGATTAAGATACTACCACAAGGATCGAACTAAGTAAAACGGTAAAGATAGGAGTGATGGTGATACGATACCAGGGTCACTCCCCCAAGCTTGGCAGTTTCCAAGGGGAGTGCCCATACCCATATGATTATGTCTCCTTCTTCGGGGTTGGTGATGATGACTTCTTCCTCAGCTTACGCTTAAGGGCAGAATTTTGCTCCTTCATATCATTGATCTCTTGCTCAAGGTTTAATATCTTCTTGCATAATGCCTGCTTGTTTTCCTGCAAGAGGTTAAAAGGGATAAATTCGATCTTAGGTTTATTTACTCTGTCGGGGAGACTTGACTTTTTGAACTCCACATGCATGTCCCCCGGTTGAGGTAGTGGGACTTCGTCCTCATCCGAGCTAGTCCAATCCTTCCTCTTTGAATCATGGTCCTCTTCTTCTTCCGTAGTCCAACCATAATGCTCCAAATCACCATAGACCTTAGGGTCAGCAAGGGAATCAGCCACATAGCTTTCTCCTTACGAATCCTGGGACGACATGTTGCTCTTATCTGCGACAGGAATAGCTCAAAACGAAAACAGAGGATTTCTGCATGATACAGAGGTCAAAATCTTCGGGAGTATATATAATAAATTTTTCCCGAACAAAAGGAGTAACCCACAAGAAAACCGAGTCCAGGGGACATAAGGGGTGCCCTCGAGGCAGCCGGGCGCTCCCTGGGAAGGGGGCGCGCTCCCTACCCTCGAGGAGGCCCCGTGTCTCCTCCGGACTGTGGTTTATTTTTCTATTTTTCTAAATATTCCAAAAAGGAGAAAAATTGCCTTTAGAGCTGTTTTGGAGTCGGTTTACTTACCGTATCACGTACCTCTTCCTTTTCGAAGGCTGAATTGTTCTGGAAAATGTCCCTTACGTATTCCTCCGGGGTTATGGTTTCAATAATATTAGTTTCAACATTTATAGGATTACCTGAGATGCAATGTTTGATCCTTTTTCCATTCACCACCTTCGGATTTGTGCCCTCAAAGTTGTTGATTTTTATGGCACCGAAACGATAGACCTCCTTGATAATGTAAGGTCCTTCCCACTTGGAGAGAAGTTTTCCTGCAAAAAATCTTAAACGAGAGTTGTATAGCAAAACATAATCACCTACGTTAAACTCACGCTTTTGTTTCCTTTTGTCATGCCATCTTTTAACTTTTTCCTTAAATAACTTGGCATTCTCGGAGGCCTGGGTTCTCCATTCATCGAGACAGCTAATATCAAATAGCCTCTTTTCACCGGCAAGTTTGAAATCATAATTGAGCTCTTTGATAGCCCAATATGCCTTATGTTCTAGCTCAAGAGGTAAGTGGCAAGCTTTTCCATATACCATCTTATATGGAGACATACCCATAGGATTTTTGTATGCAGTTCTATAGGCCCATAATGCGTCATCTAGTTTCTTGGACCAATTCTTTCTAGACCTATTAACTGTCTTTTGCAAGATTAATTTCAACTCCCTATTACTTAGTTCTACCTCACCACTAGTCTGAGGGTGATAAGGTGGTGCAATTCTATGGGTGACATCATACTTAGCAAGCATCTTACGGAAAGCACCATGAATAAAGTGTGAACCACCATCAGTCATTAGATATCTAGGGACTCCAAACCTCGGAAATATAACTTCTTTAAGCATCTTAATAGAGGTGTTATGATCAGCACTACTAGTTGGAATAGCTTCTACCCACTTAGTAACGTAATCAACAACAACTAAAATATGTGTGTACCCATTAGAGGCAGGAAAAGGTCCCATGTAATCAAAGCCCCAAACATCAAATGGTTCAATAACGAGTGAATAATTCATAGGCATTTCTTGACGTCTACTAATATTACCGATTCTTTGACATTCATCACATGATAAGACAAACTTACGTGCATCCTTGAAGAGATTAGGCCAATAAAAACCGGATTGCAATACCTTGTGTGCAGTTCTGTCTCCCGCATGGTGTCCTCCATAAGCTTCGGAGTGGCACTTGCGTAGGATATGTTCCTGTTCATGCTCAGGTACACAACGTCTAATAATACCATCTACTCCTTCTTTATAAAGATGTGGATCATTCCAAAAGTAATGTCTCAAATCATAGAAGAACTTTTTCTTTTGCTGGTATGTGAAGCTAGGAGGTATAAACATAGCAACAATATAATTAGCATAATCAGCATACCATGGAGCAGTACGGTAAGTACTTATGACAGCTAGTTGTTCATCAGGAAAGCTATCATCAATAGGTTGTGGGTCATCAAGTATATTCTCTAACCTAGACAAGTTATCTGCTACGGGGTTCTCAGCCCCCTTTCTATCAATAATATGCAAGTCAAATTCTTGCAGTAAGAGAACCCATCTAATAAGTCTAAGTTTAGCATCTTTCTTTTCCATAAGGTATTTGATAGCAACATGATTAGTGTGAATAGTTACTTTAGAATCAACGATATAGGGTCTACACTTATCACAAGCAAACACAACTGCTAAAAATTCTTTATCAGTGGTAGCATAATTTCTTTGGGCACTATCTAGAGTTTTACTAGCATACTGGATAGCATTCAATTTCTTATCAACTATTTGCCCTAGAACAACTCCTACAGCATAATCACTAGCATCGCACATAATCTCAAAGGGTAAGTTCCAGTGAGGAGGCTGGACAATAGGTGGAGAGATCAATGCTTTCTTAAGTATTTCAAATGCTTCTAGACAATCATCATCAAAGACAAAAGGAATATCTTTCTGTAAAAGATTAGTCAGAGGCCTGTAGATTATGGAGAAGTCCTTAATGAACCTCCTATAAAACCCGGCATGACCAAGGAAACTTCGTATACATTTGATATCCTTAGGGCATGGCATCTTTTCAATAGCGTCCACTTTAGCTTTGTCAACTTCAATACCTCTTTCAGAAATTTTATGTCCCAAGACAATGCCTTCATTGACCATAAAGTGGCACTTCTCCCAATTCAAGACAAGGTTAGTATCTTCACATCTCTGCAAAACTCGATCAAGGTTGCTTAAGCAATCATCAAAAGAAGTTACGTAAACGGAAAAATCATCCATGAAGACCTCAACAATCTTTTCACAAAAGTCAGAGAATATAGCCATCATGCATCTTTGAAAGGTAGCAGGTGCATTACATAAACCAAAAGGCATACGTCTATAAACAAAGGTACCGAAATGACAAGTAAAGGTGGTCTTTTCTTTATCCCCTCTTGACACAGGTATTTGAGAGAAACCAGAATAACCATCTAGAATGCAGAAATGAGTATGTTTGGATAACCTTTCTAGCATTTGATCAATAAATGGAAGGGGTAATGATCTTTCTTAGTAGCTTTATTTAACTTACGGAAATCAATTACCATCCTATAACCTGTAACTATTCTTTGCGGGATCAATTCATCTTTATCATTAGGGACGACAATCATACCTCCTTTCTTAGGAACACAATGGACATGACTTACCCACTGGCTATCAGCACTGGGATAGATAATATCTGCCTCTAAGAGCTTTAGAATTTCCTTCCTTACCACTTCTTTCATCTTAGGATTTAACCGTCGCTAATGATCAATAACTGGTTTAGCATTTTCTTCCAATTTTATCTTGTGTTGGCATATAGTGGGACTAATGCCCTTAAGATCATCTAGAGTATATCCAATAGCAGCTCGGTGCTTGTTCAGAGTTTTCAATAATCTTTCTTCTTCGTGCTCTGAAAGGGTTAGCACTAATAATAACAGGATATATCTTCTTTTCATCAAGATAAACATACTTAAGATCATCAGGCAAAGGTTTAAGTTCAAACACGGGATCACCCTTGGGTGGAGGAGGATCCCCTAGGATTTCAACAGGCAAGTTATTTTTCAATACGGGTCCCTGTGCAAGGAATATTTCATCTATCTCCCTTCTCTCATTCATATGCATATCATTTTCATGGTCCAGCAAGTATTGTTCTAAAGGATCATTAGGTGGCACGGCAATAGAAGCAAGACCAATAAGTTCATCCTTACTGGGTGGTGCCTTTTCAAGGGGTTTTCTACGAAATTTAGCAAAGTTAAAATCATGAGACATGTCCCCTAATCCGACAGTGACAATGTCTTTCACACAGTCTATCTTGGCATTAACAGTATTCAAGAAGGGTCTACCAAATATAATGGGACAGAATGCATCTTGTGGGGAACTAAGAACAAGAAAGTCAGCAGGGTATTTAACCTTCCCACATAAGACTTCAATATCTCTAACAATCCCAACTGGTGAAATAGTATCTCTATTAGCAAGCTTAATAGTAACATCAATCCCTTCTAACTCAACAGGGGCAATATCATGCATAATTTCGTTATACAAGTCAAGAGGGATAATACTCGCACTAGCACCTACGTTGCATAAACCATGATAGCAATGATCTCCTATCTTAACATAGATGAAAGGCAGGCCTACTACAGGTTTATGTTTATTCCTAGCATTGGGTTTGGCTATTCTAGCAGACTCTTCTTGGAGATCAATAACATGTCCATCTAAATCTTCTACCAAGAGATCTTTAACCATAGCAACACTAGGTTCAACTTTAATTTGCTCAGAGGGTGTAGGTGTTCTAGTATTACTCTTATGAACTACAGTTGAAGCTTGAGCATGATCCTTTATCCTAACAGGGAAAGGTGGTTTCTCAATATAAGCGGTAGGAATGACAGGATCAACATTATAAGTGATAGTCTTTTCTTCAACTTTAATAGGTTCAACTACTTTAACTTCAATAGAGGGATGGTATTTAAACCACTTCTCCTTGGGGAGATCAACATGAGTAGCAAAGGATTCACAGAAAGAAGCTACTATCTCAGAGTCAAGTCCATATTTAGTGCTAAACTCATGGAAAACATCGGTATCCATAAAAGCTTTAACACAATCAAACTTGGGGGTCATACCTGACTCCTTACCTTCATCGAGGTCCCAATCTTCGGAGTTGCGTTTAATTCTTTCCAATGAATCCCATTTGAAGTCAATAGTCTTCATCATATAAGAGCCAGAACAAGAAGTATCGAGCATGGAGCGATTATCATGAGAAAGCTGAGCATAAAAATTTTGAATGATCATTTCTCTTGAGAGCTCATGATTGGGGCATGAATATAACATTGACTTAAGCCTCCCCCAAGCTTGAGTGATGCTTTCTCCTTCGCGAGGCCAGAAATTATAAATATAATTACGATCACGATGAACCTGGTGCATAGGGTAGAACTTCTGATGAAATTCCAACTTCAGACAATTATAGTTCCAAGATCCCATATCATCGCATAGCCTAAACCATGTCAATGCATCTCCCTTCAAAGATAAAGGGAAGACCTTCTTCTTGATAACATCCTCGGGCATACCTGCAAGCTTAAACAATCCACAAACTTCATCCACAAACTTCATCCATGTAGATTATAGTTCCATCTCCTGTATAGGGATTTTCAAGCAGTTTCTCTATCATACCCGAAGGAATCTCAAAGCAAACATTTTCAATAGCTGCAGTAGGTTGAGGAGCAACTCTTTGCTCTTCTGCTCGGGGTGAAGATACCCCAAACAAGCCCCTCAAAGGATTTTGAGCCATAGTAACAAGTGACAATAAATTTCAGCACACTATATAAAGTTTTCCATACCAAATTCCACTTACCAAAGGCGCTTCACTCCCCGGCAATGGCGCCAGAAAAGAGTCTTGATGACCCACAAGTGTAGGGGATCTATCGTAGTCCTTTCGATAAGTAAGAGTGTCGAACCCAATGAGGAGCAGAAAGAAATGATAGGCAGTTTTCAGTAAGGTATTTTCTGCAAGCACTGAAATTATAGGTAACAAATAGTTTTGTGAAAGGATAATTGGTAGCAAGTGACAAATGGTAAAAGTAAATAAGGTGCAACAAGGTGGCCCAATCCTTTTTGTAGCAAAGGACAATCCTGGACAAACTCTTATGCAAGGTAAAGTGCTCCCGAGGACATATGGGAATTATTGTCAAGCTAGTTTTCATCACGATCGTCTGATTCGCGTTCGGTACTTTGATAATTTGGTATGTGGGTGGACCGGTGCTTGGGTGCTGCCCTTACTTGGACAAGCCTCCCACTTATGATTAAACTCTAATGCAAGCATCCGCAACTACAAAAGAAGTATTAAGGTAAACCTAACCATAGCCTGAAACATATGGATCCAAATCAGCCCCTTACGAAGCAACGCATAAACTAGGGTTTAAGCTTCTGTCACTCTAGCAACCCATCATCTACTTATTACTTCCCAATGCCTTCCTCTAGGCCCAAATAATGGTGAAGTGTCATGTATTCGACGTTCACATGACACCACTAGAGGAGAGACAACATACATCTCAGCAAAATATCGAACGAAGACCAAACTCACATGACTACTGATAACAAGACTTCTCCCATGTCCTTAGGAACAAAAGTAACTACTCACAAGACATAATATTGTTCATGATCAGAGGGGTATTAATATGCATAATGGATCTGAACATATGATCTTCCACCAAATAAACCAACTAGCATCAACTACAAGGAGTAATCAACACTACTAGCAACCCACGGGTACCACTCTGAGGTTTGGGTACAAAGATTGGATACAAGAGATGAACTAGGGTTTCAGAGGAGATGGTGCTGGTGAAGATGTTGATGAAGATAGCTCTCCCCAAGATGGGAGAGTTGTTGGTGATGACGGCGGTGACGATTTCCCCCTCCCGGAGTGAAGTATCCCTGGCAGAACAGCTCTGCCGGAGCCCTAGATTGATTTCCACCTTGGTTCCGCCTCGAGACGGCGGCGTCTGGTCCCGAAAGCCTCCCTTTGATTTTTTTTCTAGGTCAAAACACTTCATATAGGAGAAGATGGGCACCTGGAGCCCACCGGCTGGCCCTCGAGGCAGAGGGGCGCGCCCTGGGAAGGGGGGCGCGCCCCCCACCCTTGAGGCCAGCCAGTGGCCCCTCTCGTGGATTTCTTCCGCCAGATATTTTTTATATTTTCTGAAAAAATGTTTTGTGGAGTTTCGGGGCTTTTGGAGTTATGCAGAATAGGTTTCCAGAGTTTGCTCCTTTTCCAGCCCAGAATTCCAGCTGCCGGCATTGTCCCTCTTCATGTAAACCTTGTAAGATAAGAGAGAAAAGGCATAAGTATTGTGACAAAGCATGTATGAACAGCCCATAATGCAATAAATATCGACTTATAAGCATGATGCAAAATGGACGTATCATCTAGCTGGTGACAATGGAGATCATGATGATTCTTTGGAGATGGAGATCAAAAGCACAAGATAATGATGGCCATATCATGTCACATATTTTTGTTTGCATGTGATGTTTATCTTATTATGCTTCTTATTTTGCTTAGAACGATGGTAGCATTATAAGATGATCCCTTACAAAAATTTCAAGGTACAAGTGTTCTCCCTGAGTATGCACCCTTGCGAAAGTTCGTCGTGCCGAGACA
Organism: Secale cereale; assembly: GCA_902687465.1. NCBI lineage: Eukaryota > Viridiplantae > Streptophyta > Magnoliopsida > Poales > Poaceae > Secale > Secale cereale. The sequence continues at coordinate 462,695,641 of LR738713.1, read as the reverse complement.
CCACGTGATGATCAGGTGTGATAAGCTCTGCGTTCAAATACAATGGGTGTAAGACAGTTTTGCACATGCAGAATACTCAGGTTAAACTTGACGAGCCTAGCATGTACAGACATGGCCTCGGAACACTGGAGACCGAAAGGTCGAGCGTGAATCATATAGTAGATATGATTGACATAAGATGTTCACCATTGAAAACTACTCCATCTCACGTGATGATCGGACATGGTTTAGTTGATTTGGATCACGTGATCATTTAGATTACTAGAGAGATGTCTATCTAAGTCGGAGTTCTTTAGTAATATGATTAATTGAACTTTAATTTATCATGAACTTAGTCCTGGTAGTATTAGCATATCTATGTTGTAGATCAATAGCTCGCGATGTAGCTCCCCGTTTATTTTTATATGTTCCTAGAGAAATATAAGTTGAAAGATGATAGCAGCAATGATGCAGACTTGTTCCGTGATCTGAGGATTTTCCTCATTGCTGCACAGAAGAATTATGTCCTTGATACACCGCTAGGTGATAGACCTATTGCAGGAGTAGATGCTGACATTATGAATATTTTGACAAAAGCTCAGTATGATGACTACTCGATAGTTTAGTGCACCATGCTTTACGGCTTAGAACCGGGACTTCAAAAATGTTTTGAATGCCACAGAGCATATAAGATGTTCCTAAGAGTTGAAATTGGCATTTCATACTCATGCCCATGTCGAGAGGTATGAGACCTCTGACAATATTTTGACTACAAGATGGAGGAGAATAGCTAAACCAGTTAGCATGTGCTCAAATTTTTTGGGTACTACAATTGCTTGAATCAAGTGGGAATTAATCTTCCAGATAAGATAGTAATTGACAAAGTTCTCTAGTCACTATCACCAAGTTAGTAGAACTTCGTGATGAACTATAATATGCAAGGGATAATGAAAGTAATTCCCGAGCTCTTCGCGATGCTAAAATCGGCGAAGGTAGAAATCAAGAAAGAGCATTAAGTGTTGATGGTTAACAAGACCACTTGTTTCAAGTAAAGGGCAAAGGGATAGAAGGGGAACTTCAAGAAGAATGACAAGCAAGTTTTCACTCACGTGAAGAAACCCAAATCTAAACTCAAGCCTGAAACTAAGTGCTTATACTTCAAAGGAAATGGTCACTAGAAGTGGAACTGCCCTAGATACTTGGCGGATAAGAAGGATGGCAAAGCGAACAAAGGTATATTTGATATACAGATTATTGATGTGTACTTTAATAGTGTTCATAGCAACCCCTGGGTATTTGATACTGGTTCAGTTGCTAAAATTAGTAACTCGAAATGAGAGTTGCAGAATGAACGGAGACTAGTTAAAGGTGATGTGACGATGTGTGTTGGAAGTGGTTCCAAAATTGATATGATCATCATCGCACACTACCTATGCTTTTAGGACTAGTGTAGAACCTAAATAAATGTTATTTGGCATTTGCGTTGAGCATGAATATGATTTGATCATGTTTGTTGCAATACGGTTACTCATTTAAAGTCATAGAATAATTGTTAGTCTGTTTACATGAATAAAACCTTCGATGGTCATACACCCAATGAAAATAGTTTCTTGGATCTCGATCATAGTAATACACATATTCATAATATTGAAGCCAAAAGATGCAAAGTTGATAATGATAGTGCAACTTATTTGTGGCACTGCCGTTTAGGTCATATTGGTGTAAAGCGCATGAAGAAACCCCATGGTGATGGGCTTTTGGAATCACTTGATTATTAATCACTTGGTGCTTGCGAACCATGCCTCATGGGCAAGATGACTAACACTCCGTTCTCCGGAACAATGGAGCGAGCAACAGATTTTTTGGAAATCATACATACTGATGTATGTGGACCGATGAGTGTTGAGGCTCTCGGCGGGTATTGTTATTTTCTGACCTTCACTGATGATTTGAGAAGATATGGGTATATCTACTTGATGAAGCACAAGTCTGAAACATTTGAAAAGTTCAAAGAATTTCAGAGTGAAGTAGAGAATCATCATAACAAGAAAATTAAGTTTCTACAATCTGATCACCGAGACGAATATTTGAGTTACGAGTTTGGTCTTCATTTAAAACAATGTGGAATAGTTTCACATCTCACGCCACTCGGAACACCATAGCATAATGGTGTGTCCGAACGTCGTAACCGTACTTTATTAGATATGGTGCGATCTATGATGTCTCTTACCGATTTACCACTATCATTTTGGGTTATGCATTAGAGATAGGTGCATTCACGTTAAATAAGGGCACCATCTAAATCCGTTGAGACGACGCCTTATAAAATGTGGTTTAGCAAGAAACCAAAGTTGTTGTTTCTTAAAGTTTGGGGCTGCGATGCTTATGTGAAAAAGTTTCAACCTGATAAGCTCGAACCCATATCGGAGAAATGTGTCTTCATAGGTGTCGGGGGAAACTGTCCGCCACGGACACCTATGGGACCGGAGCCCCTTGCTTGTGCGGTAAGAGGGCGGAGGGAGCACGAAGAGCAGATCGTGGAGATCACGCAGGCAGTTTACCCAGGTTCGGGCCGCGATGGACGCGTAAAACCCTACTCCTGCTTAGTTTGTATTGAGTTGGAGAGCTCGGGAGCTTGAAGAACTAGCTACACCGAGCGTATGAGCGATCTAGGTTCCGAACCCTTTCTACGTTGCGCATGGGCCTCCTTTTATAGTGCAAGGGGTCACCGACAGGTGTCAACGTAGGAGAAAAGGGTAAAAATGTAAAAGAGGTGGTAGTTGTAACAGTGCGGGAATAGTGGAGCTACAGTGTATGAACAGTGGTCGCTACCTACTTTGACAGTGGGGGACAAGAGCATTCAATGCCCGTCACCGTCGACCCCAAAAGCGCCCGCCCTTGCGTCTCCGTTTGCCACGGCGATGGCTTTACCACCGTGGAGCGCCACCGTGTCCCCAGGCTGCACAGCCATCCGCCACGCGTCCCTGGAGTGGCCCCAGGGCGACACGTGGTTTGATGAGCTGGAGCGCGGGCACGCAGCGCAACTCTCCCCGGCAAGCACCTTGCCGGGGCCTTGACCTTGCCGGGCCCGGGGGCTCGCCGGGCTCTGAAGCTTGTCGCCCCCCGGGCCCTGTCGGGGCGCACGTTGCGCCGAGGTATGTCTTCTGTAACGTAATCTTCTAACCTTCCTGGCAAGCTCCTCTTGCCAGGGCCTTGCGTGGGTGAGGTAATCTTGAGCCTGGAACGGCCTTCCCGGCAAGCTCCACTTGCCGGGGTCTTGATCTTCTGTCTTGTATACTTTGTTTTTGAATGGTTTTATATAGAGCAGGAAGGTCTTCGGCAAGCGCGTGGTAGGCCCTGCCGCGGGAAGCTGCTACTGCCCGTGCACAAGTTGGGGTACTGAGGTACCCCTACCTTAGTACACCGACAGCCCCCCCCCCCCCCACTTCCCCATAAAAGCAGAGGAAGCAGGAGCGGTTCCCCTCCTACGCCTTCATTGCTTCTTCTTCCATCTCCAGAGATCCCCTTTGCGCTCCGCCTCCACACCTCCTCCGTCGTTTTCCGCATCTGCGGCGCCGCCGGACTCTTCGTCCCCCTTCCCTCGCCGCCTCCGCCATGGCCCCGAAGACCGAGAAGGCGAAGGCGGAGAAGACCAAGAAGGAGAAATCGGAGCAAGCGGCGAGGCTCACCTTGTTGCGGAAGCGGAACGTCGTCTTCTCGCCGAGGCTCAGCGCGCGGGAGCTCTGGAACAAGTACTACTTGTTCTGGGCCAAGAAGACCAAGGCGCATCCCCGCACCCGAGCCTATCCGGCCGCCGCCAAGGACAACTACCCCGGCGGGTACTTCTTCTTCGCAGCTTTCTTCCACTGCGGCCTCTGTCCCCCTTTTTCCGACTTTTTCTGTGATATAATGCACACCTACGGCCTCCATCTTCTAGACTTCACCCCCAACGCCATCCTCACGATGGCGGTTTTTGCACATATGTGCGAAAACTATATTGGGATATACCCAAACGTAGCGCTGTTTAGGCACTTCTTCACCCCTAGAGTAGAAGCCGGCGCTCCCCTCTTCGGGGGGATTTCTTGGGTCTTCCGCTTGAATAAGAAGGAGTCCTACTTGCCGGGAGAGCTCCGCGGCAAGTGGGAGGAGTGGCGTGCAGACTGGTGTTGGATAGTCGAGGACGAGCCGCAACCTTTCACCGCGCCACGCACAACTGCCATCGTGCGCGGCAGGGACTGGAGTGAGTTGGATTCGGACGACGGCAAGCTCAACGTCGCCCTCATCAGAATTCTTCGTCTCCGGGTAGCAAAGTTGTCTGTCGGAGAAGTAGGCACAGATTTCCTTCGCCGCCGTATTGCCCCTCTTCAAGGTAGGAAAAGGCCAGCCTGGGAGTACGGCAACGCGGCGGATATAATGAGGCTGCGCCCCGGGCTAAACTTCAACTTCACATCACTGGAGCTGAAGGGGATGGTCCGGGAACTATTTAAGCATGACCCGGCCCACCCAGAGTGGTTCAGAGCTCCCCGGGGAGTGGTGCCCCTCTGCAACAGCACGGCCCGGGATTCCCTTCGCGCCATGATGCCCGCGTGCGACTCGCATGGCATCGACCGCACATGGATTCCGCCCAAGCCAGACGTCATCATGAGCTTCTTCGACAACCTGGTGGAGGTGGCGAAGAACAAGGACGAGATCAGGGAGCTCACATGGGACACCACCGACCAAGAGATAGCGTATATAGCTTCTCGGGTTGAAGAGGCCGCTGCAGCCGCAGCGGCAGGAGAATTTGGCTTTACGCCCGAGGAGGCAGAGGCTGCGGAAGCGTCCTGCCAAGCAGAGGAGGCGGAGATCCGCAGGCTGCTGAAGCTTCCTCCCGACGAGCTCGCCGGGGTCCCTTCCTTGAGGCACTCCGGGATCCCCGGAATCCTGACCGAGGCCGCGGCGAGAGGCAGTGCCGCCGGAGGAAACAGAGGCGCCGCAGGGAGCGGAGGCGCCGGAGGGAGCGGAGGCGCCGGAGGGAGAGCGGCCACAGTGGAGGGCGCTGGGCCCAGCAAGCCTGCCGAGGAGGAGGAGGAGGAGGAGGACGTCGGGGCCGACGAAGACTCCGACGGATCCCTGGGGCTCTACGCCGACGACCTCTCCTCGTCATCGGAGACCTCCCCGCCTCGGGCAAGCCCTAGGCGCTCTCCGCTGAAGCGTCTCCGCAAGACGGCGACAGGGACGAGGGCGTAGGCGCCCCGGCAACAACCAGCTCGCCGGGCGGCGCGAGCTACCCGGGGGAGCCAAGCTGCGACGGGGGCGCCCGGCGCACCAACCACGGCGGGGGCGACCCGCACACAGGCCACGGCGGGGGCGACCCGCACACAGGCCACGGCAGAGGCGCCCCGCACGGTAGCGCCAAGCGGAGGAGGGTCTTCGCAGAGCGGAGCGGCAGCTCCGCCCGCTCCCCGGGCCTCGGCTACCACAGGGGCCGGGTCTTCGCAGCCCCCAGCCCCGGGGACCGCCAAGCGCCCGAGGGAGTCTTCGCCTCCTGCTCCCCGCGCGGACGCGTCTCAGGTGGCGTTTGACTTCTCCGCCTTGAGCGACGACGACGACGACGAGGAACAGGAGTAAGAACTTGAGGCTTCGCATCTTCTTTAACTTTGTCTTGATTTTTGGTTGATTCTGATCTTGCTTTTTGCTTTGATTTCAGGACCTTGGCCCAGCGAGTGGCGAAGAAGGCCAAGGTTCCCGTTGTCGAGGTCGCGGACGACTCGCCCGTCGCGGCGACTAGGGACGTGCTGGAGACGAGCCTGCCGGACCCGAGCGCTGCTCCGAGGAGCAGCCCCCAGCGCAGCCCCCAGCGTAAGTCCGAGTTCCATACTTCCGCTCGTCGGGCGCGCTTGAGGATTTTGTCTTGTGCTAATATCTTGATGTTTTCGTCTTGTCTCGATTGTCTTGTGCAGAGGTGGAGCCACAACTACAGGAGCATCCGGAGGTCGCTCCCGAGGAGCCGCAGGCCCCGCCGTCCCCGCCAAGGCCGAACTCCCCGGCAAGGGAGAGCACTCCGCCAAGGGCGGGTACTCCACCAAGGGCGAGTACCCCGCCAAGGGCGAGTAGCCCGGCGAGGGCGGCCACTCCGCCAAGGCAGAGCTCCCCGGCGAGGGAGCCCGCCGCTGACGACGTCCGTCAAGGTAAGTTCTATAATTTTGTCTTCTTGGATTCGTCTCTTTTTGGATATTTGCTTGAACTTCTTTTACTTTTTCTTCTTCTTCTAGATCCTCCTCCCCCCGAACAGATGGAGACGGAAGTCATCGTCGTCGAGGAGGAGGGCGCGCAGGGCGACGGCAGCAACGCCCCCGTCGCTGAGGACACGGCGGGAGCCGCCGAGCCGGCTGCGGAGGAGACCGCTCCGGCCGCAGACGCGGCGGCCGGGGAGGGGGACGGCGGCCATACTGCCGGCCTGGAGGCGGCAGGAGCGTCGGGCACTGCGCCGGCCGCCGGCCCCTCCACCGAAAAGGAGCCGTCGGCCTATTATCTTGAGGCCCCCAACGGCGTTTACATCCAGGTGCCGTGGGGTTCTTCTTCGCGAGCCCCCGCGGAGGGCGAGGCCTTTGATGGAGAGGTCCTCGCCTCCGCGGGTCTGAAGATCGTCGAGGCGCCCGGCGGAAGCGACGGGCCCGAGGAGGAGAAGCTGCTTCACCAGCTCCTGGCCCTTTACCGGGCCAGGCAAGCGAAGCTTGCGTCTCGGGAGGCCCTCGCCGCCAAGGCCGCCGCTGACATGGAGAAGCGCGCGGCAGAGCTCCGCGCCGCCAACCAGGCCGCTCTCCGCGACGTGGTGGAGGAGCGCGAGAGGCTCGCCGGGGAGTACCAGGAGTGGCTCCTGGAGAAGGCCGAAGCCGAAGAGCAGCAGCGACTCGCCGGGGAGGAGCTGTCCCAGCGAGAAGGAGAGCTCGCCCAACGGAAGGTCAACCTCGACTCCCACGAGGAAGACCTTGCCGCTCGGGAGCAGGCCCTTGGCGGAGAGCTAAAGGAGGCGAAGGCCGCCGCGGCTGCCGCGGAGACCGCCAAGGAGGAGCTCGCGGCCAAGGTTGCGCAACTGGAGGAGTCACTGAAGGCGAGCGTGGAGAGGGTCACTGCGCTCAACACAGAGCGCGAGAAGGACGCCCACACCAACTCCGAACTCCAGGTGCGCCTCTCCAAGCAGGGCGACGAGCTGAAGGCCGCCAAGGACTCAATTGAGGATCTGGAGCTGAAGGTTTCCACGTTGAAGGACTCGCTCGACGCCGTCCGGGACCGGGAAACCAAGCTGAAGGAAGAGCTCCGCAGGGAGCGAGGCTTGGTGGAAAGCGCCAACACTGCGGCCGAGAACTTCCGCCGGACCGTCGAGGTGTGGACCGACGACCTGGTGTCTTCTGCATCCAACATTGATCAAGAGCTGCTGGCGCTGAAGGTTGAGCATCTCATCTACTCTCCGGATCCAAACCTCCCTCACAGCGCCAAGCTCAGCCTCTTCTTCAGAGGGATCGCGCCGGCTCTTGCAGATCTTCGGAAGAAACTCCCCGCGCAACTGGCCGAGGAGTCGCGCCAGTTCTGCGCGGGAACCTTGGAGCGCGTCCTGACGAAGATTGTATACCGCAATCCCGGCATAAATCTCACCAACGTTCTCCGCAGCCTGCCGGCCGACGCGAACACGGAGGCGCTGAAGGCGCAGGTCTCCCACATCATTGCCAAAGTGAACAAGATCTCCAGGATTGAGGGCGACCGCGTAGATTAGGCCTCCTTTTTCTTTGTCTCTTTTGTTGCTGCATAGGGTGTTATGAACTCATTAATCATTGCGACAAGTTATCCTCTGTAAGATATTTATCTTATTTTGATTAATCAGTGCAATGTTATCTTCCTTGTCTTGGTCATCTACTTTGTATGTTTTTCACCCTACGCCTCCAGGGAGCTTGCCGGCAAGGGTCCTTTGCCGCGAGCGCTGAGTGCTGGACTCTGAGCAGCCTGCTGGCCAAGGTCTTACCGGCAAGCAACCTTGCCGCAGCTAGTCGCAACGCACTCGGCTTGTTGAGTGAAACTCGAAAACGAACCAAGGGCGCGACACTTGTCGCAGCTCACTTAAGTCGTTGAGCGTACTCGAAAACAAGACAAGGGTGCGGCTAGCCACGGGTAGGTTCCTCCGCGCACAGGTTTTCCATACAAAGTGTGATTGTTCAAGGAAGGCAGCTAAAAATTAAAAATTTGAACTGCTCAAATTCTAATAACTTAGCTTTTATATACTGCTTGCTTCTTGGCAGGGCTTCTCTTTCTTCAACAGCACTTGGTTCCTCTTCCATCTCCTTCCCCCCCGGCAAACTTGTGCGCGAGGAACGTTCCTTCTGCTTAAGAGGCAAGGAAAGAGAAGAGGGAAACAAGTATATGGCCTTTCGGCGTGCTAATGCTTACCGGATATGCATGTTGCACAAGATGCCAAATAACACATGCAAATAGCGAAGAAAAGCATGTAAAAGGCAAATAGCGCAAAACACAAAAACTTTACTGATGCACGGGGTCTGCGCCCGGCTTTGTACAAAGGGTTACATGCAACAGCGGCAAAGCTTGTACAAAAGGTGGTTGCCGGAACGGATCACGGCAACCGCGCCTTATGGGTGAAACTTGCGAAGATGCTCTATGTTCCAGGAGTTGCTCACCGGTAAGCCTTCTTCGGTCTCAAGGCGGACAGCGCCGGGCCTCGTGACTTGTCTCACCCGATAAGGGCCTTCCCACTTCGGCGTCAACTTGTTGGAATTCTTGGCGGACTGAACACGTCGAAGAACAAGGTCGCCTTCCTCGAGACTCCTGGCCTTGACCTTGCGGCTATGATAGCGGCGCAAGGCTTGCTGGTATCGAGCAGCTCGTACAGCAGCCTGGAGACGTTCCTCCTCGAGGAGCAATGCATCATCTTGCCGCAGTTGCTCTTGCTCGAGCTCATCATAAGCGAGCACTCGAGGAGATCCGTATACGAGTTCCGTGGGGAGAACTGCCTCCGCTCCATAGACTAGAGCAAAGGGTGCCTGTCCGGTGGCTCGACTTGGTGTCGTTCTGATTGACCAAAGAGCCGCCGGTAGCTCCTCTATCCAGTTTCTTCCGCACTTGCGCAGCCTGTCAAAGGTCCTTGTCTTGAGTACGCGCAGCACTTCAGCATTGGCCCTCTCCGCTTGACCGTTGCTCCTCGGGTGAGCAACAGAAGCGAAACAGACCTTGGCGCCAAGGCCTTGGACGTATTGCAGGAAGGTGCGACTAGTAAACTGTGTACCGTTGTCGGTGATGATCCTGTTAGGGATTCCGAAACGGCAAACAATCGACCTGAAGAACCTGACTGCTGACTGTGTTGTCACCTTTCTCACTGGTTCCACTTCCGGCCACTTTGTGAACTTGTCGATTGCAACGTACAAGTACTCAAAGCCCCCGACGGCTCGGGGGAAGGGGCCGAGGATATCGAGCCCCCAGACCGAGAAGGGCCAGGACAAAGGAATTGTTTGGAGAGCTTGAGCTGGCTGATGGATCTGCTTTGCATGGAACTGGCACGATTCACACTTGGTTACTAGTGCAGTTGCATCTTGGAGGGCTTCTTGCCAGAAGAACCCTTGCCGGAAAGCTTTTCCGGCAAGCGCCCTTGCGCCAATGTGGTGGCCGCATATGCCGCCGTGTATTTCTGCCAACAGCTTCTGTCCATCTTCCCTGGAGATGCACTTCAACCTGACACCATTGAGCCTTCTTCTGTACAGCTCGTTATCCACGAACTGGTACATACTCGACTGCCTGGTTATCTTCTCTATTTCTTCTGGGTTGTCGGGAAGTTCTCCAGTTTGCAGAAAACGGACGATCTGCTGCGCCCATGCCGGAGCCCGAGGCTCAACGGCAAGGACTAAAGGCATGAGGGCCGCTGCGGGGACCTCAGCTTCTACGGCAAGAAACTCTGGTTCCGCCGGAGCTGATGGTCCCCCGGCAAGCTCGCCGGGGCGAGGCTTGTCGGGAACACTTGCTTCAACTGCACAAATCCTCGGATCTGCAGGAGCAGACTGTTCCTCAGCGTTCTGGTCGTTGATCTTGGGGACCTTGGCGGCGGTTTCAGGAAGATCCGCCGGCAAGTAGTCGCCGGAGACCAACTTTCTCTTCTTGGACTGCCCAATTGATGGTGTAACGGATGGTTGAGTTAGCTTGAGCAAGAAGGTTCCTGGTTCCACAGGTAACTTCATCGCAGCGCACTTCGAAAGGCCATCTGCAACTTCATTCTGAGCTCTCGGGACGTGCTCCATTTGCAGACCTTCAAAGTGCTCTTCAAGCTTCCTCACTTCATCTACATAAGCATCCATCAAAGGGCTCTGGTAACTCTTGTTAACTTGTCGGACCACCAACTGAGAATCACCCCGCACAATCAGCTTTCTAATCCCAAGTTCGGCCGCAATCCTGAGGCCGGCAAGCAAGCCTTCATACTCAGCAGTGTTGTTTGTCACTTGCTCCCTGGGAAAGTGCATCTGGATAACATACTTGAGGTGCTCTCCGGTGGGCGCGATGAGTACCACGCCGGCACCGGCGCCTTGCAGCGAGAAGGCACCATCAAAGTACATTACCCATTCACTTGTTGCTTCTTGTACGGGTGCACTTGTTTCTGGAATTTCCTCGTCGGGCGTTGGGGTCCACTCGGCTATGAATTCTGCCAAAGCTCGGCTCTGTATGGTTGAGGTACTTTCAAACTTGAGTCCAAAGCTCGACAGCTCCAGTGCCCACTCAACGATCCTGCCTGTTGCTTCTGGGTTGTGCAATATCCTCTTCAGCGGAAAGCGAGTGACCACTGTTATCTCATGTGCCTGGAAGTAATGGCGCAGCTTTCTCGAGGCCATGAGGAGGCCGAAAAGCAACTTCTGCACCCCAGAGTATCTTGATCTAGCCCCCTGCAAGAGGGAGCTTACAAAATACACTGGGCGCTGCACCATCTTCTTCCGCACTTCATCTTGTTCCTGCGCAGAGTTGTCCTTGTCGGGGCCAGAGCTTGTCGGAGCAGCCCCCTGCTTGTCGCTGGATTCGCTTGCCGGTGGTGTGGACTCCTCGTCGGCCTCCCTCTCCGCTACTAACGCAGCACTAACCACCTGGTTGGTTGCCGCTAGGTATAGCAGCAACTTTTCCTGTGGTCTAGGTGCGACAAGTATTGGAGTGGAGGATAGGTACCGTTTCAAATCTTGCAGTGCTGCCTCCGCTTCCGGAGTCCACTTCATGGGACCTGCCTTCTTCAAGATTTTGAAGAAAGGTAGGGCGCGTTCTGCAGACTTCGAAATGAACCTACTGAGGGCAGCCACACAACCTGCAAGCCTTCTGACATCTTTGACGCGCTTCGGGGCCTCGATCTGCTCAATGGATTTAATCTTGTCGGGGTTAGCTTCAATCCCCCTTTGTGACACAAAGAACCCGAGAAGCTTGCCGGAGGGGACTCCAAAGACGCACTTCTCGGGGTTCAACTTGAGCTGTATCTTGCGCAGGTTCTGAAATGTCTCTTCCAAATCTTGGACCAGGGTATCCTTGCTCTTGCTCTTCACCACGATGTCATCCATGTAAGCCTCTACATTTCTGTGGATCTGTGGCTCGAAAGCAGTGTGTACTACCCTTGCAAATGTTGATCCTGCATTCTTCAGTCCGAATGGCATGCGTATGAAGCAATAAGTGCCACATGGAGTGATAAATGCAGTCTTCTCTTCATCCTCTTTGGCCATAATGATCTGGTGGTAGCCTGAATATGCATCAAGAAAAGAGAGTAGCTCACATCCGGCGGTGGAGTCAACGATCTGGTCAATGCGCGGCAAAGGGAACGGATCCTTGGGACATGCTTTATTCACATCGGTGAAGTCTATACACAGTCTCCACTTCCCATTGGCCTTGCGCACGACGACTGGGTTTGCTAACCATGTCGGATGGATCACACCTCTAACTAGGCCTGCTGCTTCTAGCTTCTTGATTTCCTCAGCAATGAATTCTTGGCGTTCCACGACTTGCTTCCTCACCTTCTGCTTGACGGGCCGCGCATGAGGACAAACAGCAAGCTTGTGCTCAATTACCTTCCTGGGAACACCGGGGATGTTAGATGGTTGCCAGGAAAACACATCGACATTCGCCCGCAGGAAGGCAACGAGCGCGCTTTCCTATTTGCTGTCAAGCGTGGCACTGATGGTGAAGGTACCACCAGTGCCGTCCTCCTTGGCGGACACCTTCTTGGTTGCCGGGGGAGCGGCCATCCCCTTCTTGCACTTGCCGGTGGAGCTCGATGGAACGTCCTCGACGGCAGCGCAGCACTCCGAAGAGGTGCGGTTGCCGGAGTGGGTCCCAGAGCACTTGCCGGACTTGGTCTTCGTCTTCTTCCCCCCGGGAGCTTCAGCGGCAAGTGTATCCTTTTCTGCTGCGGCTGCTGCGTCCCGGTAGATCTTGTCGGCGCAGACAAGCGCATCTTTCTTGTCGCCATGGACAGTGATGACGCTTATCGGCCCCAGCATCTTGAGTACGTTGTAGGCGTAGTGGGAAGCCGCCATGAACTTGGCGAGGGCGGGACGGCCGAGTATCCCATTGTATGGCAATGGGATATCGGCGACGTCGAATGTGATGCGCTCAGTCCTGAAGTTGAGCTCCCCGCCAAAGGTCACCGGCAGAGTTATCTTCCCCTTGGGCTTGCTCCTTCCCGGGTTGATTCCTTGGAAAGAACCGGTCTCCTTCGAGCTCGCCATCTGGGATTTGGAGTTTCTTGATCACAGCAGAGGAGATCAAGTTCAGCCCGGCCCCGCCGTCAACCAACATTTTGGTGACCTTGAGGTTGCGGATGGTGGGTGAGACCAGCATCGGCAAGCACCCGACCGCAGTGGTGCGGTCAGGGTGATCCTCAAGGTCAAAAATGATGGGCGTGCTGGACCATTTGAGGAGCATGCGCGACTCCACGGGCGGCTCTGCTGCATTCACCTCGCGCACCCACTGCTTGAGCTGACGGTGGGAGGTGTGCAGAGAGGCGCCACCGTCGACGCATAGGACCTCCGTGGCCTTCTGGAACTCCTGCTCGCTGTTATCCTCATCCTCCATGTCTTCGTCGTCGTCTTCTTCATCCTTGTCGCGGCCCCGGGGAGGTCGGTCACCTTGCCGCTGCTTGGCCTTGCCGCGGCGTCCTCCCCGGCCATTGAATGGCCGCTTCATGCTTGTTTCTCCACCACCACCTTGGGCCTTCTCCTTGTCGCACCTCTTGTACTCAGCTTTTTGCTGCTCGACGAGGTACTCGACGCGTTTGCAGTTGGAGAGGTCGTGGCCCTTGGTGCGGTGGATTTTGCAGTATTGCTTGTCGGAGCCGTCCTGCTTGTCGGCTGCCGCTACAGGGGCAGGCTCCTTGCCGGAGCCGCCAGCCTGTGTTTGCTTGGCGGGAGCCTCCTTGCCGGACTTCTCGACGGCAAGCACTTCCTTCTTGTTCTTCCTTCTGTTATTCCGCCGCCGGCTCTTCTTTGCCGGGGCGGCGTCGTCGCTGTCGCTCCCCCCCGCGCCGGTGTCCTCCCCGGGGAGTCTCCTCCCCTCTTCAGCGCGTGCGCACTTATCAGCTAGAGCATAGAGCTCGCTGACATCCCGTATCTTGGTCATGGCCATTTCTTCACGCATGCGGCGGTTACGCACGTTCTGGTGGAACGCGCTGATAACCGCGGCAGGGTGGACGTCGGGGATGTTGTGCTGTACACGGCTGAAGCGTTGGATGTACTTGCGCAGGGGTTCTCCTTCCTTCTGGGCCAAAATGTGGAGATCGCTCTCCTGGCCGTGGGGTTTGTGGCCGCCCGTGAAGGCGCCAAAAAACTGGTGGCAAAGGTCTGCCCATGAAGAAATGGAACCTTCCGGCAAGTGCATAAGCCAGGAACGAACGTTCGGCTTTAGCACGAGCAGGAAGTAGTTCGCCAAAATCTTCTCGTCGCGCCCCCCGGCAGCCTGCACCGCGATGGTGTAAATGCTGAGGAATTCCGAGGGGTGCGTCTTGCCGTCGTACTTCTCCGGTACGTCGGGCTTGAAGTTCTTCATGCTGGGCCACTGGACGCGCCGCAGCTCGCGGGTAAACGCAGGGCAACCTGCCGCATACGGCAAGTCGCCTGGTTCACCGGGCGCGCGCGTGTCGACAGCGGCTCCAGCTCGCTGATCTGATTGTCGCCGAGCTTCTCGGCGGCGCTCGATTGTCGTTCGAGCGTCTTCTTGTCGCCGGTCGTCAAGGACCTGGCGCTGGTCCCGACGAGCCCGCGGATCCGACGATGCCGTGGAGCCGTCGTCGGCGTTGTTCCGGCGGGGCGGCGTCTTCTGCTTCCGCGGCGGGGAGTGCATGGTGGTTGCACCCCCGGCGGTCTTGTCGCCGTCGGCCTTCGTCTTCTCAACTTGCCGCGGCCGCGAGGTCGCCGGCTGCTGTGGAGAGTCGTTGTTGGCGAAGGCGATCAGGCTCTGGATGGTGGCCCTCCAGTCTTCGGCCTTGTCTGCCGTTGGAGGGAAGTCGAGGAGCAGTTGCGCCCTTGCGAGCGCTTCTGCCGGAGTGGAGGGGAGCGGGGGCGAGCAGTGCGAGGAGCGGGATATGCTCGGACTCCTAACAGCGTTAGAAGGAGCAGGGTCCCGCCCCGGCGTCCGCGCTTTGCTTGTGCCCGGACGGTGGTCCGGAGCTTCCCGCGAGCCTCCGGTTTGCCCTTGGCCCAACAAGCGGATGCCACCTCCTGTGGCATGGCGCTGCTGGGTTGTCGTTTGCTGAGACGGACGCGGCGCGTCTATGGAGACCGAGGCTCGGTCGTCCGTCTTGTCCTTGGATTTGGTGGCGCCGCGAGTGTCCTCGCCGGCGACCACCCTTCCGACGGCGTCTCCCCCGCCCACCGTTGGCTCTGGTGGCGGCGGATGAGACGCAGACGGGCCTGCGACCTCCGAAGCCTTCTTCTTCGGGGCCATGGCGCAGTTGCTGATGAAGTTGCTGATGAAACTGGAGAGGTTGATGAAGAATACGCCCGCGTGAACGCCGGATCAGGTTCGCACAACCTCGACGCCCCCTACCTGGCGCGCCAAAGATGTCGGGGGAAACTGTCCGCCACGGACACCTATGGGACCGGAGCCCCTTGCTTGTGCGGTAAGAGGGCGGAGGGAGCACGAAGAGCAGATCGTGGAGATCACGCAGGTAGTTTACCCAGGTTCGGGCCGCGATGGACGCGTAAAACCCTACTCCTGCTTAGTTTGTATTGAGTTGGAGAGCTCGGGAGCTTGAAGAACTAGCTACACCGAGCGTATGAGCGATCTAGGTTCTGAACCCTTTCTACGTTGCGCATGGGCCTCCTTTTATAGTGCAAGGGGTCACCGACAGGTGTCAACGTAGGAGAAAAGGGTAAAAATGTAAAAGAGGTGGTAGTTGTAACACTGCGGGAATAGTGGAGCTACAGTGTATGAACAGTGGTCGCTACCTACTTTGACAGTGGGGGACAAGAGCATTCAATGCCCGTCGCCGTCGACCCAAAAAGCGCCCGCCCTTGCGTCTCCGTTTGCCACGGCGATGGCTTTACCACCGTGGAGCGCCACCGTGTCCCCAGGCTGCACAGCCATCCGCCACGCGTCGCTGGAGTGGCCCCAGTGCGACGCGTGGTTTGATGAGCTGGAGCGCGGGCACGCAGCGCAACTCTCCCCGGCAAGCACCTTGCCGGGGCCTTGACCTTGCCGGGCCCGGGGGCTCGCCGGGCTCTGAAGCTTGTCGCCCCCCGGGCCCTGTCGGGGCGCACGTTGCGCCGAGGTATGTCTTCTGTAACGTAATCTTCTAGCCTTCCTGGCAAGCTCCTCTTGCCAGGGCCTTGCGTGGGTGAGGTAATCTTGAGCCTGGAACGGCCTTCCCGGCAAGCTCCACTTGCCGGGGTCTTGATCTTCTGTCTTGTATACTTTGTTTTTGAATGGTTTTATATAGAGCAGGAAGGTCTCCGGCAAGCGCGTGGTAGGCCCTACCGCGGGAAGCTGCTACTGCCCGTGCACAAGTTGGGGTACTGAGGTACCCCTACCTTAGTACACCGACAGCCCCCCCCACTTCCCCATAAAAGCAGAGGAAGCAGGAGCGGTTCCCCTCCTACGCCTTCATTGCTTCTTCTTCCATCTCCAGAGATCCCCTTTGCGCTCCGCCTCCACAATAGGATACCCAAAGGAAACTGTTGGGTACACCTTCTATCACAGATCCAAACTTAAGATATTCGTTGCTAAAAATGGATACTTTGTAGAGAAGGAGTTTCTCTCGAAAGAAGTGAGTGGGAGGAAAGTAGAACTTGATGAGGTAATTGTACCTTCTCCCGAACTGGAAAGTAGTACATCATAGAAACTAGTTCTAGTGATTCCTACACCAATTAGTGAGGAAGCTAATGATCATGAAACTTCAGATCTAGTTAATACTGAACTTCGTAGGTCAACCAGAGTACGTTCCGCACCAGAGTGGTACAGCAACCCGGTTCTGGAAGTCATGTTACTAGACCATGATGAACCTACAAACTATGAGGAAGCGATGATGAGCCCAAATTCTGCAAAATGGCTTAGGGCCATAAAATCTGAGATGGGATCCATGTATGAGAACAAAATGTGGACTTTGGTTGAGTTGCCCGATGATCGGCAAGCCATTGAAAATAAATGAATCTTTAAGAGGAAGACTGACACCGATGGTAATGTTACTGTCTACAAAAGCTCGACATGTTGCGAAAGGTTTTCGACAAGTTCAAGGGGTTGAGTACGATGAGATTTTCTCACTCGTAGCGATGCTTAAGTCTGTCCGAATCATGTTAGCAATTGCCGCATTTTATGAAATCTGGCAAATGGATAACAAAACTACGTTCTTTAATGGATTTATTAAAGAAGAGTTGTATATGATGCGACCAGAAGGTTTTGTCAATCCTAAAGGTGCTGACAAAATGTGCAAGCTCCAGCGATCCATCTATGGACTGGTGCAAGCATCTCGGAGTTGGAATATACGCTTTGATAAGTTGATCAAAGCATAGAGTTTTGTATAGACTTGCGGTGAAGCCTGTATTTACAAGAAAGTGAGTGGGAGCACTACATCCTTTCTGATAAGTATATGTGAATGACATATACTCGATTGGAAATAATGTAGAATTTTCTGGAAAGCATAAAGGAGTGTTTGAAAGGATTTTTTTTTCAAAGAAAGACCTCGGTAAAGCTGCTTACATATTGAGCATCAAGATCTATAGAGATAGATCAAGACGCTTCATAAGTTTTTTCAGTGAGTACATACCTTGACAAGTTTTTGAAGTAGTTCAAAATGGAACAGTCAAAGAAAGAGTTCTTGCTTGTGTTCCAAGGTATTAAGTTGAGTAAGACTCAAAACCCGACCATGGCAAAAGATAGAGAAATAATGAAAGTCATTCCCTATGCCTCAGCCATAGGTTCTATAAAGTATGCCATGTTGTGTACCAAACATGTTGTGTACCTTGCCATGAGTTTGGCAAGGAGGTACAAAAGTGATCCAGGAGTAGATCACTGGACAGCGGTCAAAATTATCCTTAGTTACTGGATGACTAAGGAAATGTTTCTCAATTATGAAGGTGATAAAGAGTTCATCGTAAAGAGTTACGCCGTTGCAAGCTTTACACTAATCTAGATGACTCTAAGTATCAATCTGGATGCATATTGGAAGTGGGAGCAATTAGCTAGAGTAGCTCCATGCAGAGCATTGTAGACATAGAAATTTTCAAAATACATACGGATCTGAATGTGGCAGACCCATTGACTAAACTTCTCTCATAAGCAAAACATGATCACACCTTATTACTCATGGGTGTTAATCACATAGGGATGTGAACTAGATTATTGACTCTATTAAACCCTTTGGGTGTTGGTCACATGGCGATGTGAACTATGGGTGTTATTCACATAACGATGTGAACTATCGGTATTAAATCACATGGCGATGTGAGCTAGATTATTGACTCTAGTGCAAGTGGGAGACTGAAGGAAATATGCCCTAGAGGCAATAATAAAGTTGTTGCTTGTATTTCCTTATATCATGATAAATGTATTTTATTCATGCTAGAATTTTATTAACCGGAAACTTAGTACATGTGTGAATACATAGACAAAACAGAGTGTCCCTAGTATGCCTCTAAGCTCATTGATCAAATATGGTTATGTTTCCTAGCCATAGACATGAGTTGTCATTTGATCAATGAGATCACATCATTAGGAGAATAATGTGATGGACAAGACCCATCTGTTAGCTTAGCAACTTGATCATTTAGTTTTACTGCTATTGCTTTCTTCATGACTTATACATGTTCCTATGACTATGAGATTATGCAACTCCCGAATACCGGAGGAACACCTTGTGTGCTATCAAACGTCACAACGTAACTGGGTGATTATAAAGATGCTCTACAGGTGTCTCAGAAAGTGTTTGTGGTGTTGGCATAGATCAAGAATAGGATTTGTCACTCCGAGTGTTGGAGAGGTATCTCTGGGCCCTCTCGGTAATACACATCATAATAAGACTTGCAAGCAAAACGACTAATGAGTTAGTCACGAGATGATGTATTACGGAACGAGTAAAGAGACTTGTCGGTAACGAGATTAACTAGGTATAGTGATACCGACGATCGAATCTCGGGAAAGTAACATACCGATGACAAAGGGAACATCGTATGTTGTTATGCGGTTTGACTGATAAAGATCTTCGTAGAATATGTAGGAGCCAATATGAGCATCCAGGTTCCGCTATTGGTTACTTACCGCGGATGAGTCTCGGTCATGTCTACATAGTTCTCGAACCCGTAGGGTCCGCACGCTTAACGTTCGATGACGATCGGTATTATGAGATTATGAGTTTTGATGTACCTAAGGTAGTAGGAGTCCCGGATGAGACCACGGACATGATGAGGAGTCTCGGAATGTCCGAGACATAAAGATTAATATATTGGACGACTATATTCGGACACCGGAAGTGTTCCGGGTGTTATCCGATAAAATCGGAGTGCCGGAGGGGGTTACCGGAACCCCCCTCCCCCCCCCC
>LR738713.1:462654078-462676488 GCA_902687465.1 Secale cereale | reverse complement strand
CCCCCCCGAGGGAGTATGGGCCATAGTGGGCCAATGAGGGGAAGAAAGAGGCAGCCCGTAGGGCTGGCCGCGCCCCTCCTAGGGATCCTAGTTGGACTCGGAGAAGGGGGGAGGTGCCCCTCTCCTTCCTTCTCCTCTCCCCCTTCATTTCCTACTCCTAGTAGGAATAGGAAAGGGGATTCCTATTCCTAATAGGAGTAGGAATCCTACTCCTATGGCGCGCCCCTTGGGCTGGCCGCACCTCCCCCTTGCCCCTTTATATATGGGGGTGCTACTTCTCGAGCTTGCGTTGTATTCCCTCGAAGAGGAAAGGGTGACGCAGCACAATATCGTAAGTATATCCCTCAGTTTTTGAGAACCAAGGTATCAATCCAGTAGGAGACCACGTGCAAGTCCCTCGCACCTGCACAAACAAATAAGAAGTTCACAGCTAACACGATAAGGGGTTGTCAATACCTTTACGGTCACTTATGAAAGTGAGATCTGATAGATAGGATAGTGTAATGTTTTTGGTATTTTTTGATATAAGAACATAAAGTAAATAAAGCAAAGTAAAGTAGATGAAGGTTTAATATGTTGAGAATAGACCCGGGGGCCATAGGTTTCACTAGTGGCTTCTCTCATGATAGCAGAATTCTACGGTGGGTGAACAAATTACTGTCGAGCAATTGATAGAAAAGCGCATAGTTATGAGAATATCTAGGCATGATCATTGTATATAGGCATCACGTCCGTGACAAGTAGACCGAAACGATTCTGCATCTACTACTATTAATCCACACATCGACCGCTATCCAACATGCATCTAGAGTATTAAGTTCATAAGAACAGAGTAATGCTTTAAGCAAGATGATATCATGTAGATGGATAAACTCAAGCAATATGATATAAACCCCATCTTTTTATCCTCGATGGCAACAATACAATACGTGCCTTGCTGCCCCTGATGTCACTGGGAAAGGACACCGCAAGATTGAACCCAAAGCCAAGCACTTCTCCCATTGCAAGAACTATAGATCTAGTAGGCCAAACCAAACCAATAATTCGAAGAGACTTGCAAGGATATTATAATCATACATAAAAGATTTCAGAAAAGAATCAAATATTTCTTGTAGATAATCTTGATCATAAACCCACAATTCATCGAATCTCGACAAACATACCGCAAAAAGATTACATCGAATAGATCTCCTCGAACATCGAGGAGAACTTGGTATTGAGATCCAAAAAGAGAGAAGAAGCCATCTAGCTAATAACTATGGACCCGAAGGTCTGTGGTAAACTACTCACAACTCACTGTGAGGCTATGGTGTTGATGTAGAAGCACTCCGTGGTAGATCCCCCCTCCGACAGAGCTCCAGAACAGGCCCCAAGATGGGATCTCACGGGAACAGAAGGTTGTGGCGATGGAATTAGGGTTTTCTCTGTTGCCTCGATGTTTTCAGGGTACGTGGACATATATAGGAGGAAGAAGTACGTCGGTGGAGCAACGTGGGGCCCACGAGGGTGGGGGCGCGCCCAGGGGGAGGGGGCGCGCCCTGGACCCTCGTGGGCACCACGTTTCTTCTATGGCTTGGTGGTCAAGCCTCTCGTGAAGATATCGTTCCAAAAATAACTCTCCCGAAGGTTTCATTCCGTTTGGACTCCGTTTTATATCCCTTTTCTGCGAAACCATGAAATAGGCAAAAAACACTGCAATCTGCATTTGGCCTTGGTTAAATAGGTTAGTCCCAAAAATAATATAAAAGTGTATAATAAAGCCCATTAAACATCCAAAACAGAATATATAATAGCATGGAACAATAAAAAATTATAGATACGTTGGAGACGTATCAAGCATCCCCAAGCTTAATTCCTGCTCGTCCTCGAGTAGGTAAATGATAAAAACAAATATTTTGCTGTGGAATGCTAACCAACATAATTCTCAATGTAATTTATTTATTGTGGCATGAATATTCAGATCCAAAAGATTCAAGATAAAAGTCTATATTGACACAAGAATAATAATACTCCAAGCATACTAACAAAGCAATCATGTCTTCTCAAAATAACATGGCCAAAGAAAGTTATCCCTACAAAATCATATAATCTGGCTATGCTCCCTCTTCATCACACAAAATATTCATATCATGCTGATGGCTTCTCGCCCCTCATTGGTTACCCCAAGTGGAAGGTTTAAGATGCAGTGTAGCGGTAGTTTTCCCTTGGCAAAGATACCAAGGATCGATTTCTCTTGAGACTCCAAGGTTCAACAAGAAGGTGTCAACTGCTAACGGCGCCAGATACTTAGCAATCAACTTGGACCTGCACACAGATACAAATAACTTTGCTCCCAATGAGTACAGAGAGGTTGTCAATCCCTCCGGCCTTGTCGTTTACAAAGGATCAAACGCAAGTGATAATAGTGATAGGTATTGCTGCAACTAGTAAGTAAAAGAAGAAAGTAAATAGCGGATGTGATCAGTGATGGTAATATGGACCGGGGTCCCATGATGTTCACTAGTGATGTCTCTCTCCCAAAAGACGATAAAACAGCTATGTGAGGTAAACGAATTACAGCTGGGCAATTGACAGAATTATGTGCGCAAACCAATGCTAACTATGTTGCAAGAAAGGTAGAGGTTCAAAGCATGGGCGGTATGCCAAGGCAAGTAGACCGAAATCCATCTGCATCTACTACTAATCATCCACCTTGAGATATCTATCCAGAACATCTCGCTGGTATTAAGTTGCGAGTCCCACCCATAGTGTAAACTCAAAGCAACAGACAACTGCGTTAAAAGAACTTTGCGTAAAGTAAACAATTGTTGCACCCGCGAGTACAAGGACCGTTGTTTTCCCCCTTGTGGCAACAGCACATCCCCTAGACTCATGTTTCTGTCACTCAAACTAGTAATCGAGGGGCATGAACCCACAATCAAGCATAACATTCCCTCTTGGAGTCACTACCTACTACTTGGCCAAAGCAATAAATAGCAACGGAGAACATGCAAGAATTACTCACGAACATAAATATAAAAGAGGTAAATCAAATATATTACTCAAACACAATCTGAACATAATCTCACAATCCATCGGATCCCAGCAAACTCATCATAGCAACAGCATAAGGATTACATATGTGCCTCGATCATGTAGGGCAGCTCACGAGGTCTAATTAGTGAAGAACAAGAAGGGGAGGAGAACATCACATAGCTACTGGTCATGGACGCATGGTCCAAGGGAGACTACTCACAACTCATCCGGGAGGCGTCCATGGTGGTGGAGAGGCTCCCGGTGGTGATCCTCCCCTCCGACAGGGTGCCGGGAAGAGTTCTCCTTGTGCTCCCGATCTTGGAAGCGCGGCGGCGGCGAAACAGAGATGAGATCGCGAAAAAGGGTTCCGTCCTCGAGGGTTTCGGGACGCGTGTAAAATATATGCCAAAGGGGGCCATCAGCGGAGACCTGGGGGGCCCAGGCGCCCCCCCCCCCCGGAGCGGCCAGGAGGGGGGCCGCGCCACCAGGGTGCCTGGAGCCCTGGTGGCCCCCCTCCGGCCCTACTTTGGCCGTGTGGAAGCTTCCGGAACGCTGATTTTTTATATAATTTTTACGGGATTTTTCTGGCAGTTTACGTGATGGGAAAACCTGAAATACAAAAACAGCAGAAAACAGAAATTGGCACTGGGGTGCACTGAGTTAATAGGTTAGTCCAAATATGATCAAAAGTGTATGGAAGTGTATAAATATCATAGCAATATCACACAAAAGAGGCATGGAGCAAGCAGAAATTATAGATACGTTTTGGACGTATCAACATCCCCATGCTTAATTCCTGCTCGTCCTCGAGTAGGTAAATGATAACAAGCATAATTTCTGTGGTGACATGATATTAACCATATAAGGACTTTTCATAGTCACATGACAAAAGCTTACTGAGACAATGAATCTATAGTAATTAAGTTGCCTCATGAGAAAATCACAAAGAACTGAAAGTTTTACAATATGATACTGAAACATCAAATAGATTTGTAATGAGCATGGTGTGCAAATATGATAAAGTGGTACCTCGCTTGCCCCCTTTAGTGAAGCAAAACATAAATGCAAGGGCACCTCCATGGTTTAAGTGATGACTAGATACAATGATTTCAGAATAAACGATATCATAATCATGCAAAAGACAATGCTACTTTGGGACAATGCACATTACACTCAGAATGACAATCATGCTCCCAGTAGTTGGTGCTTTAAAGAAGGTGGAGACTCTCGAACCGTGGCTTTTGTTGGCAAGGTTGAAAACCCGTGGTCGGAAACAAAAACTAAACATGTACCAGAGCTCTTGGTTTAAAAACAGAAGTAATAATTATTTTTTTGGATATGCATGTTTCGTCAACGAATGCTAGCAGATAACTCAATTACTTCTCGAGATGGACAAGTTTCGAGGAACGGCTCCCGAATGAGGACGATCACATCCTCTTAATCTCCTTTGTTTATCACTGCCAAAGTTTTCTGATTTCTCATGAACAAAGCGTGAAGGAGGGTTTGTTTGTTGTATTATTATTTTTAATGAGCCGGGCGCACTCTATGCCAGTTCCTTCTCGTATTATGGGTTTGCACATTAGACATGCAATCCCGGGGTGAAGCTTGTCCAACTTAAAAAGATCATGAATTAACTACTACTTCCTCATGAACTAAAACAGAGGCACAAAATAGAAATGCTTTTTTTTGAATAATTTCGAGATGGTACATGAAAGTC
Source organism: Secale cereale (assembly GCA_902687465.1). Lineage (NCBI taxonomy): Eukaryota > Viridiplantae > Streptophyta > Magnoliopsida > Poales > Poaceae > Secale > Secale cereale. The sequence goes on along the minus strand of LR738713.1, from coordinate 462,671,756 downwards.
TTCGTTAGGAATGGCAGGTAAATACCATGTATAGGAAGGTATGGTGGACTCATATGGCATAACTGGTTTAAAGGATTTTGGATGCACAAGCAGTCAGTCCGCTTAGTACAGGCGAAGGTTAGCAAAAGACTGGGAGCGACCAACTAAGAGAGCAATGACGGTCATAATCATGCAGAGCGACAAAGCAACATTGAATCAGGCATGGAAGTTATATCGCTACTCAGAAATTAAAGATCATCAAGGCTTGACAGACTTTCTTTACAGTCTTAAATATGCGTGAGCATACGCCAAGTCAATCAAAATAAATTCTCGAAGGAAGATATCACTAAACCATACCACATCATAGGCAAACAAATCATGTTGGTACTCCAATAACACATTGGGAACCCCCCAGCTATTTGAGACTAACCATAAGAAAACATGAATTACTAAGCACCATTATGCACATAGCATTTTTATCATATACATATCGACCAATGCAATAGAAGCCAACTCTCTTAACAAGATAAGCATGATAACTAAAGAGAGTTCCAGCGACCAACTAAACAAAAGCTCTTTAAAAAGATAAGCATGAAAACTAAGAGCTAAGCATGACAGTAGCTATTGAAAGACCAAGAACACACACAACAAAGATAGATATGAAAATTCTATGTTATGTTCTAGGTTGAAGTGGAGCGTGTTTCTCTCCCACACAAAGAAAGCTGAGTTCCAACTCGTTATGAAAAGCTAAAGAAAACTAAAAAAGGAAAACTAAAAGCAAGACGCTCCAAGCATAGCACATAACACATAACACATGAAGTGATAAAAATATAGTGGAACGAAAGACGAACTGATAATGTTGATGGAGAAGGGGATGCACGGGGGCATCCCCAAGCTTAGACGCTTGAGTCTTCTTGAATATTTCTTGGGGGTGCATGGGGGCATCCCCAAGCTTGAGCGTTTGACACTCCTGAATCTTTTTATCATCTTCCCTCGCACACTTGAAAACTCCCTTCATACATAACTCATCATAATCTGATTAGCGAGGTTAGTACCCATAATAAAATAATTGTTCCTTGCTGGAAATAAGGATATTCTTGAAGGTATACTGTTTCTCAAGATTGCCAAATGGTTTTTGCAAAGAAAAAGCAAGCTCAAGGTTTGCAAAATGAAGGAAAGGCAAAACAGGACAGAATCTATGAAAAACAGACCAGCAGGTAGTAAATGATTTTTTCGGGGCACTTCTGCCACTCTAATAAAAAAACTCAGAACAGACGCCCGAAAGACAATTGTACAGAGCACGCTGTCGAAAAAATTCAGACCAAAAAGATGATCTGGTGATTTTATACGAATTTTTCTATCCAAGGACAGAATCTGTTTCCTGGACAGCACGTCACAACTTTTGAACTTTCTTGCAATCAGAGGCTACACTTGGCAGAAAGTTGAAAAGTAAAGATACAATGATGATGCTACTGTAGTAACAACATCAAGACACAACAAAAGCAAAATAAAATTTTATTCATTGTGGGCTGCCTCCCAAAAGCGCTTTCTTTTATGCCTTTAAGCTAGGCATAATGCATAGAGATCAAGTTGTATCAATTGAACCGTCATCAAGATCATCAAAAAGCTCTTCAATAGTACAACTAGTCTTAAGAGGACTTTCAAATAAAGGCCTAATAGAGATACTTCTAGGAAGAAGACCAAAAGGAAAAAGGTCAAAGGAAGATTCATTTATAAATTTATCAAAGAGAGGTGTTTCTTCCAAAGTCTTCATAGTTTCAACCCCTTTGGCAATAGATGGATTACTTTTAGAGCGGGGAGCCTTTGGAACGTGAACGAACTTAGGCTCCTTCTTTGCCGGAGTTTCTACCTTTTTGGTTTTGATTGAGGAGAAAGTAGTTCCTAGAGTATCAAATATTTCCTCAATCTTGTCTATCCTACAAGAGTCCAAGTCATGGGATTTGATGGTCTCCAAAGTTTTGAGAATTTTATGCATGGAGCTATCAAGCCTATTCAAATTCCCTTGGATCTTACGATCCAACTCATTTATCTTATTAATGTTTGGCATCTCTAGCTCTATCTTTTCAAGTTTTTTCATAATGTGAGCTAGGGTGATGTCCTCTTGAATGCTAACAACAGGGGGATTCCCGACAAGATTTTCAATAATACGAAGAGATTCCCAAACTGGGGCCTCTAGGAAATTTCCATTGATAGAAGTATCTAGAATAAACCTATTCCAAGAAGTAATTCCAACATAAAAATTTCTAAGCAGGATATTAGTAGATTGCTTCTTGGTGGCTCTTTTTTTAGAATCATTAATTCTATACCAAGCATCTTTCAGACTTTCCCCACCTCTTTGTTTAAAGGTGAGAACTTCTGCCTCGCCAAAGACAAAAGGACCCGACATAATGACAACTAAAGAATGAGATAACTATTTTTGTGATTTTCGATAAAAGATACTAAAGCAAAACAACTGAAAGGTAAACTAACAAGACTAAAAAGCAAAGGTAAAAGATAGCGTGCAACTCCCCTATCTTGAAGAGTGGAGTCCCCGGCGACGGCGCCAGAAAACTTTGCTTGATGGCTTCTCGCCCCTTGTTGGTTACCCCAAGTGGAAGGTTTGAGATGCAGTGTAGCGGTAGTTTTCCCTTGGCAAAGATACCAAGGATTGATTTCCCCTGAGACTCCAAGGTTCAACAAGAAGGTGTCAACTGCTAACGGCGCCAGATACTTAGCAATCAACTTGGACCTGCACACAGATACAAATAACTTTGCTCCCAACGAGTACAGAGAGGTTGTCAATCCCTCCGGCCTTGTCGTTTACAAAGGATCAAACGCAAGTGATAATAGTGATAGGTATTGCTGCAACTAGTAAGTAAAAGCAGAAAGTAAATAGCGGATGTGATCAGTGATGGTAATATGGACCGAGGTCCCATGATGTTCACTAGTGATGTCTCTCTCCCAAAAGATGATAAAACAGCTATGTGAGGTAAACGAATTACAGCTGGGCAATTGACAGAATTATGTGCGCAAACCAACGCTAACTATGTTGCAAGAAAGGTAGAGGTTCAAAGCATGGGCGGTATGCCAAGGCAAGTAGACCGAAATCCATCTGCATCTACTACTAATCATCCACCTTGAGATATCTATCCAGAACATCTCGCTGGTATTAAGTTGCGAGTCCCACCCATAGTGTAAACTCAAAGCAACACACAACTGCATTAAAAGAACTTTGCGTAAAGTAAACAATTCTTGTACCCGCGAGTACAAGCACCGTTATTTTCCCCCTTGTGGCAACAGCACATCCCCTAGACTCATGTTTCTGTCACTCAAACTAGTCATCGAGGGGCATGAACCCACAATCAAGCATAACGTTCCCTCTTGGAGTCACTACCTACTACTTGGCCACAGCAATAAATAGCAACGGAGAACATGCAAGAATTACTCACGAACATAACTATAAAAGAGGTAAATCAAATATATTACTCAAACACAATCTGAACATAATCTCACATTCCATCGGATCCCAGCAAACTCATCATAGCAACAGCATAAGGATTACATATGTGCCTCGATCATGTAGGGCAGCTCACGAGGTCTAATTAGTGAAGCACAAGAAGGGGAGGAGAACATCACATAGCTACTGGTCATGGACCCATGGTCCAAGGGAGACTACTCACAACTCATCCGGGAGGCGTGCATGGTGGTGGAGAGGCTCCAGATGGTGATCCTCCCCTCCGGTAGGGTGCCAGGAAGAGTTCTCCTGGTGCTCCCGATCTTGGAAGCACGGCGGCGGCGGAACAGAGATGAGATCGCGAAAAAGGGTTCCGTCCTCGAGGGTTTCGGGACGCGTGTTAAATATATGCCAAAGGGGGCATCAGCGGAGACCTGGGGGGCCCAGGCGCCCCCCCCCCCCCCCGGCGCGGCCATGAGGGGGGCCGCGCCACCAGGGTTCCTGGAGCCCTGGTGGCCCCCCTCCGGCCCTACTTTGGCCGTGTGGAAGCTTCCGGAACGCTGATTTTTTATATAATTTTTCCGGGATTTTTCTGGCAGTTTACGTGATGGGAAAACCTGAAATACAAAAACAGCAGAAAACAGAAACTGGCACTAGGGTGCACTGAGTTAATAGGTTAGTCCAAATATGATCAAAAGTGTATGGAAGTGTATAAGTATCATAGCAATATCATACAAAAGAGGCATGGAGCAAGCAGAAATTATAGATACGTTTTGGACGTATCACATGCACAACCCCGGTTTCAGCCAAGCAATTGTTATCATACTCAATTTTTTTCAAACCTTTCAACTTTCACGCAATACATGAGCATGAGCCATGGATATAGCACTATAGGTGGAATAGAGTGGTGGTTGTGGAGAAGACAAAAAGGAGGAAGATAGTCTCACATCAACTAGGCATATCAATGGGCTATGGAGATGCCCATCAATAGATATCAATGTGAGTGAGTAGGGATTGCCATGCAACGGATGCACTAGAGCTATAAGTGTATGAAAGCTCATCGAAGGAAACTAAGTGGGTGTGCATCCAACTTGCTTGCTCATGAAGACCTAGGGAATTTGAGGAAGCCCATCGTTGGAATATACAACCCTTGTTCTATAATGAAAATTCTCACTAGTATATGAAAGTGACAAAACAAGAGACTCTCAATCATGAAGGTCGTTGTGCTACTTTGAAGCACAAGTGTGGAAAAGGATAGTAGCATTGTCCCTTCTGTCTTTTCTCTCATTTTTTTGGAGGGGCTTTCTCTTTTTTATTTTTTTAGCCCTCTCTATATATTTTGTTAGGCCATCTATTGTTTTGGCCTTTCCTCACATGGGACAATGCTCTAATAATGAAGATCATCACACTTTTATTGACTTACAACTCAAAGATTACAACTCGATACTAGAACAAAGTATGACTCTATATGAATGCCTCCGACGGTGTACCAGGATGTGCAATGAATCAAGAGTGACATGTATGAGAAATTATGCATGGTGGCCTAGCCACAAATACGATGTCAACTACATGATCATGCATGGCAATATGACAATATGAAGCGTGGCATATGAACGGAACGATGGAAAATTGCATGGAAATATATTTCGGAATGGCTATGGAATTGCCATGATAGGTAGGTATGGTGGTTGTTTTGAGGAAAGTATATGGTGGGTGTATGGTATCGGCGAGAGTTGCGCGGTACAAGAGAGGCTAGCAATGGTGGAAGGGTGAGAGTGCGTATAATCCATGGACTCAACATTAGTCATAAAAACTCAAATACTTATTGTAAAAATGTATGAGTCATCAAAACAAAGTAATCACCGCATGCTCCTAGGGGAAGGGTTGGTAGGAGTTAACCATCACGCAATCCCGACCTCCACACAAAGGATGGCACCCAACAAATACCTCATGCTCTAACTTCGTCACATAGCGGTTCACCATACGTGCATGCTACGGGAATCACAAACTTTAACACAAGTATTTCTCAAATTCATAATTACTCCACTAGCATGACTCTAATATCACCATCCTCATATCTCAAAAAATCATCAAGTATCAAACTTCTCATCATATTCAATGCACTTTATATGAAAGTTTTTACTATATTCATCTTGGATGCCTATCATATTAGGACTAGTTTTATAACCAAAGCACATTACCATGCTGTTCTAAAAGACTCTCAAAAATATATAAGTGAAGCATGAGAGATCAACAATTTGTACAAAATAAAACCACCATCGTGCTCTAAAAGATATAAGTGAAGCACTAGAGCAAAACTATCTAGCTCAAAGGATATAAGTGAAGCACATAGAGTATTCTAATAAATTCTAAACCATATTTATCTCTCTCAAAAGGTGTGTCCAGCAAGGATGATTGTGGCAAAGCAAAGACTCAAATCATACATGACGCTCCAAGCAAAACACATATCATGTGGTGAATAAAAATATAGTCCCGAGTATAGTTGCCGATAGATGAAGACGAAAGAGGGGATGCCTTCCCGGGGCATCCCCAAGCTTAGGCTTTTGGTTGTCCTTGAATTTAACCTCGGGGTGCCTTGGGCATCCCCAAGCTTATGCTCTTGCCACTCTTTGTTCCATAGTCCATCAAAGCCATACTCAAAACTTGAAAACTTCACAACACAAAACTTAGCCAAAAATCTCGTGAGCTCCGTTAGTATAAGAAAACAAACCACCACTCAACGGTATTGTAATGAACTCATTCTTTGTTTATATTGGTGTTAAACCTACTGTATTCCAACTTCTCTATGATTCATATCCTCCAATACTACTCATAGATGCATCAAAATAAGCAAACAACACACGAAAAATAGAATCTGTCAAAAACAGAATAGTCTATAGTAATCTTTAACTTTCGAATACTTCTGTAACTCCAAAAATATTGAAATAAATTGGTAAACGTGGGGAATTTGTCTATAAATCATCTGCAAAAAGAATCAACTAAATAACACTCTCCAGTAAAATCTGGTGACTAATCTTGTGAGCGCTAAAGTTTTTGTTTTTTACAGCATGATCATATAAACTTCACACAAGTCTTCCCAAAGGTTCCACTTGGCACAAACACTAATTAATACACAAAACCACATCGAAACAGAAGCTAGATGCAATATTTATTCCTAAACATAAGCAAAAACAAAGAAAATAAAATTGGGTTGCCTCCCAACAAGCGCCATCGTTTAACGCCCCTAGCTAGGCACGATACAAGAATAGATCTAGGTATTACCATAATGATAAGATATATCGCGAAAACTCATTTCATATTCCCTACGTTCAGCAGAAAGTTTTCTTTGTGGCAAGCAAAATTAATCAAAAGGGCTAAATTTAATAGGACAAAACTCCCCCATATCAAGATTAGGAGGTATAGGTTCCTCCTTTGGCCCTTTATATTGCACAATCAATTCATCATTATAAGCATTCTTTTGGCAAAAGGTCATGAGCCTTCGCTCAAGGGAAAAACATAACCCATTGTTTTGAATAGCAAAATCATCATTCAATTCAGAAATTCTATCAACCAAGACATCGGTAGGAACCTTTTTTCTAAGGTTTTCATTAAAAGCAACATGATCTAAAGATCGCAAACGCATTATGTCTTCTTGATTGAATAAGATAGCTTCTATGGGAGGACGACCAGCATCTACTCCATAATGAGTAAAGATTTCTTTGGCCTCTTTCATGATAAATCTGAACTCATGAGCCAAAAAGATAGTAGCTGCGCGCTTAACAGAAGAATGCTCAATATTGGAAAATTCCAGAAAGATTCTCTGAATGCAAGGATGCATATGGATAAATTGCCTTTCAATTTCAACTACAAGCATAGATATGGCATCCGCAAGACTACTACTTCTATGAAGAATAGATCCACCCATAGTAGGTAAAGCACCGGCACAAGTAAAGAAGTCTTGAAGAACTCCTTTTCCAATAATATTACCACTACTAACCTGGAACTTCTTAATATGTAAAGTGGTAGTTTCATCCGGAGGATCAACATAGACGTTGCCCTCAACATTACTACCCTTTTCGATAAAATATTCCCCCATGTCAGACATGAGGGCAAGCGAATGATAAACACACGGCAAAAAAAAGGGCAAATAAAACGGCAAGGGTGAAGTGGGGGGGAAACGAGAGGCAAATAAATCTAATGCGAAGAATAAGGGTTTGTGATAGGTACTTGGTGTATGAATTTTGCGTAAGCTTCCCCGGCAACGGCGCCTGAAATTCTTCTTGCTACTTCTCAAGCTTGTGTTGTATTCCCTCGAAGAGGAAAGGATGATGCATCACAGTAGCGTAAGTATTTCCCTCAGTTTTTGAGAACCAAGGTATCAATCCAGTAGGAGACCACGCGCAAGTCCCTCGCACCTGCACAAACAAATAAGAACTTCGCAGCCAACGCGATAAGGGGTTGTCAATACCTTTACGGTCACTTACGAAAGTGAGATCTGATAGATAGGATAGCGTAATGTTTTTGGTATTTTTGGATATAAGAACAGAAAGTAAATAAAGCAAAGTAAAGTAGATGAAGGTTTAATATGTTGAGAGTAGACCCGGGGGCCATAGGTTTCACTAGTGGCTTCTCTCATGATAGCAGAATTCCACGGCGGGTGAACAAATTACTATCGAGCAATTGATAGAAAAGCATATAGTTATGAGAATATCTAGGCATGATCAGTGTATATAGGCATCACGTCCGTGACAAGTAGACCGAAACAATTCTGCATGTACTACTATTACTCCACACATCGACCGCTATCCAACATGCATCTAGAGTATTAAGTTCATAAGAACAGAGTAATGCTTTAAGCAAGATGACGTGATGTAGAAGGATAAACTCAAGCAATATGATATAAACCCCATCTTTTTCTTCTCGATGGCAACAATACAATACGTGCGTTGCTGCCCCTGTGTCACTGGGAAAGGGCACCGCAAGATTGAACCCAAAGCCAAGCGCTTCTCCCATTGCAAGAACTATAGATCTAGTATGCCAAACCAAACCAATAATTCGAAGAGACTTGCAAGGATATTATAATCATACATAAAAGATTTCAGAAAAGAATCAAATGTTTCTCCTAGATAATCTTGATCATAAACCCACAATTCATCGGATCTCGACAAACACATCGCAAAAAGATTACATCAAATAGATCTCCTCTAAGATCGAGGAGAACTTGGTATTGAGATCCAAAAAGAGAGAAGAAGCCATCTAGCTAATAACTATGGACCCGAAGGTCTGTGGTAAACTACTCACAACTCATGGTGAGGCTATGGTGTTGATTTAGAAGCACTCCATGGTAGATCCCCCCTCCGGCAGAGCTCCGGAACAGGCCCCAAGATGGGATCTCACGGGAACAGAAGGTTGCGGCAGTGGAATTAGGGTTTTCTCTGTTGCCTTGATGTTTTCAGGGTACATGGACATATATAGGAGGAAGAAATACGTCGGTGGAGCAACATGGGGCCCACGAGGGTGGGGGCGTGCCCAGGGGGACGGGCGTGCCCTGGACCCTTGCGGGCACCATGTTTATTCTCTGGCTTGGTGCTCAAGTCTCTCGTGAAGATATCGTTCCAAAAATAACTCTCCCGAAGGTTTCATTCCGTTTGGACTCCGTTTGATATCCCTTTTTTGCGAAACCCTGAAATAGGCAAAAAAAAACAGCAATCTGCACTGGGCCTTGGTTTAATAGGTTAGTCCCAAAAATAATATAAAAATGTATAATAAAGCCCATTAAACATCCAAAACAGAATATATAATAGCATGGAACAATAAAAAATTATAGATACGTAGGAGACATATCAGGGGGCAGGGGGCACCCAAAGACACACAAGCAACACCGTTTTAGCCGTGTGCGGTGCCCCCCTCCACAGAAACACACCTCGGTCATACTGTTGCAGTGCTTAGGCCAAGCTGTGCACTGGTAGATTCATCATCTCCGTCACCACGCCGTCGTGCTGACGAAACTTTCCCATGAAGCTCAACTGGATCAAGAGCTCGTGGGACGTCATCGAGCTGAACGTGTGCTGAACGCGGATGTGCGGTACGTTCGGTGCTTGGATCGGTTGGATCACGAAGACGTTCGACTACATCAACCGCGTCACTAGACGCTTCTGCTTTCGGTCTACGAGGGTACGTAGACACACTCCCCCCTCTCGTTGCTATGTATCTAGTATATAAATCTTGCATGATCGTAGGATTTCTTTTTGAAATACTACGTTCCCCAACAGCTATATCATGCATTGGAACTACTTGGAACCACATAAATTTGACATGCAAGCTCAAGAACAGGATCACCTAAGCAATAATTTTTTTGCAATAAATAAAGCACTAGAACAAAAATTAATTGGACCATTGGAGGAGTCACATACCGAAGAACAACCCCAAATAGTTTGTGAATGAAGCTTTGAGCAAGGAGATCGAAAATGGCAGCAAGATGAGCTAGAATACGAGTTTGAGCTATGGAAGGATTTTTTCTGGAGGAAGATGAAGTGTGTGGGTGCTGGAATAAGTGGAGGGGGGCCACGTGGGGCCCACGAGGCAGGGGGCACACCTAGGGGGGTAGGGCACGCCATGTACCCTCGTGGCCAGGTGGTGTGGTGCCCTGATGTGTTCTCAGTGCCAAATATTCTTAAATATTCTTGGAGAACTTTTATTTTCGGGGTATTTTTGTTGCAAGGATAACTCGGAAAACAGACAGAAAATCCTATTTTTGCTTTATTTAATCTAAATAACAGAAATTAAAAAGAGGCTACAGAGGGTTGTGTCTTCTAACTTCATCCATCTCATGCTCATCAAAAGGAATCCATTAACAAGGTTGATCAAGTCTTGTTAACAAACTCTTTCCGAATAACATGAAACCGGAGAATTTTCGAATAACACTAGGTTACCTCAATGGGGATATGTATGTCCCCAACAATAAGAATATCATATTTCTTCTTGACAGTTGGAAGAGGGAATTCAAAACCTCCAATAGTAATTGTTGAAAATTTTCCAATAGAATTGATACTGTAAACTTGAGGTTATTTCCTCGGGAAGTGTACCGTACGCTCATTACCATTAACATGAAAAGTGAAATTCCTTTGTTGCAATCAATAACAGCCCCTACAGTATTCAAAAAGGGTCTACCAAGGATAATCGACATACTATCGTCCTCGGAAATATCAAGAATAACAAAGTCCGCTAAAATAGTAACGTTTGCAACCACAACATGCACATCCTCACAAATACCGACAGGTATAGCAGTTGATTTATCGACCATTTGCAAAGATATTTCAGTAGGTGTCAACTTATTCAAATCAAGTCTACGATATAAAGAGAGAGGCATGACACTAACACCGGCTCCAAGATCACATAAAGCAGTTTTAACATAGTTTCTTTTAATGGAGCATGGTATAGTTGGTACTCCTGGATCTCCTAGTTTCTTTGGTATTCCACCTTTAAAAGTATAATTGGCAAGCATGGTGGAAATTTCAACTTCCGGTATCTTCCTTTTATTTGTCACAATATCTTTCATATACTTAGCATAAGGATTTGTTTTAAGCATATCAGTCAAACGCATATGCAAAAAGATAGGTCTAATCATTTCAGCAAAGCGCTCAAAATCCTCATCATCCTTTTTCTTGGATGGTTTAGGAGGAAAGGGCATGGGTTTCTAAACCCATGGTTCTCTTTCTTTACCGTGCCTCCTAGCAACAAAGTCTCTTTTATCATAATGTTGATTCTTTGATTGTGGGTTATCAAGATCAACAGCAGGTTCAATTTCTACATCATCGTAATTGCTAGGATGAGCATCATCATGAACATCATCCTTAACATTATCACTAGTTTCATGTTCATTACCAGATTGTGTTTCAGCATCAGAAACAGAAATATCATTGGGATTCTCAGGTGTGTCAACAACAAGTTCACTAGAAGCATGCAAAGTCCTATCATTTTTCTTTTTCTTCTTCTTAGAAGGACTAGGTGCATCTACATTAGTTCTCTGAGAATCTTGCTCAATTCTCTTCGGGTGGCCCTCAGGATACAGAGGTTCTTGAGTCATTCTACCACCTCTAGTCATAACTCTAACAACGTTATCATTTTCCTTACTATTTAATTCATTGAGAAAATCATTTTGTGCTTTAAGTACATGTTCTACTTAAGTGGTAACCATAGAAGCATGTTTACTAATGAGTTTAAGTTCACCTTTAACTCTAGACATATAATCACTCAAGTGTTCAATCATATAAGCATTACATTTCAATTGTCTACCAACATAAGCATTGAAGTTTTCTTGTTTAACAATAAAATTATCAAACTCATCTAAGCATTGGCTAGTAGACTTATAATGAGGAATATCACCTTCATCAAATCTATAGAGAGAATTTACCTTTATACCTATGTCGGGTTATCAAGACCATGTTTTTCTTCAATAGGTGGTAAATTCTTAACATCTTCAGCTTTAATACCTTTTTCTTTCGTAGATTTCTTTGCCTCTTGCATATCTTCAGGACTGAGAAGTAGAATACCCCTTTTCTTCGGAGTTGGCTTAGGAGCTGGTTCAGGGAGTGTCCAATTATTTTCATTACTCAACATATTATTTAATAGCAATTATGCTTGATCAACAGTTCTTTCCCTGAAAACACAAACAACACAACTATCCAGGTGGTCTCTGGAAGCATCGGTTAGTCCATTATAAAAGATATCAAGTATTTCATTTTTCTTAAGAGGATGATCAGGCAAAATATTAAGTAATCGGAGAAGCCTCCCCCAAGCTTGTGGGAGACTCTCTTCTTCAATTTGTACAAAATTATATATTTCCCTTAAGGCAGCTTGTTTCTTATGAGCGGGAAAATATTTAGCAGATAAGTAATAAATCATATCCTAGGGACTATGCACACAACCAGGATCAAGAGAATTAAACCATGTTTTAGCATCACCCTTTAAGGAGAACGGAAATAACTTAAGGATATAGTAGTAACGAATTTTTTCCTCATTGGTGAATAGGGTGGCTATATCATTCAGTTTAGTAAGATGTGCCACAATAGTTTCAGATTCATAGCCATGGAAAGGATCAGATTCAACCAAAGTAATTAACTCAGGATCGACAGAGAAATCATAGTCCTTATCAAAAATAGAGATAGGTGAAGTAGCAAAAGCAGGGTCATATTTCATTCTAGCATTCAAAGACCTTTCTTTCAGCTTAGCTAACAGTTTCTTAAGATCATACCTATCATTGCGAGCTAAAAGATCTCTAGCAGTTTCTTCATCCATAACATAACCCTCAGCCACAATAGGCAATTCATATCTAGGGGGAGAATCTACATCATCACTTTCATCAATATTATTAGTTTCGATAAATTCATTCTCTCTAGCCTTAGCAAATTGTTCATCGAGAAATTCACCTAGTGGCACAGTATTATCAAGCATAGAAGTAGTTTCATCATAAGTATCATGCATAGCAGAAGTGGCATCATCAAGAACATGCGACATATCAGATTCAATAGCAGGTCTAGGTGTCACAAATTTACTCATAACAGAGGGTGAATCAAGTGCAAAGCTATATGGCATTTCCTTACCTCCCCTCGTAGTTAAGGGAAAGAATTTGGTTTTTTCATCTCTCAAGTTCTTCATAGTGATCAGCAGATATAAATCCCAAGTGACTCAAAGAATATAGCTATGCTCCCAGGCAACGGCGCCAGAAAATAGTCTTGATAACCCACAAGTATAGGGGATCGCAACAATTTTCGAGGGTAGAGTATTCAACCCAAATTTATTGATTCAACACAAGGAGAGCCAAAGAATATTCTCAAGTATTAGCAGTCGAGTTGTCAATTCAACCACACCTGGAAGACTTAATATCTGCAGCAAAGTATTTAGTAGCAAAGTAGTATGGAAGTAACGGTAACGGTGGCAAAAGTAACAGTAGCAGTTTTGTAGTGATTGTAACAGTAGCAGCGGAAAAGTAACTAAGCGAAGATCAATATGTGAAAAGCTTGTAGGCATTGGATCAGTGATGGATAATTATGTCGGATGCGGTTCCTCATGTAATAGTTATAACATAGGGTGACACATAATTAGCTCTAGTTCATCAATGTAATGTAGGCATGTATTTCGAATATAGTCATACGTGCTTATGGAAAAGAACTTGCATGACATCTTTTGTCCTACCCTCCTGTGGCAGTGGGGTCCTATTGGAAACTAAGGGAAATTAAGGCCTCCTTTTAATAGAGTACCAGACCAAAGCGTTAACACTTAGTGAATACATGAACTCCTCAAACTACTGTCATCACCGGGAGTGGTCCCGATTGTTGTCACTTCGGGGTTGCCGGATCATAACACATAGTAGGTGACTATTGACTTGCAAGATAGGATCAAGAACTCACATATATTCATGAAAACATAATAGGTTCAGATATTAAATCATGGCACTCGGGCCCTAGTGACAAGCATTAAGCATGGCAAAGTCATAGCAACATCAGTCTTAGAACAAAATGGAAAATGTCGGATGACGGGCTCCACAAACCCAAGAAATTCAAACACAGGGGCGTGGACGAAGATCTCTCCCACTCACGTCTACCTAGCGTCTTGCCCTCGTCCAATGAAGAGATTCAAGCGAACAACAAGTAAAACACACATGAATTTACCCAGGTTCAGGCCACCTTGCGGTGTAAAACCCTACTTCCTGCTTTGGTGGATTGGCCTCGGGAGGACTTGAGTATGAACGAGTATAGTGGTTCCTGAGCTCAGGAGGGTCAGGAGGCAAGGGTTCTTGCTCCTTTGTGCGAGGGCGGAGTCTCTGGATCTGATCAGCCTGCCTCCATAGTGGACACCCTAGCTACTTATATAGGCGGCCAGGGTCCTCTTCCCTTGAAATGTTTAGGCAGGAAGGGATCCCACAACGGCCATTTAGAGCGGGAACACAAGGACGTTCCTATCCTGACAAAAGCAGTCTTCGCCTGCAAAGGGATCAGGCGGTGACGCGGTGGTGGGCTCGGTGGTGACATCCTCCGTGTCGTCCTTGCGGTGTTCGGTCTTGTTGCACCGAAGGGGAAACATTTGTACCGCTCCTCGAGAACCTGCGCCTGTGCTGTCTCCTTTGCACTAAAATGGCAACTACGCCGCTGGCACGCGCTGGCACCCACTAGCGCGGTGCGTCACTGCTCACGTCACTGCCTCCTCCTGAGGCAGGCTTGGCCTTCGATTCTTCGCCCCTCCGGAGCAACCTAGCATAGGCCGCTCCTGAGGGGGTCTTGATGCCGTTCTCCTCGCGAGGCCTAGCCCCCTTGCGAGGGTCTTGAGCAGCTGGTCGATCAGTTGGGCCATACCAGGCTGTAGTAGGAGCGCGTCGCGGCCCGCAGACAGGCAAGTCTGGGTACCCTGGTTCCCAGGACGCCGACAATAGCCCCTGGGCCCAAGGCGCGCATGGAGTTGGCTTCGGGGCGAAGCCTTAGTCGAGGACGAAGCACCGCGGGCCCAAAAAGGCTACAGGCCAGGCTGGCACGTGACGGTTGGATGGGACGTGGGCGACTCCGATTCTCGGCAACCATGTAACTTGACACAAGGGGTTGTCTTCGCTGTAGAGGGGTTATCGCATCCTTTCCTTCCTGCCCAGATCCCCTTCTCCTTCGCCTCTGGCCTCCTCGAATCGCCTGCATCCTCCAGCACCTCCAGCAATGGCGAAGAAAAGCAAGGGTGTCGCGCAGGCGTCCGGATATGCTTAGTCCCTCGAGGCGGCGCTCGAGGAGTCCACCATCACCGAGGAGGGGGACTACTCGGAGGTCCAGTCTTTCCTGTCGAGCGTCCACAACGAGCATGGCCCAACGAAGATTTGGGTTGGGTCCACCATGGCGCGGATCTTGCTGAAGTCTTGCTACCCCTTCTTCCTCCACAGCATCTCCGTCGGGCTCGTGCCGCCCTTCTCGGAGTTCTTCTACGCCATCCTGAACCTCTACCAGGTGCACGCCCTCCACATCCAGCCTCGCTCCACGTTCGTCCTGTCGCTCTTCGCCTTTTACTGTGAGGCATGTGTGGGGGTGAGACCGACTGTCGCCCTCTCCCGCCACTTCTTCTCCATGCGGCGGTACGACGAGGGTCCGTGCTCGGGTTGTGTCTCCTTTGTCTTCCAACGCTAGGGCTGCAGGCTGATGACAACATGGAAGAATATAGACACCCACCGGAAGAGGTGGGTCTATCTGGATGCCCAGCGCATTCACCCGCTGCTGGCGCTGCCTACCGCCCGTCCAGAGAAACGTGACGGCTGGAGCTATGCGAAGGTCAACGACCCCCTTGCCGAGCCTGTATTGGCAAGGATCAAAGCCGACCTAGGCTCGAGGCTTGAAGGGGCCCAGAGCATGAAGGAGTTCTTGAGGCAGCGGCTGGCGCCGCTCCAGGCTCACTCGCGCCCCATGTGGGAGCTGATGGGGGATGACGACAGGCTTCGGGTGCGCTCGAGGACGCTGGCCGAGGCCGACCTGGACCTCGTCTCGATCACTCTCCTGCGAATGGTTCCTGAGGAGCTCTCGGGGGCCCACCTGCCGCTGTACAGCCGTCCTGACAAGGTCGAGCTGCTGAAGGCCGTGTCAGGTTTCGGGGTGCCCGTGGCTGCTCTACCCACGGTCGACGTGTCCTCCGGTGCCGAGGAGGGGAGCGACAAGGAGGACTCAGAGAAGACCCTGGGCAACGAGGACTGGGTGGACGAGGGGGAACCCTCCGAGGCGTCTGCTGAGGAAGTGGCGCCAGGCGCAGGTGCTGCCGGACGGCCCCAGGCAACCATTCCGTGTCGATCCGGGCACGCTGCGTGCGGGGGGGGGGGGGCAATGCGGCGACCCCGCCGAGGAGCGTCTGATGGGCCTCTAACCCCTCGTTGGTTACCCCAAGTGGAAGGTGTAAGATGCAGTGTTGTGGAAGTTTTTCCCTTAGCAAAGATGCCAAGGATCGAATCCCCAGAGACTCCTAGGTTCAACAAGTAGGTGTCAACTGCTAACGGCGCCAGATATTAGCAATCAACGTGGACCTGCACACAGATACAAATAACTTTGCTCCCAACGAGTACAGAGAGGTTGTCAATCCCTCTGGCCTTGTAGTTCACAAAGGATTAAACGCAAATGATAGTAGTGATAGATAATGTTTGCAATAGTAAGTAAAAGTGAAAAGTAAATAGCGGATGTGATCAATGATGGTAATATGGACCGGAGTCTCATGATGTTCACTAGTGATGTCTCTCTCCCAAAAGACGATAAAACAGCTATGTGAGGTAAACGAATTACAGCTGGGCAATTGACAGGACCACGAACGCAAACCAATGCTGACTACATTGCAAGAAAGGTTGAGGTTCAAAGCATGGGCGGTACGCCAAAGTGAGTAGACCGAAATCCATCAATATCTACTACTAATCATCCACCTTGAGATATCTATCCAGAACATCTCGCTGGTATTAAGTTGCGAGCCCCACCCATAGTGTAAACTCAAAGCAACAGACAACTGCATTAAAAGAACTTTGCGTAAAGTAAACAATCCTTGCACCCGCGGGCACAAGCACCGTTGTTTTCCCCCTTGTGGCAACAACACATCCCCTAGACTCATGTTTCTGTCACTCAAGCTAGTCATCGAGGGGCATGAACCCACAATCGAGCATAACGTTCCCTTGGAGTCACTACCTACTACTTGGCCAAAGCAATAAATAACAACGGAGAACATGCAAGAATTACTTATGAACATAAATATAAAAGAGGTAGATCAAATATATTACTTAAGATCAATCTGAACATAATCTCATAATCCATCGGATCCCAGCAAACTCAACATAGCAACAACATAAGGATTACATATGTGCCTCGATCATGTAGGGCAGCTCACGAGGACTAATTAGTGAAGCACAAGAACGGGAGGAGAACATCACATAGCTACTGGTCATGGACTCATGGTCCAAGGGAGACTACTCACAGCTCATCCGGGAGGCGTCCATGGTGGTGGAGAGGCTCCCGATGGTGATCCTCCCCTCCGGCAGGGTGCCGGGAAGAGTTCTCCTGGTGCTCCCGATCTTGGAAGCGGCGGCGGCGGCGGAACAGAGATGAGATCGCGAAAAAGAGTTTTCGTCCCGAGGGTTTCGAAGGAAGCTCTAAATATATGCCAAAGGGGGGCACCAGACGGGGTTGGGGGGGCCCAAGCGCCCCCTCGGCGCGGCCCAGGGGGGCGCGCCGCCAGGGCGCCTGGAGCCCTG
>LR738713.1:462627700-462653996 GCA_902687465.1 Secale cereale | reverse complement strand
CCCCCCCCCCCCGTTGTACTTCGGGCGCAAGGAAGTTTCCGGAACGCTGATTTTTTATATAATTTTTCTGGATTTTTCCTGGCAGTTCTCATAACGTGAAAACCTGAAATACAAAAACAGCTGAAAACATAAACTGGCACTAGGGTGCGCTGGATTAGTAGGTTAGTCCAAATATGATCAAAAGTGTATGGAAGTGTATGAATATCATAGCAATATCACCCAAAAGTGGCATGGAGCAAGCAGAAATTATAGATACGTTTTGGACGTATCAACATCCCCAAGCTTAATTCCTGCTCGTCCTCGAGTAGGTAAATGATAACAAGAATAATTTCTGTGGTGACATGCTATTAACCATATAGGACTTTTTATAGTCATATGACAAAAGCTTACTGAGACAATGATTCTATAGTAATTAAGTTGCCTCATGAGAAAATCACAAATGACTGAAAGTTTTACAATATGATATTGAAGCATCAAATAGATTTGCAATGAACATGGTGTGCAAATATGATAAAGTGATATCTAGCTTGCCCCCTTTAGTGAAGCAAAACATAAATGCAGGGGCACCTTCGAGGTTTAAGTGATGACTAGATACAATGATTTCAAAATAAACGATATCACAATCTTGCAAAAGACAATGCTACTTTGGGACAATGCACATAACACTCAGAATGACAATCATGCTCTCAGTAGTTGGTGCTTTAAAAGAAGGTGGAGACTCAACATAAAAGTAAAAGAATGGTTATGTGCTAGAGCTTTTTTTTTATTTTGAAAACATAGAAGCAATTTTGTCAACGGTAGTAGTACTTCATATGTGTCATGCATAAGACATCCTATAAGTTGCAAGCCTCATGCATCGAATACTAATAGTGCTCGCACCTTGTCCTAATTAGCTCGGATTTCCATGGGTTATCATTGCATTACATATGTTTCAACCAAGTGTCACAAAGAGGTACCTCTATGCCACCTGTACAAAGGTCCAAGGAGATAAATCGCATTTGATTTCTCGTTTTTGATAGATCTCAACTTGAGGACATCCATACCGGGACAACATAGAAAATAGATGATGGACTCCTCTTTAATGCATAAGCATATTCTCATAAGAGATTGAGGATTTATGTCCAAGCTAAAACTTCCACCATGATGCATGGCTTTGGTTGGCAGCCCAATGTTCTTCTCTAACAATATGCATACTCATTCAACCCACGGCAAATCACCCTTACTTCAGACAAGACGAACATGCATAGCAACTCATATGATATTCAACAAAAGTGTGACAGTTGATGGCGTCCCCAGAAACATGGTTACCGCTCAGCAAGCAACTTATAAGAAATAAGATACATAGGCAACATATTCTTTACCACAATAGTTTTTAAGCTACTTTCCCATGAGCTATATATTGCAAAGTTAGTTCGCTTAGTACAGGTGGAGGTTAGCAAAAGACTGGTAGCGGCCAACTAAGAGAGCAATGACGGTCATAATCATGCAGAGCGACAAAGCAACATTGAATCAGGCATGGTAGTTATATCGCTACTCAGAAATAAAAGATCATCAAGGCTTGACAGACTTTCTTTACAGTCTTAAATATGCGTGAGCATACGCCAAGTCAATCAAAATAAATTATCAAAGGAAGATATTACTAAACCATACCACATCATTGGCAAACAAATCATGTTGGTACTCCAATAACACATTGGGAACCCCCCAGCTATTTGAGACTAACCACAAGAAAGCCTGAACTACTAAGCACCATTATGCACGTAGCATATTTATCATAGACATATTAACCAATGCAACGGAAGCAAACTCTCTTAATAAGGTGAGCATGATAATTAAAGAGAGTTCAAGCAACCAACTAAAAAAAACTCTTCAAAAAGATAAGCATGAATACTAAGAGCAGAGCATGATAGTAGCTATTAAAAGACAAAGAACACACACAGCAAAGATAGATATGAAAATTCTATGTTATGTTCTAGGTAGAAGTGGAGCGTGTTTCTCTCCCACATAAAGAACGCTGAGTTCCGACTCGTTATGAAAAACTAAAAAGAAAACTAAAAGCAAGACGCTCCAAGCATAGCACATAACACATGAAGTGATAAAAATATAGCGGAACGAAAGACGAACTGATAATGTTGATGGAGAAGGGGATGCACGGGGGCATCCCCAAGCTTAGACGCTTGAGTCTCCTTGAACATTTCTTGGGGGTGAACGGGGGCATCCCCAAGCTTGAGCGCTAGACACTCCTGAATCTTTTTATCATCTTCCCCCGCACACTTGAAAACTCCCTTCATACATAACTCATCATAATCTGATTAGCGAGGTTAGTACCCTTAATAAAATAATTGCACCTTGCTGGAAATAAAGATATTCTTGAAGTTCTACTGTTTCTCAAGATTGCCAAAAGGTTTTTGCAAAGAAAAAGCAAGCTCTTGGTTTGCAAAATGAAGGAAAGGCAAAACAGGACAGAATCTGTGAAAAACAGAACAGCAGGTAGTAATTGATCTGTTCGGGGCACTTCTGCAACTCAAATCAAAAAACTCAGAACATATGCACGAAAGACAATTATATAGAGAACGCTGTCGAAAAAATTCAGACCAAAAAGATGAGCTGGTGATTTTATACGAATTTTTCTATCCAAGGACAGAATCTGTTTCCTGGACAGCACCTCACAACTTTTGAACTTTCTAGCAATCAGAGGCTATACTTGGCACAAATATGAAAAGCAAAGATACAATGATGATGCTACAGCAGTAAACAACATCAAGACACAACAAAAGCAAAAATTTTATTCATGTGGGCTGCCTCCCAAAAGCGCTTTCTTTTATGCCTTTAAGCTAGGCATAATGCAAATAGATCAAGTTTTATCAAGAGTAAAAGAATAGCTAGCCCGTACAACGGACTCAAAAGGTAACTTGATCTTCTTACGAGGGAAGTGTTCCATCCCTTTCTTGAGAGGAAACTGAAATCTTATATTACCCTCTTTCATGTCAATGATAGCACCAACGGTGCGTAAAAAGGGACGTCCCAAAATAATTGGACATGAAGGATCACATTCAATATCCATAATAGTAAAATCAACGGGCACATAATTATCATTGACAACGATAAGAACATCGTCGATCCTCCCCAAAGGTTTCTTTATGGAAGAATCAACGAGACGAACACCAAAAGAACAAGAATCAAAAGGTTTCAATTTAAGCATATCATATATTCTTTTGGGCATAACAGAGGTACTAGCTCCAACATCACATAATGCATAGCAAGAGAAGTCATTCAATTTAATTTTTATCATAGGATCCCAACCATCTTCTAGCTTTCTAGGTATGGAGGCTTCTACTCTAAGTTTCTCCTCCCTAGCTTTGATGAGAGCATTAGTGATATGCTCTGTGAAGGCAAGGTTAAGCGTGCTAGTGCGGGGATCTCTAGACATCTTGTGAAGGAAATCAATAATTTCTGTAAGAGTGCAATTATCAAAATCAAGGTCACGAGCATCAAGTAAAGTGGTAGTGGTGTCCTTTAGGTTCACTTGTTTGATAGTTTCTATAGTCATAGCATCACCATTAATAGGTCCAATGGGACCAGGAGTACATTGGGTGCTAAGAGTTTGAACATCCTCAACAACTTGGATAGTAGCAACAGTGTGGTGGGTAGGAAGGCTCTTAATTCTCTCTTCTTCCTCCCTTTCTCTAGCCCATCTCTCTTTAAGTTTAGCCATCATCCTAATGTTTTCATTGATTTGTACTTGAATAGCATTTATAGGAGTGAATTCCCTCTCCTCAAGAGGGGAAGTTTTAATTTTTAGCAATTTTACCTCATTGGCTAAATGGTCTACCTTAAAAGAAAGATCATCTAGTTTATGTAGTTTTTCTTCTACACTTTTATTAAAGGCTTTTTGGGTAGTGATGAAATCTTTAAGCATAGTCTCTAGTTCAGTAGTGGAGTTCTTGGTACTAGGATAAGCATTGTTGTTCCCATAAGAATTAGAGGGGAACGGTCTAGGATTGTTACCAAAGTTACTCATATAAGCATTGTTATTAAAATTGTTTCTAGAGATAAAGTTAACATCTACTTGTTCTTGAGCAATCAAAGAATTTAAAGGAACATCACGAGGATCAACAGTAGATTGCTTCGAAGTAGAGACATGATCAAGTCAACTTTTTCATTAAGGGAGGAAATCTCCTCGACAGAGTTTACCTTCCTACCTGTTGGAGCGCGTTCGGTGTGCCATTGGGAATAGTTGGTCATCATCTCATCGAGAAGCTTTGTGGCAGCACCAAGTGTAGTTGACATTAAAGTTCCTCCCGCGGCCGAATCTAACAAGTTCCGCGAGGTAAAGTTCAAGCCTGCATAAAAAGTTTGGATAACCATCCAAGTAGTCAAACCGTGAGTAGGGCAGTTCTTGATAAGAGATTTCATACGTTCCCAAGCTTGGGCAACGTGTTCATTATCCAATTGTTTAAAATTCATTATGTTACTTCTAAGTTGGATAATTTTAGCAGGTGGATAGTATTTTCCAATAAAAGCATCTTTGCACTTGTCCCATGAATCTATGCTATTTCTAGGCAAAGACTGAAACCAAATTTTAGCTCCTCCTCTCAAGGAGAAAGGAAAAAGCTTAAGCTTAACAATATTACCATCTATTTCTTGGTACTTTTGCATATCACAAATTTCAACAAAGTTGTTCAAGTGTAAAGCAGCATCATCTCCAGCACCGGAGAATTGATCTTTCATGACTAAGTTCAGTAAAGCGGGTTTAATTTCATATGAAGGTGCTGAAGTGGCAGGTGTAGTGATAGGTGTGCTGATAAAGTCATCGTTGTTGTGACTAGTGAAGTCACAAAACTTGGTGTTCTCGGTGGAACCCATAGTAGCAAGCAAGCAAGATAACTATTTTTGTGATTTTCGATAAAAGGTACTAAAGCAAAAACTGAAAGGTAAACTAACAAGACTAAAAAGCAAAGGTAAAAGATAGCATGCAACTCCCCTATCCTGAAGAGTGGAGTCCCCGGCAACGGCGCCAGAAAAACTCCTTGATGGGCCTCTAACCCCTTGTTGGTTACCCCAAGTGGAAGGTGTAAGATGTAGTGTTGTGGAAGTTTTTCCCTTAGCAAAGATGCCAAGGATCGAATCCCCAGAGACTCCTAGGTTCAACAAGTAGGTGTCAACTGCTAACGGCGCCAGATATTAGCAATCAACGTGGACCTGCACACAGATACAAATAACTTTGCTCCCAACGAGTACAGAGAGGTTGTCAATCCCTCGGGCCTTGTAGTTCACAAAGGATTAAACTCAAATGATAGTAGTGATAGATAATGTTTGCAATAGTAAGTAAAACTGAAAAGTAAATAGCGGATGTGATCAATGATGGTAATATGGACCGGAGTCTCATGATGTTCACTAGTGATGTCTCTCTCCCAAAAGACGATAAAACAGCTATGTGAGGTAAACGAATTACAGCTGGGCAATTGACAGGACCACGAACGCAAACCAATGTTGACTACATTGCAAGAAAGGTTGAGGTTCAAAGCATGGGCGGTACGCCAAAGTAAGTAGACCGAAATCCATCAATATCTACTACTAATCATCCACCTTGAGATATCTATCCAGAACATCTCGCTGGTATTAAGTTGCGAGCCCCACCCATAGTGTAAACTCAAAGCAACAAACAACTCCATTAAAAGAACTTTGCGTAAAGTAAACAATCCTTGCACCCGCGGGCACAAGCACCATTGTTTTCCCCCTTGTGGCAACAGCACATCCCCTAGACTCATGTTTCTGTCACTCAAGCTAGTCATCGAGGGGCATGAACCCACAATCGAGCATAACATTCCCTCTTGGAGTCGCTACCTACTACTTGGCCAAAGCAATAAATAACAACGGAGAACATGCAAGAATTACTTATGAACATAAATATAAAAGAGGTAGATCAAATATATTACTCAAGATCAATCTGAACATAATCTCATAATCCATCGGATCCCAGCAAACTCAACATAGCAACAGCATAAGGATTACATATGTGCCTCGACCATGTAGGGCAGCTCACGAGGACTAATTAGTGAAGCACAAGAACGGGAGGAGAACACCACATAGCTACTGGTCATGGACTCATGGTCCAAGGGAGACTACTCACAACTCATCCGGGAGGCATCCATGGTGATGGAGAGGCTCCCGATGGTGATCCTCCCCTCCGGCAGGGTGCCGGGAAGAGTTCTCCTGGTGCTCCCGATCCTGGAAGCGGCGGCGGCGGCAGAACAGAGATGAGATCGCGAAAAAGAGTTTTCGTCCCGAGGGTCTCGAAGGAAGCTCTAAATATATGCCAAAGGGGGCACCAGACGAGGCTCGGGGGGGCCCAGGCGCGGCCCAGGGGGGGCGCGCTGCCAGGGCGCCTGGAGCCCTGGTGCCCCCCTCCCCCGGCTGTACTTCGGGCGCAAAGAAGTTTCCGGAACGCTGATTTTTTATATAATTTTTCTGGATTTTTCCTGGCAGTTCTCGTAAAGTGAAAACCTGAAATACAAAAACAGCCGAAAACAGAAACTGGCACCGGGGTGCACTGGATTACTAGGTTAGTCCAAATATGATCAAAAGTGTATGGAAGTGTATGAATATCATAGCAATATCACCCAAAAGTGGCATGGAGCAAGCAGAAATTATAGATACGTTTTGGACGTATCAGCGTCGTGCCAGCGAAACCGGTGACCGCAGCCGCGCCCAAGTCCATGGCCTCGCGCCTTGCCAGCATCTGGACTGCCGGCATGCCCGTAGCACCAGCGGCCGCGGCCGGCCTGCTGATGAAGAGGAGGGCGCGCCTCGCCTCCGACGAGTAAGTGTGCAATCTCCTGTTATTCCTTGGTCGCTGTGTTCCTGACGTACTTCTCTTGGCGCAGTAGCCTGGGTGGCATGATGAAGAAGGTGAAGGGGGAGGTCACGTCACAGTATCTCGCTCGACCTGCCGCTATCGTCGCCGCGGAGAAGGGTGCCACAGCCTTACGCTCGGCCAGCCGGGCCATCGAGCGTGCGGTGCTGGCGTTGCCTGAGGGCGTCGTTGCTGTTTGCGAGGTCGCGACGGCTCCTGCTCCGGCTGCTCCAGCGAGGGGAGCTGGAGCCCCCGAGCCCCTGGTCGAGCAGCCGATCTCGACGGCACCCATTCGCCAGCTGATGCAGCATGGCCCTGAGACTTGGAAGCCGCTTCCACAGCGCTGGGTCGGCTCCGTGCCGAACTTCAGGGTGGTGATGGCCGCGCGATGGAAGGACGTCTGGGCCTGATCTCTAGGTGGCTCCTGGCAGATGAGTCTGCGCGGGCCTCTTGGAGCCAGGCCTCAGCGGTCGCCGCCAAGAGTCAAGAGGAAGTCGCGGCAGCCACGCGGGCACGCGATGCCGTGCAAGCCAACGCGGAGTCCTCCGAGAAGCGCTGCCACAAGGTGGCGAGCAAGCGGGAGGCCCTTCGCGAGGAAGGCACCAGGCGCGCAAGGCACAGAAGGCCGAGACGTCCTGGCTGCAGTAGGAGCAGCTCGCTGATCGCGCAAGCCTGGAGAAGCTGAAGGCCGAGGCCGAGCAGGCCAAGGCGACCCAAGCTGCGCGCGACAAGGAAGACGCCCTTGCGGCCTCAGCAGCGGTGAGTTGCGAGGCGCCTTCGAGCTCGAGGCCTGTACGGCGCTGCAGGTTGCTTACGGGGAAGGGTTCGAGAAGCCACTGGCCACCCCGGAGGATGGGTCCGCCGGGCTCCTCGCCGCACTTGTGAAGTCCCTACGCGAGGTTACGGGCGCGATCGACCAGTTAGCAGACATCGAAAGCCGCACGCTCCTTACCTTGGCCCTGACGTAGGTGTGAAGCCACCTATGTCTCTGTGATCCCACTCTTGACCTAGCCTCGCTGTCCGAGCCCGTGACCACGAGCATAGAGGGCGCGGCTGCTGAGGCCATGGAGGCGAAGGTCAAGTAACTGGTGGAGGCGTTCCTCCGGGTCGCTGTTGCCGCGGCCGAGGAGGCGGAGGCTGGTGATGACGCACTTGGTGATGCCTGACATGTTCCTGTCCAGATGAGAGAAATGCAAGTGCCTTGGGGAGGCGTAAGGACTCGCTTGAATTTGGAGAACTTGGTATTATTGTAATAACTAGACTTGAACTTGATGATTTCCGTGCTTGCTTCCTTTCATGTTTGCTTAGGTGCTCTGCGTCGGCAGGGCCCAACCCCGCGCATACCTCGATCGCCATTGAGCCCTCCGGGTGACCGGGGTTATCGTAATAACTAGACTCAAGGAATGATGGGCTACGTGGCTAGTGAGGCCCCTGGGCCGCGATGCCCAGGGGTCCCCCTTGACGTTCAAGCGATCCTGTTTGCGTTCTGCGTCGGTAGGGCCTAGCCCCGCGCATACCTCGATCACCGTTGAGCACCGGGCTCAAGGAGTGAGGGGCTATGTGAGTAGTGAGGCCCCTGGGTCGCGATGCCCAGGGGCCCCCCTTGACATACGAACGGCTCTCATAAGGGAGAACGAGCACCATACCTTGCTCACGAGCCTTCGCCTAGGATGGGGGCGCGAGAAAGCCAAGTGTTTGGGCACCTAGTAGGGTGGCGTCTGCCAGGCATGACCTGAGCATAGCCCCCGTGCCTAGCCCCCCTCGCGACACCTATCCAAGGAGAAGCTGTGAGCATCGTGAGCTGAAAAGCTCCCTAAGGTTGGTGCGACCGCTGGTGGCCTCCCTCAGTTGTTTATAACTAGGGCGGAGCATAGAGCTACCACACTTGTGCGGAGTGTGGGCATAACCGCGCCTTGGTCGTAGCGGCTAGCGCGGAGCTTGGTGCTTCCACTGGTTCGTGGGCAAAACCGCTCCTCGGTTAGTTCTGCCAGCGCGGAGCATGGTACTTCCACTGGACTGTGGGAGGGAGCCTCCCACCGGGAGAGACTCCGGGGCGTGTACAGCCCCGTCCTGACACGTGGCTTGCACGGCAGGACAGCCAAGGTGTATATGGGCCCTCCTCAGGACGAGTTGAACGACTCTGAGGAAGTTCTCATGAGCTTACGCATCACTCACGAGACCCTACCCTGAGGTGGGTTGCGCCTGAGTCTTCTTCTGCAAAATGTGAAAAGAGATGCGTTGTGTCGACCTGCGCCGGATGCATCTCTAGAGGGCATCGCATGAGAAGGCCGCAGCACCAACGACCCCAGGAGGTGACATTAGCGGGACCGGCCCGTAAGACACAGCTCAGCCGCTGGATTTATCGACGCTGCAGGGACGGACCCGAGCACAGACGCCTTGCCCAGTCTTCTCATGCAACAGTCCAAAAGAAAAACAACTGGCGCGCAGTTTCTGCGTGAGCGAGGCACCTGCCACGGGCCCCCACTTACCCATCCACGATTAGCCGATACGAGAACAAGGCACCAAGGACCACGAGAGGTGACGTCACGGGAATGGCTCGCGAGATAGAGCTCAGCCCTTGGATTAAGCGATGCTGCAGGGACGGACCCGAACAAAGACGCCGTGCCAGTCCTTAATCATGGGGCGATCGCGAATGGGCTTGCAAGGGCTCATGACCTTAGTGGCGGTGAGAACGCCGAGCATATAGATAATGCAAATAGGAAGAAGCAACTAGCCTCGATTTATGCGCAAAAGAGACAGCTGTGGGGGGTGAGCCCCCAGCAGCTCGAGGATGATGCAGCCCGGGAGGCGCCCTCGATTGAATACTTGAGACATCACCAGACACTTGTCGAAGAAGAGTTGGGGTAGCTGAAGACCGGAGCCGTGCGGGTCGCCTCTGAGAATCGTCGGGCTCCTGAGGCCCAGGGGCTCCAGAGGCCCTCAGTGGTCATGGGGGTCCGGCTCCCGCTCCGTTTGGACCGCCCGCCACCGAGCCTCCCAAGCCCCCAAAGCCTGCCGCGCGAGGCGCTGGAATGTAGTGGCTGCATTGCGGAAGCCGAAGAGCATGCGTACGTAGCTGCAGGGGAGATCCCTCCTCCAGCCGACTGCCGTCGGCCAGAAGGGCTCCAAAGAAGCGGCTCGGTTGAGGCCCGCGACGTCGATGCAGATTTGGAAGTGGTTGCTTGGGTTGCGGGTAGGTGAGCTTGGTATCGTGCGGTTGCGCCCACCGCGTATGAGCCTTGCGTACTGAAGTTCCTCGGTAACCTGGTCGATGAAGTACTGAGCCCCCAGCGTTGTACAGCCCGCGCTGGGCTCACAAAAACGCGCGTCGAGACACGCCTGCAGGTGGTGCCCGAACCCCTCTCTCGAGACGCTGGTCAGACCAGAGACGCTCCAGAGGAGAGACCCCGAGCCCGTCCAGAGAGGGGCATCGGGTGCGCCTCCCTATGCGAGGGTGGAGGGCGCCTCGTCTGCAGGCGCGGATCCTGAGACGGGGCCGTCAGGAGCCTCCGTGTCATGAGGTCCATCAGCGGGCAGGTTCTTCTTCTTCTTGGGGGCGGTCTGTAGGGCGAAGACAGCTCCACCTTCGTCGAGGCTCTCGGCCGCCGCTGTCTGATAGGCGCGCTCCAGGGAACGCACTATTTCCTTCTCGTCAAAGGCGATTGTGATGACTCCGCCACTCCCGGACATCTTGAGGACGTTGTAGCCGTGATGGGTCGCTGCCATGAACTTGGCGAGGGAAGGATACCCAAGGATGGCGTTGTACGGGAGGTGGATGTTGGCGACGTCGAAGTCGATGAGCTCGGTGTGATAGTTGTCGCGGTCACCGAAGGTGACGTGGAGGCGGACCTGCCCCATCGGGAGTGTGGAGCCATCCGTGACTCCGTAGAATGGCTTGGTCGGGTGGAGCTGATCATAGGGGACCTGTAGTGTCTCGAAGGTCTGGACAGAGAGGACGTTGAGCCCTGCTCCGCCGTTGATGAGAGTCTTGGTCACGAGGACGTTGCTGATGGTCGGAGTGCAGAGCATCGGAAGAGCGCCTGGGGCTGCGGTGCACTTGAGCTAGTCCTTGGGGTCGAAGGCGATGACCTGCTTGGTCCACCTGAGGTTGTGCGCGGCGTCAGGCCTGGGAAGCGCCATGTTCACCTCGCGATCGAACTGCTTGAAGATGCGGTGGGAAGCCGGAGCATGGGCTCCTCCCAAGATGCATGCAACCGCTCGTGGCTCCTGAAAGCCCCCTGCTCCATCTCCTTGGCGGTCGTCGTCGTCCCCTTCTTGGCGGTGTTGGCAGTGGAGGCAGACCTGCGTTGCCCTGAGGGCGACCCTCACGAGGCTGGTCGTGCCAGGGGCCGTCACAAGGCTTCTCCTGCCAGTGGTCTTCACGAGGTTGGTCACACCATCCTTGGCATGAGTTCCTGCCGTCCCAGCATCCTCCACCACGGCCCCCTCCGCGGCCGTAGCCACGGTTGTCGCGCTTAGGGCGCTGCCCGACGCGCCCACCACGCATCGCCCTAAGCTCTTGACAGACATTGGTGTTGTGGCTGTGAACATCATGGAAGACGCAGTACGGACGGTTGTCTCTGGGGGGGGTCATTGTAGCCGCAGCCATGCTTTACTTCTGGCTCCGCAGCCAGCACGGTGGGTCCCTTGCGCTTTGCTTCCTTGGCCTTGGCCTTTTTGTCATCAGCCTCCGCTTCAGGCAGCTCCAGGAGGGAGAGGCGTCCTTCCTCCGCCCTGGCGCACTTTGCCGCGAGCTTGAACATCTCGAGGGCTATGCACAGATCCTCGTGGATGGCGAGCTCCTCCCTCATCCTGATGTTGCGGAGACCGTTGGAGAATGCCGAGATGATGGCCTCATCCGAGACCTTGGGGATCCTGAGGCGCATGGTCTTGAAACGCTGGATGTACTTCTGTAGGGTCTCCCCGGGCTGCTGCTTCACGCGGCGCAGATCCACAGCCGCCGGGGCTCGGTCGCGGGTACCCTGGAAGTTGGCAATGAAACGCTCATGAAGCTCCCCCCCCCAGGAGGAGATGGATCCCATGGGGAGGTTCAGGAGCCAGGAGCGGGCGCCATCCTTGAGGGCCATGGGGAACCAGTTCGCCATGACCTGCTCGGTGTCGTTGGACACCTCGATGCTCAGCTCGTAGAGCTGGAGGAACTCTGTGGGGTCGGTGGTGCCATCATAGCGCGGAGGCAGATCCGGCTTGAACTTGCCAGGCCAGACGAGGCGCCGCAGCTCGGGAGCCAAGGCGCGACATCCAGCCACGCTCATGATTGTAGGCGCCCCCTGCGCCTGCGGTGCTGGCTCTTGGGGCGCAGGCGCCACCACCTCCTGTGGTGCGCGGTTCTGGTGCTACGGGACGGTGGGCCCGCGAGCTTCTATCTGGGGATGCTGAATCACCTGGCAGCTCTCCTCGTCGCGCGCAGGGGCCCTACGGGGCGGCTCATGCCGCGGAGCCTCGTGCCTGACCCCCTGGCCGGCGCCGTGGAGCGGAGGTCGAGCCCGGACACCGTGGCCTTCATTCCCTGCCATGAGCAATGGAGGACGGGAGGAGTGAGTTGGCGCAGTTACCTCCCCGGCGGTGTTGACGAGCTCAGTGATGCGGTGGAGCCACTCGTCGTAAAGGTCGTCCGCCGAGCGGTAGCGCAGGAGCTCCCGCGCCATCAGTAGCGCGAGCTGCTGATAGACCGGCCCGTGGCGGATCAGTGAGGACGACACCGCGGCCGGCGAGGGTGACGGCGTCGCCATGCTGCCATTGCGCCGCACGGACAGCAGCAGCGACGAGTCCTGCTGCTCGTGGACGGCCGGGTCGGTGGTGGCATTGGCGACCGGCGAGTTGGGGTGGAGCGGTGCATCATTGCACGCGGGCGCTGTCTAAGCGACGTTGGCGGCGCGGCGAGCGGCGCACGCTCGGCGTGTGTCCACCATGGCAGCGAAGCGAGGTCGACGACGAGAGCGGGACGAGGTTGTCGGAGAGGCGAGATTTCGACATGCCCCCTACCTGGCGCGCCAAATGTCGGATTACGGGCTCCGCAAACCCAAGAAGTTCGAACACATGGGCGTGAACGAAGATCTCTCCCACTCACGTCTACCTAGCGTCTCGCCCCCGTCCAATGAAGAGATTCAAGCGAACAACAAGTAAAACACACACGAATTTACCCAGGTTTAGGCCACCTTGCGGTGTAAAACCCTACTTCCTTCTTTGGTGGATTTGCCTCGGGAGGGCTTGAGTATGAACGAGTACAGTGGTTCCTGAGCTCAAGAGGAGAGCTCAAGAGGGTCAGGAGGTAAGGGTTCTTGCTCCTTTGTGCGAGGGCGGAGTCTCTGGATCTGATCAGCCTGCCTCTATAGTGGAGACCCTAGCTACTTATATAGGCGGCCAGAGTCCTCTTCCCCCGAAATGTTTAGGCAGGAAGGGATCGCACAATTGCCATTTTGAGCGGGAACACAAGGACGCTCCTATCCTGACAAAAGCGGTCTTCGCCTGCAAAGGGATCAGGCGGTGATGCGGTGGTGGGCTCGGTGGTGACATCCTCCCTGTCGTCCTTGCGGTCTTCGGTCTTGTTGCACCGAAGGGGAAACCTTTGTCCCGCTCCTCGGGAACCTGCGCCTGTGCTGTCTCCTTTGCACCAAAACGGCAACTGCGCCGCTGGCACGCGCTCGCACCCGCTGGCGCGGTGCATCACTGCTCGTGTCACTGCCTCTTCGTGAGGCAGGCTTGGCCTTGGATTCTCCGCCCCTCCGGAGCAACCTAGCCGAGGACGATCCTGAGGGGGTCTTGAGGTCGTTCTCCTCGGGAGGCCTAGCCCCCTTGCGAGGGTCTTGAGTAGCTGGTCGATCAGCTGGGCTGTACCAGGCCGTAGTAGGAGCTCGTCACGGCCCGCAGACAGGCAAGTCTGGGTACCCTGGTTCCCAGGACGCCGACAGATACTAGGGATCAAACCCTAACAAAACTAACTCGATTACATGGTAAATCTCATCCAACCCATCACCGTCCAGCAAGCCTACGATGGAATTACTCACGCACAGCGGTGAGCATCATGTAATTGGTGATGGAGGAAGGTTCATGATGACGACGGCGACGATCGCCACTCTCCGGAGCCCCGAACGGACTCCAGATCAGCCCTCCCGAGAGAGATTAGGGCTTGGCGGCGGCTCCGTATCATAAAACGCGATGAATACTTCTCTCTGATATTTTTCTCCCCGAAAGTGAAAATATGGAGTTGGAGTCGGGGTCAGTGGAGCCTCAGCGGGACCACGAGACAGGGGCGCATGCCCGGGGGGGTGGGCGCGCCCCCACCCTCGTGGACAGGGTGTGGGCCCCCTGGTCTTGATTCTTTCGCCGGTATTTTTTATATATTCCAAAAATATTCTCCGTTGATTTTCAGGTCATTCCGAGAACTTTTATTTCTGCACAAAAATAACACCATGGCAATTCTGCTGAAAACAACGTCAGTCCGGGTTAGTTCCATTCAAATCATGCAATTTAGGGTACAAAACAATGGCAAAAGTGTTTGGAAAAGTAGATACGTTGGAGACGTATCAGCGCGCCACCTGCGACTCACGCGCCATGTGGCGCTAGCAAACCAGGCCGACCTGCCAGTCCACGCGCGCGATGGGACGGCGCCGCAGGTCCGGGCCCGCCACTACGAGGCCTCGGCACGCGCAGATCCGATGCGGCCGAGGCGATCGGTCGCACTTCATAGGCGCATTGAATGCGCGCCCTTACAGCACGGAAAAGGTAGGGGCGTGCGGGGCGTGGGCGCAGTTAATCCCACGCCTCCCCCCACGTCCTGCCTCCTCATCTCCGTCGCCTGGCCTATAAGTAGGGGGAGGAGGGGGCGGCAGAGCGCACGCGCGCCTGCCTCACCCATCTCCTTCTTCTTCCTTGCTCCTTCCTGCCTTCTCGCCACCGCCGTGCCTGCTGCCCCCGCGGGAGCGTGTAGCAGCCCGCCATCGCGAGGGCGCATGGAGCCGTAGCCACCTCGTCCTTGCGCTGCCGCTCCACGCCTCCGCCGAGCCACCGCTTCCATGGCGGTCAACGTTCGCTCCAGCGATTGGGTCGGCTCCAACGTCCATGAGCACCACCTCGAATTCCTCCGCCAGACGCGGCTCCCTCACGCGGTGAACGTGAGGGTGCGCATCCCTCCTCAGGGTGAAATCTCGCCGGTACCAGTGGATGGCGAGTGGATCATCTTCCGGTTGCACTTCATCCGCGGCTTTGGCCTTCCGGCCAGCAGTTTCTTTCGCACTTTCCTCGACTTCTACCGACTTCAACCCCACCATCTCACGCCAAATATTGTGGTGTTGATTTCGGCCTTCATCACCCTCTGTGAGGGATACCTTGGCACCTTGCCTTCTCTCGAGTTGTGGGGAGAACTTTTCTACCTCAAGCTCGGCACTGCCATCAAGTGTGAGGCAGCCCAGTGCGGGTCCTGTGTCGCGGTGTGGCGCACCGGCTCTGGGGTCCGCTTTCCCGCCCTCGCTCTGCTAGAGTCTGCCAAACTCTGGCAGAAGTCTTACTTCTACATCCAGAACACCCACGCCACCATGGACTACGTCAACTTGCCGGCTTACGCAGCCGGCCCGCCTGCCGAGCCGCGTACCAACTGGAAGTACCGGCCGAAGAACCTATCGGCCGCCTGCTCCGCCGCTCTCATCTGACTCCAAGAGATGATAGAGTCGGAAGGCCTCAAGTCCTCGGACTTGCCGGCCGCCTTCGCGAAACGCCGGGTGCTGCCTCTTCAGGCCCGGCCCCACCTGATCAGCAATATGAGTGGGTGCCGGGACCCATGCCGGATGTCCACCAAGGTGATGCCGGACATGGAGATGGTCCAGCTGGTCAACTTCGTCTTCGCCTGCAAGCTTGTCGAGGGGAAGTGGCGGTTCGGGAAGGAGCCGTATAGCCGGGCTAATCCACCTCTGCCAGTAAGTTCCTTGTTCTTTTCTCTTTGTTTGCTTCGAGCTTTTCTTGCCGCCTGACCACTCGGTAGTGATGCAGCGCCTCCCAGGCCAGGCGGCAACTGGCACACCAGCCCCGGGCTATCAGTTCATGGCCGACCGCACAGTGAGCGACGTGGACGACCCCGATCTGGGGGCAGCCGCCATGGAGGAGGACGACGCCATGGGAGGCGGCAGCGGTGGAGCAGGCGCCTCCTCAGGAGGCGGCCTTGGCGAATGGCCAGATGATGATGAGGAGGACGACGAGCCGCGCCATGCTCCCGGCGCCGACAGGGCAGGCGTCGGCTCTTCGGACGTGCCGACTGGAACATCCGGCACGCCGAAGCGCTGGGCCGAGGCCGGCTTGTACAGCAGCCGGCCTAAGAAGGCTAGGGGCTCATTCGCTG
Organism: Secale cereale; assembly: GCA_902687465.1. Taxonomy (NCBI): domain Eukaryota; kingdom Viridiplantae; phylum Streptophyta; class Magnoliopsida; order Poales; family Poaceae; genus Secale; species Secale cereale. Next base: position 462,637,791 of record LR738713.1, on the reverse strand, counting down.
CGACCAAGCGTCAAGAGGCCGCAAAGGTGGCTATCGTCGTGAAGGGCCCGAAGCAGCGCCCGATGGTGCCCGCGCAAGTGTTACTTGGACTTGTCTCTGCCTCTCTTTTTTGCCCTGCTTAGCTTCTTCTTGCTTGTGCTGCCCAGGGCTCCGCTTTCTCTGTCGCGGGCCCCATCCGCGTTGGTGATCGGGGTGGCAAGCGGACCTCAAGTCTCCCTCCGCGTGGACCCGGCGGCCCTTCTTCAGGAGGCGACGGAGAAGAATGCGCCGGAACTGCGGTGGGAGAGGGAGGAGGAGGCCCTCACGGAGGCGTAGGCCGCTGAGGCGGCGCGGGCGAAGGCCGATGAGGCGGCCAAGGCACAAGCCGACGCAGCCGCCAAGGCATAGGCGGACGCGGTCTCCAAGGCTTAGGAGGAGGAGGCGGCCCGTGGCCGAGCCCCGGAGGCTACCGGCCCGCAGCACGCGGAGCCGCCGGTGCTGGAAGGCTAGGTGCCGACTGGGGAGGTTGAGGTCGACCAGTCGGCGCCGGGGGGAGGAGGGGGCTATTCTTCCGAGCTGGAGCGAGAAGTGCCTCTGCGCACGCCGACTGCTGGTGCGCAGGCGAGTCAGCCTGAGGCGCCGGTGGTGCCCTCGGCTAGCGGCGAGCTCGTGCTGGGCCAGGCTGATGCGACCCACATTCCTGGGCATCTCAGCGCCGAGGGTGGTGGAGGCTGGGGCTGCGAGCTCGTCGGCGCCCGACGCCGAGGCTACCAGTGCTGCTCCACCGGACTGGGCGACCGGGAGCAGCCAAGGTGCCCTCAACATGGCGGTGCAGGACATCTTGGCCCAGTTCAACGCTCACAGCGCCACCCTTCGGCAGTCAATGAACAAGCTTCCGAAGATGCAGGCATCGGTCCGGGTATGCTTTCTTTTTTTTGCCTTCGATTTTTGTGATCCTCTGTGAGGGCGCGCCAGCGCACCCACTGGGTGTAGTCCCCGAGTTCTGAGCCGGCTACTGAGCAAGCGGGTCGGAACTCCAAGGTAAGATTCCGAGTGCTGAGGTATCTCTTTCTTCAGTTGTCCTTTTTCCAAAATTACCACAACGTTCGCGCGCCCGCCTACAACTCCCAGCACCGGGAGCTGGCCAAGCGGACCGCTGATCTGACCGAGAGCCGAAGTAAGCACCTCGTCTTTCTCTTTGCGGGGGCGCGTCAGCGCACCCGCTTGGTGTAGTCCCAAAGATTTTGGCCGACTGCTGAGTAGTCGGGCCGGATCTTCTTGCGACTATTTTTCTTTGGTTGATGTTGATGCCTGCTTTTCCTTGTCTTGGAAGCGGCTGCAGCTGAACTGGGAACGCAGATTACCCAGGTCTAGTCCGAGCTCTATACCAAGGAGCAGGAGCGCAGCAGGGCTGTACAGGAGTGCGACCGCCTGGCCAAGGAGTTGGCGGACCAGGCGAAGAGGCATAAGGCGTAAGTGCAGCGGTTGAAGGACGAGGAAGCTCTTCTCAAGGCCAAGTTCGAGACTCAGCAATCGAACTGGGTCGAGAAGGAGAAGTTCCTATCCGACGGCTACGACATGATCGAGGACATAGTCGATGGTATGTCGCCATTTCTTCTTTTTCTCAATAGTCGGCTACTGCAGGAGCCGGCCTTTGGTTTCTGAATCCTTTGCTTTTCTTCTCCGCCAGATTTCTTACCCGGTCATGCCACTGCCGTCAGCCAGGCTATCAAGGCGCGGCACGAGCAGCTGAGGAGGGTGGGCATGGACATTCTGCCCAACGCGCCTCGGACCCTTTGTGAGCAGCTCGTGGCCATCAAGACACGCCTGGATCCAGCCTGCCGAGTGCTCCGCCGTCGCAGTGCGCCGGGTCCCAAGTGCTGGCCGCGCTCTAGCCGGGTGTCCAGGTCCCCCGCACCCTAGTCCAACTACCGATTGGCTGGAGCTGGCGGCCGAATAGCTTGAGGCTTGGAAGGGCGCCGCGGCCCGGGCGGGTACTCGGACGGCCTTGGAATTCGCCAAGGCCTGGTATCCGGATCCGAGCCTGGCCCAATTGGCGACCTTCCGGCAGGAGGACAGGCCTGAGCTAGAGGCGGTGCGTGACTGATGACCCACAAGTGTAGGGGATCTATCGTAGTCCTTTTGATAAGTAAGAATGTCGAACGCAACGAGGAGCATAAGGAAATGATAGGCAGTTTTCAGTAAGGTATTCTCTGCAAGCATTGAAATTATCGGTAATAGGTAGTTTTATGATAAGGTAATTGGTAACAAGTAACGAGTAGTAAAAGTAAATAAAGTGCAGCAATATGGCCCAATCCTTTTGTAGCAAAGGACAAGCCTGGACAACTCTTATATAAGGAAAAGCGCTCCCGATGACACATGGGAATTATCATCAAGCTAGTTTTCATCACGCTCATATGATTCGCGTTCGTTACTTGATAATTTGGTATGTTGGTGGACCGGTGCTTGGATGGTGCCCTTACTTGGACAAGCATCCCACTGATGATTAACCTCTATTGCAAGCATCCGCAACTGCAAAAGAAGTATTAAGGTAAACCTAACCATAGCATGAAACATATGGATCCAAATCAGCCCCTTACGAAGCAACGCATAAACTAGGGTTTAAGCTTCTGTCACTCTAGCAACCCATCATCTACTTATTACTTCCCAATGCTTTCCTCTAGGCCCAAACAATGGTGAAGTGTCATGTAGTCGATGTTCACATGACACCACTAGAGGAAAGACAACATACATCTCATCAAAATATCGAACGAATACCAAATTCACATGACTACTTATAGCAAGACTTCTGCCATGTCCCCAGGAACAAACGTAACTACTCACAAAGCATATTCATGTTCATAATCATAGGGGTATTAATATGCATAATGGATTTGAACATATGATCTTCCACCAAGTAAACCAACTAGCATCAACTACAAGGAGTAATCAACAGTACTAGCAACCCACAGGTAGCAATCTGAGGTTTTGATACAAAGATTTGATACAAGAGATGAACTAGGGTTTGAGAGGAGATGGTGCTGGTGAAGATGTTGATGATGGTAACCTTCCCCAAAATGGGAGAGTTGTTGGTGATGACGGCGGTGACGATTTCCCCCTCCTGGAGGGAAGTATCCCTGGCAGAACAGCTCCGTAGGAGCCCTAGATTGGTTCCGCCTCGAGACGGTGGCGCTTTGTCCCGAAAGCCTCCTTATGATTTTTTATAGGTCAAAACATCTCATATAGCAGAAGATGGGCATCGAGGGGCTGCTAGGTGGCCCACGAGGCAGGGGGCGCGCCCCTCACCCTCGTGGACGGTGGGTGCCCCCCCTCCTGTACTTCTTTCTCCCGATATTTTTTATATTTTCCCAAACTGACTTTCATGGAGTTTCGGGGCCTTTTGAGTTGTGCAGAATAGGTCTCCAATGTTTGCTCCTTTTCAGCCCAGAATTCCAGCTTCCGGCATTCTCCCTCTTCATGTAAACCTTGCAAAATAAGAGAGAAAAGCCATAAGTATTGTGACATAATGTGTAATAACAAGCCATAGTGCAATAAATATCAACATAAAAGCATGATGCAAAATGGACGTATCGGTGATGACCTCGTCAAGCGCGCCACGGTGCTCGCCAAGTACGCTGACACCGTCGTCTTCGTCCCGGAGCTGGATGAGAACGGTGCTGAGCTGCCTCTCGAATGGTTTGGGCTGGACCTAGCAGTGGAGGAGGACTCGGCGGAGGAGATCGCTTCCAGCGATGAAGGCGGGGAAGACAACGTGGAAGGGGGAGGCAAGGATGTCGAGCTGGATGGTGGAGCGACCAGCCGAACTCGGCCCGACCAAGTGTCTAGCAACGAGACGCGAGAGGCTTCGTCAACCATTGCCGATGCCGACCGGGCCGAGACCCAGCAGCCGGCCACTCCACCAGCCGGCACTTCCGCCTCAGCTGACCCATCTACGCCACGTGCAGCGCCTCTGGCATAGGCCACCTTTATCTTTTCAAGCTTTTCCTGTCTTGTAACTTTTGAACAAGTTAAATTTTCACAGTTCCACCCACTGGGGTGTAATTCAAACTTTGTTGAATGTCAGCCAAGGGCCCTTTTGCTATGTAAATAATCTTTAATCTCGCACATGCTTGCGCTCTTTGCCGGGTTCTAACTTGGTTTCGCCTTTTGTTCTTTTGGGCTTTTTCCTTTGCCGCCTTCCTTTGGTTGCCGCCCTGCCAGTCGGACAGCCACTCTGTGGTTTGTGGCTGGGTCAGGGACTTGGCCGTTTAGGATAGAAAAGTACTTCGGCCATCTAGAACATAGCTATCCAAGCGAGAAGCCGGTCGGCCGACTGCTCAGCAGCCGGATGGTTGAAGCAAGAGGCCGGCTTGGCCTATGCTGGTATTCTTAGTCATTTTTCGCGTGGACACTGTTTCTTGCCTTTAGCTCTCACCAGTCGGACAGTCGCTCTGCAAACTGTAACTTAAAGCGAGAGAGAGCCTTAGGTGTCGGCACACTACTTGTCCGACTGCAAGTGATATCAACATAGGACAAGGCGGCGATCCCCCGGGCTGGCAGACCGGGCCCGGTGGGCAAAGGAATGAAATAACACATTCACAGGCATAATCCTATCATATAGATAAAGAGGGTAGTCCCCGAGTGCTCCTCGAGGGACCCGTTGTCTTTGCATAATACAAAAGATAGCGCGGTACATACCGCATTTAACTGTAAAACCGACGAAGAAGATTCGCGTTCCATGGGCGTTCTGACTCCTTGCCGGAATCATCCCTCTTGCGTGCCTTGGGCTTTTGTGCATCGATGAGGTAGTAGGAGTCATTGCCCAGGGCCTTGCTAATGATGAAAGGTCCCTCCCAAGGGGCCGAGAGCTTGTGCTGGCCGGCTGTTCGCTGGATCATCGAGAGCACAAGGCCCCCCTTGCGGAAGGAGCATGGCCTGACCTTCTGGCTGTGGTAGCGGCACAGGCCCTATTGGTAGATGGCGGACTGGCTTAGTGCTAGCAGCCGAACCTCTTCCAGCTGGTCAACACCGTCTTCTCGCGCTTCCTTCGCCTCCGCCTCTGTGTACATGGCGACACGAGGTGAGTCAAACTCGATGTCGGTCAGGATGAGGGCCTCGGCCCCGTACACGAGGAAGAAGGGAGTGAAGCCGGTTGCTTTGTTTGGTGTGGTCCTGAGGCTCCAGAGGACGGCCGACAGCTCTTTGATCCAGCAGCCGGCCGAATGTTCCAGCGGCTCTACCAGTCGGGGCTTGATGCCGGACATGATGAGGCCGTTTGCTCGCTCGACCTGGCCGTTTGACTGCGGATGGGCAACGGACTCTAAGTCCAGTCGGATGCCCCGCGTCGCGCAGAAACGGGCCAAGGCGCCTTTGGCAAAGTTTGTGCCATTTTCAGTGATGATGCTGTGTGGTACACCGTACTGGACGGTGATGTCCGCGATGAAGGTCACAGCAGTCGGACCGTTCAGCTTCTTGATTGGCCTGGCTTTAATCCATTTGGTGAATTTGTCCACGGCGACCAGCAGATGGGTCATGCCGCTGCGTGCTGTCTTGAATGGGACCACCATGTCGAGCCCCCAAACGGAAAACGGCCAAGTGAGGGGATGGTCTTGAGTGCAGAAGCTGGCATGTGCTGCTTGGAGCTAAAGCGCTGACACCCGTTGCACTTCTTGACCAAATCCTTGGCATCGGCCAAAGCAGTTGGCCAAAAGAATCAATGGCAGAAAGCTTTGGCAACGAGGGATTTGGAGGCCGCGTGGTGGCCGCATTCGCCTTGATGAATGTCTCTCAAGATTGCCAAACCCTTCTCCGGCTCTACGCAGCGCTAGAAAACACCAGTCACACTACGTCTAACGAGCTCTCTGTTCACTATTATGTATGTTGCTGCCCGGCGTTGCACCTACCGGGCCAGGATCTCATCGACCGATAGCTCTCTTTTTAGCAGAGAGTTGAGGATGGGTTGCGCCCAAGATGGTGCTTCAACCACTGTCATTTCGGCGACTGACACCAGGGTGGTTGGGCTGGGAGGTGGCGGGTCGGAGCTGGCCGTTGCTTGTTGTGTCGTTGAATTCCTCGGGCCGACTGCTGTAGTCCCCGAGCCGGGTTTTGAAGTCCCCAGTCCGGGTGCGGCTGCTGTAGTCCCTGGGCTGCCCGTTGGAGTCCCCGAGCCGATGCTACGGACCCTGAGCCGGATCCGGCTGCTTCAGGGTCAGTCAGCACGAAAATAGATTCTCATTCAGGCGAAGGATTGACAGACGGCTTGCGCAGGCACTGGAGGGAGACGCCAGCTGGTATCGCCTGCCGGGTGGAGCCAATTCGTGACAAGGCGTCAGCTTGGTCATTGTCGACCCGTGGCACATGAAGGAACTCACACCCGTCAAAGTATCCGCTGAGCTGCTGGACGAGGAAGCGGTAGCTTGCCATGTTTGCATCCTTGGTGTCCCAGTCGCCAAATGACTACTGGACCACCAAGTTTGAGTCTCCATAGCACAGCACCCGGCGGATGCCTATTTCTCTAGCCAGTCGAAGCCCATAAACGAGCACCTCGTACTCGGCCACGTTGTTGGAGGCGGCAAAGTGAATCTGCAGCGCGTACTTGAGCTTGTCACCTTTGGGAGAAGTGAGGACGACGCCTGCTCCCAAACCGGTGCGCATCTTCGAGCCATCAAAGTGCATCCGCCAATGGGTGGAGTCCGGCGGTGGCGGCAGTTACTGGGTCTCGGCCCAGTCGACGAGGAAGTCGGCCAGCGCTTGGGACTTGATGGCGGTGCGAGGCTGGTAGAAGATGGTGAAGGGGGCTAGCTCAATGGCCCACTTCGCCACTCGCCTTGATGCATCCCTATTGCCTATGATCTCAACAAGTGGGGCGGTGCAGACGACCGTGACAGAGTGCTCCTGGAAGTACTGCTTGAGCTTCTTGGCAGTGAAGTATACGCCGTAGCACATCTTCTGGTAGTGGGGGTAGTTTTGCTTGGAGGCTGACAGCACCTCACTCGGGTAGTAGACGGGCCTCCGGACCGGCTGTGCCTTGCCATCTTCTGGGCGCTCGACCACGATCACGATGCTGACCACTCGGCTAGTCGCAGCAATGTAAAGGAACCTGGGTTCCTTAGCAGTCAGAGCCGCCAGGACAGGCGGCGTGTTCAGCGTCTTCTTAAGCTGGAGGAAAGCTTCGTCCGCCTTGTCATTCCACGCAAAGCAAGTGGTCTTCTTCATTATCTGGTACAGGGGAAGAGCTTTCTCGCCTAGCCAACTAATGAACCGACTGAGAGATGCTAGGCACCCGGTGAACTTCTAGACGTCTCACAGCCGGGTTGGCCTTTCCATCCGCTTGATGGCCTTGATCTTCACTGGGATGCATTCGATGCCACATTCAGAAACCAGGAAGTCAAGGAGTTGGCCGAATGGCACCCCGAAGACACATTCCTCCGGGTTTAGCTTGATCTGAAATCGGCGCATATTGTCAAAGGTTTCCTTGAGATCTTCCAACAGGGTGCCACGCTTCTCCGTCTTCACCACAATATCGTCCACATATATGTGGGCATTCGTGTCGAGCTGCTTGAGGAGGCATTTCTGCATGCAACGCTAAAACGTGGCGCCGGCATTTCTCAAGCCGAACGTCATGGTCAGGTAACAGAAAGCTCCGAATGGTGTGATGAAGGCGGTCTTCAGCCGATCGGCGGGTCCAACTTGATCTGGTGGTAGCCACACAATATGGAATTCCATTACTAGAATACTCCTAGTTATTACTATAACTTAATAATCCATAAGAAGAATCCACCAAAAGTTAGTGAAGGGTTAGGAACACTAAAGTACATAAAGGATTAGTAATGGAAAATCGAAAACATTAGAGATTTTTGCCCATAAAAGGAATCACAATAAGGACTTGCAATTTGTAGAAATTATAAAGTAGTACTTTCTTCGGATTCCGATCCAGAGTATGTTCCCATTCACTTGTTAAGGAAATGGCTAGAGTAAGCATCAAGGAAAGACATCATCTCACATCCGGCTATGGAGTCGATCACCTGATCTATCCGAGGCAAGGCAAATGGATCCTTTGGACAGGCTTTGTTGAGGCTGGTGTAGTCAATGCACATGCGCCATTTGTTATTCTTCTTCAGCACGAGGACTGGGTTGGCAAGCCAGTCCGGATAGAACACTTCCATGATGAAGCCGGCTGCTAGGAGCCGGGTGATCTCTTCACCAACAATTCTTCTTTTTTTCTTCTGACAGGTGGCGGAGTGGTTGCTTGACCTGCTTCGCCTCTGGCCTGACATGTAGCTTGTGCTCGGCGAAATCCGTCGGAACACCCGACATGTCCTTGGGGGACCATGCGAAGATGTCCCGATTCTCATGGAGGAAATCGACGAGCTCGCTTTCCTATTTTCTATCAAGGTTTGACCCTATGACAACAAATCTCTCCGAGTGTGCCGGGTCCAAGGCAATCTTCTTGGTCTCTTTGGCTGGCCGGGAGTAGCCTTGAGGTTCCGTGTCCTTGGGATCAGATGGCATCTCGACTACTTGTCGGCCATTGCCACCACCCGGTCGAGGAGGCGCTTCTCTTCAGCTATGAAGAGGGACTCGACCAGCCGACTGCTAGCTGCAGCACAAGTGACCGACTTCTGGTAGTCGAAGACAATGGTGATGATGCCCTTGGGACCCGGCATCTTCATCTTGAGGTAGGCGTAGTGGGGTACCGCCATGAACTTGGCGAGTGCTAGCCGGCCCAAGAGTGCATGGTAGGGGCTTTCTGAATCGATCACCTCGAACCATATCGGCTCGCGCGGAAGTGATACTTGTCGCCGAACAGGACATCTATCTTGATCTTGCCGATTGGAGAACCGGAAAGTCCAGGTACGATGCCATGGAAGACAGTCCGACTGGGCTGGAGTTGTTTCTCTTTGATGCACAGCTTCTCCACGGTGTCGTGGTAGAGGATGTTGATGCTGCCACCGCCATCTATCAGGATCCTAGAGAAGCGGCAGGCCCGCCTCTCGGTCGAGAAGGTTGAGTCTAGAACCATGGCGTAAGCATCCGACGATGGCATCACGGCCGGGTGGTCAGCACGGCTCCAGCTGATGGGCCTCTCGTACCAGTGCATGAACTCCGGGGTTTCTGAGGCGACAGCGTTCACCTCCCAGTGTTGCTGGCGCCGGCTATGCTTGTCGTCGGCCACGTGATACGTCCAAAACGTATCTATAATTTCTGCTTGCTCCATGCCTCTTTTGGGTGATATTGCTATGATATTTATACACTTCCATACACTTTTGATCATATTTGGACTAACCTATTAACTCAGTGCACCCCAGTGCCAGTTTCTGTTTTCTGCTGTTTTTGTATTTCAGGTTTTCCCATCACGTAAACTGCCAGAAAAATCCCGGAAAAATTATATAAAAAATCAGCGTTCCGGAAGCTTCCACACGGTCGAAGTAGGGCCGGAGGGGGGCCACCAGGGCTCCAGGCGCCCTGGTGGCGCGGCCCCCCTCCTGGCCGCATCGGGGGGCGCCTGGGCCCCCCAGGCCTCCGCTGATGCCTCCCTTTGGCATATATTTAACACGCGTCCCGAAACCCTCGAGGACGGAACCCTTTTTCGCGATCTCATCTCTGTTCCGCCGCCGCCGCGCTTCCAAGATCGGGAGCACTAGGAGAACTCTTCCCGGCACCCTGCCGGAGGGGAGGATCACCATCGGGAGCCTCTCCACCACCATGGACGCCTCCCGGATGAGTTGTGAGTAGTCTCCCTTGGACCATGGGTCCATGACCAGTAGCTATGTGATGTTCTCCTCCCCTTCTTGTGCTTCACTAATTAGACCTCGTGAGCTGCCCTACATGATCGAGGCACATATGTAATCCTTATGATGTTGCTATGTTGAGTTTGCTGGGATCCGATGGATTGTGAGATTATGTTCAGATTGTGTTTGAGTAATATATTTGATTTACCTCTTTTATATTTATGTTCGTAAGTAATTCTTGCATGTTCTCCGTTGCTATTTATTGCTTTGGCCAAGTAGTAGGTAGTGACTCCAAGAGGGAACGTTATGCTCGATTGTGGGTTCATGCCCCTCGATGACTAGCTTGAGTGACAGAAACATGAGTCTAGGGGATGTGCTGTT
>LR738713.1:462566695-462614223 GCA_902687465.1 Secale cereale | reverse complement strand
GCAATGAGTTGGATGGGAGTTGAGAAGGAACAAGGTTTTGGATTGTGGCATGACAGTGCTATCAACTTATGGGCGGGGAGGTTTGGCAAGCGAGGAGAGGACTTTGAGTGACATGGAAGGCGGTGGGTGAGAGAACTGAATGGTTAGTTTTTTTATTTTAAAAATGCGGATATTTAAAATATGGGTTCTATGTTTAGATCTTAAACCAAATATCTAATGCATCCCTTATACATATTTGCATCATTCAAAATATGGAAGTAAGATAGTATTTATTTATATATATCTAATAAATGCAGAAATTGCCTTGGCATAACCTCTCACAGGCATCCCGATATTTTTAGGTTACGGAATATCTTATTACTGTCAGAAGTTTCAGTAAATTCTGTTATTTGCATTATTTCTATATAAGTGTGCATGCTATTTTCTGTCTTATTTGCTACACTCTGACCTAACTGCTTCAACTGGTGTTGCAAACTTGCAATTTGCAGAATATTGAATCAATCGAGCAGATATACGACAAAAAATGTGCTCAGCTAAGCCGTCAATGTGCAAGGGATGCAGATGCCAGGCAAGTTGACAAAACTCGGGTTACTATCAAAGGGTTGTATTCGCGACTCGTGGTAGGAACTGAAGTGCTATACTCAATTTCAAAAACAATTGAGAAGTTACGAGATGAAGAGTTGCAGCCCCAACTTCTTGAATTACTACAAGGGTAAGCCTCTATTTGCTTTGTAGCACTATGTACAGCACATGTGAGGACCTCAGGACCATTGTCAAAACTGCAATTACACGTGTTATGGTTAGATAATGTATTCCTTTTGAGGTAGTATGCAAAGGTTGAAGGTATTGGCTAAAATGTTATATGTAGGCTCTGACATTAAATGTGGATATCATACTTATTATTGTGCACGACACTGACAGGCAGACGCGCATGTGGAGGGTGCTGCAGGAAGTGCACCAAATGCAGAAGACAATTACCTCTCCAGCAGATGCAAAGCTCTCAGCAATGTCTCCTCCAAGCGCGTCGCGCGGACATGCCTTGATGAACCTCATCACTGAACTGGGAGTCTTCTACTCCAGTTTGGCAGGCTGGGTTGATGGTTACAAAAACTATGTGGGTGGTCTGCACTCCTGGCTGCAGAAATGTGTGGTGCAACCACGAGACCGATCAGGGGGAGGGAACCTGACCCTCTCGCCTCGCCAACACCTTGCTCCACCCCTGTTTGTTCTCTTGGGGGATTTGTCCGCAGGAATGTCATCGCTCCCGTCTGAAGAATCATGTGGCTCCATCAAGGACCTTGCAGCAGATCTCAAGAAAATGTACAAGCACCAGGCAGCAGAACAGAAGAAGGCAGCGAAGAAGAGATCTTCAGACACTGGGGCAGGGCGTGACAAATCATCAGAGACTGAATTGGAGATGGCAACCCTGCAGGGAGGTCTGACCACAATGTTCGATCGACTCTCAAGGCTCTCAGGTGCCATGGCTAGCCTGGCTGAAAATGTGAAACGGGAGGCGGAGATCGCCCGGGAGGCGTACGCCATCGGTCGCCGCACAGAGTAAGTTATAAGATCATACCAGGTCATTTTATTGAGTTCAGGTGTCGGTTTATAGGACAGACAAAGATAGAAACAGGTTTCTTCGTAGAAAAAGAATGATGGTGATGTTTAGGTTTGGTATACCGTGAACTGTATGTACATTCCTTTGCCTGGGCATAGTATCTTGGGTGTTGTTTGTCGGACCAGTCCTAGCTTTCGTAACCAGACGGTTATGGTTATGGGGTAAAGTTTGTTTGTCGAAAGCACCGATGATGGCTGTGGCGTTTTGCCCTTGCGTTTGCAGCGGCAGAATGTGCTTCTCTGCCTGTTTGTGTTATATCTGCTGCTGAGCTTGGGTGATCTGCAGCGACCTTGCTATCTTGGCACTTGGCAGTAACAGGTCCCGAGTCCTGGGCCTGATGGGATCAGGTGTCTTTGAGCTCTCAATCTCATTTGTCTTTCTATATGGCATAATGGCAGATGATGCCGTGCAACAGGGCTTTCTTCTGTATGTGCTCAGAGTTCAGAGTTATGACCCTCGGCAGCATGGAGTTTGTGTGCTCATGTCATGTGGCCTCCCTGATGGTGTTCCGGATGAATAGGCTGCATATGCATAGAGATCACACCTGAATCGCCCGCGCTTCGTCTCGACGGGTGGCTCCCTGTTCGCCTCCCCGGCGTCGCCCACACTCCTCCCCTCGCTGCCGCCGGGCAAAGCCCGTGTGGTGTGGCTGACGGCGGCGGCGAGGCTCCAGGTGGTTCTGCGCGCAGTGGCAGCCGCGGCGGAGAAGCGATCGGTGCAGCAGCGGCGATCTGACCTGTGTTTCCGGCGACGGACCTCAACGGTGGGCTGGGCGTCGAGCGCGCAATCCCTCGGCTCCGAGGGCCCGCGAGCGCGATGGCAGTTATGGCTGCAGCCGAAAATCCTATTGTCAGCGGCCTACCGAGGCGGCGCTACTGAAGCTACTGGAGGAGATGCCAGACACAGCAGCAGAAGAAGATGTTGTCGACAACAAAGGAAATGGAACACTACCAGCGGCAAGGCCCAGAAGCTCGCGGCCCACGAAACTTTCCTAGTGGCTTGCAGGCCCAAACTGAGCCTGTTAACGGATGTACGTTATATAGTCGACGACTGTCTACTTTTGAATTTGGCTTGGAACGGAAGGCGGCTTCCGCCGAAGAGACTAGATCGAATCTGTAGCTGTGTGGGTGGTTGGGCAGCTAAGCAACCGAATTTTGTGTTTGTCTTCTTCATGAACCCTAGTTAGGACTAGATTAAGAAAGATCCTCACAATTGGTATCAGAGCCTCCGATATGGAGCTTTCGTTCCACTCCCACCACACACGATTCAGCGACCGGCGGTGACGACAGGCGATGGAAGGTCTGAGCAAGGAGGGTTCTGCCGTATACGAGCCGCTCCGTCACGAAATCGCCGATGACATGGACCGGAAGCTTCAAACTCAAGGTGAGTCCCTGCTCGAGTCCATGGGAAAAATCATCGAGGCGAACAACGCCACGCTTGACAACCTCATGTCATCAAGGGCAGACGGCATCCGGGGCGAATTGCCCTCGATTTGGAGTAGTTCAAGGTGGATTTGAGCAAGCAGGAAGGTGCGGATCCCGATTCTAAGGCTGATGGAAGCTCTACATCGCGCGGAGCTGAGCCGGACCATAGCAGCGTTGCGGCCAACATCCACGGCTTTGACAATGACAACAAAGGCAAGGCGCATAACATCTATTTGCCTCCTCCTGCTCGAGGTGTGCGCAACCACAATTTATCCCCCGGATTTTTTTCGCCTCGCGATACGCAATCCGTGGATGTTGCTGAGCAAGTGCCTTTTTCTCTACAATTGGATATGCCACGATTTGATGGTTCCAACCCGAGGCTATGGCAGAATCTATGTGAAGATCAGTTCCGATTGGGCAACACTCCTCCACACCGTTGGATTTCTATCGCCACAACGCAGTTTGAAGGAGCTGCAACGAGATGGCTTGAATCACTACAGAGGCGTATGCCGAATTCAAACTGGACTGAATTCTGCAATGCGTTATGGAGCATGTTTGGGAGAAATTAGCATCAGACACTTCTCAGTAACCTATTTCATATTGCTCAGAAAAGTACTGTCGAGGATTATATGGAGCGATTTGCTAAGCTTTATGGCCAGCTTATTGCTTATGAGGATGCACCAAACTCTCTCCATTACACAACTCCTTTCTTAGATGGACTGAAGCCTGGAGTTCGCATTGTTGTGGCTCTTCAGAAACCAAAGGATTTGGATGCAACTTGTGAACTGGCTCTCTTGCATGAGGATTTAGGAGAAGGAAACGCACCCATAAACACTACTTAACAACACAAAAACTACACTAACTAGTAGAATGCCCGTGCGTTGCCACGGGCTTTAGAAATTACGATGCTACTCACAAAGCTAAAATAACCGAGAACAATACACCTCTCAGCTAACACACCTCTTACATCCTCGGTTATGATCTAACACGGTTCTTCAACCAAACTTGGAAGCCAATGTAATGCCCAGGATGGGACTATACCTCCTACGTGTCGAGGCACGACTTAAAGGTATAAGCCCATTCTGGAATGATCTCAAGTTTGGTATCTTTGCACGACTCATGTAAAAGAGGGATTAAATTGCAAAAGGAGATAGTTGGCTTACACTCGCCACTTCACACAATACATTACATAAGCAAAACATCATTCAAAACATCACAACCCAACTACGGGCGAAGATCCAAAAGAAAGATACCAAAACAACATAAAGCCACAGGTCTGAATCGCCCCTAGTAGAAACCACTACTGATCGTCGAAAACGTCACAAGCATACGACCACTCTCTTCATCGAGCTCCCAGAGAAGTACTTGAACCAGCTCCTGCATCATTCTCGGCCGAACCTGCATCTGGTGTTGTAGTATCTGTGAGTCACGAGGACTCAGCAATCCCATAACCATGGGTATCAAGACTAGCAAAGCTTTATGGGTAGGAAGAGGTAAAGTGGTGAGGTTGCAGCAGCGGCTAAGCAAAAAAATATATGGTGGCTAACTTACGAGTACCAGAATAAGATGAGCATCTACGCAAATGGTCGCAAACTAGTAGTGATCGCTAAAGATCCTGAACTACATACGAATCAAACATAACCCCACCGTGTTCTCTTCTCAACGTGAAAAGAGACAATCACGGTTACTCACACCGTTGTGTGTTTTACTTCGGATCCTCTGTCAAGTTTTCTACAACCGAACATTAACAATTTCCAATCTGCCACATAACCGCAGGCACGGCTTTCGAAAGATCATAACCCTGCAGGGGTGTCCCAACTTAGCCCATCACAAGCTCTCACGATTAGCTGAAGTGATAAATATGATATCATCACCCCTTATCTTAGGGAAATCCGATCAGGCTCGGCATCCCGGTGCACAAGACATTTCGACAATGGTAAAACAAGTCCAGCAAGACCTCCCGGCGTGCCGACACCCTGATAGTAGCCGCGCGTATCTCGTCTCAGGCCACGACCGGATGGGTGATCCTACATGAGCCAATCCTCGAGTTTCCCCATGGTGGCCCCGCATAACCCCCGTTTGGGACCAACACCATCAGCACTGGCCCCCCTGTTATGTAGAATTAAGAACCCGGGGACATGACCCCCTATGCAATTAATTAATTAATTAAGTTGTTATTATGAGCAAATTAAAACCAATGTTGGGCCTTGTGGAGGAGTTTTATTCAAAGTCGAACTGTCAAGGGGTCCCCATCCACCCATCGTGTAAGGAACGCAAAATCGAGGAACATAATGCCGGTTTATCGGCGCCTAAGGTGGCATGAGTGGAACAAAACACCGAGCAAAAGGCCAAGCCTTCCACCCATGCCCAGTATATAGGTGTGTTAATAATAATAATAGATATTGTGATATTCCAACAACAAGTTCCCTCCTGGAACGATCTTCATCTTCACCTGCAACTAACGACGCTATAAGAGGGGCTGAGCAAGCGGGTAACATAGCCAAACAGTGGTTTTGCTAGGAAGGTTTCAAATGTTAGAGGTTTCATGGCAACAAGGAGAGGGCTGACATAAAAGATGGGTAGCGCGACATGTAACGATAGCATCGAGACAACTAAGCATGGCAATGGTAGTAAAGGTATCCAAGGGTATGATCATCTTTCCTGGGATTCCGCAAGGGAGAAGAACGGTCCAGAAGTAGACGGAGCAACATAGTCGAGCGAATCCTCACAACTCCGGAACGAAACCGAAGCTAACAAGAGAAGCAACCGGAAAGAAGCAAACAACACGGTAAACACACAAGCATAAACATGGCATACGATGCACATCCAAGTATGATGCATGTCCGGTTTAAATATGCATGTCATGGCAAACTGCACAAACAAGTACTACAAGTTAAGTGGAGCTCAATATGCAACGAGTTGCATATTGACGAAACACCACATTTATGTATTTAGTTGATTTTTTTTTATTTACAAGACAAGGTTAAATGTTGGTTAACATGGCAAGAGGTGAAGCAAAAACAAACTACCTATTTAGGCATTTTAAATGAGGCTGGAAAAACAACAACAATTCCGGGAAAAACCCCATAAGCATGCTTAGCAATTATTAAGAAAACAACAATTCACACATTTTAATGTTGTTAACATGATGCGGATGACATGATCAAGTTTATGCAATTATTATTAAAAGTTTACATGAAGATGATAAGGAGTATTTGTCACCGTGGTGGAATGAAAAGGTGCCACGGCAACGATCCGAAAATGATGCATCGGCAACATCTCGGTTCCGGTAACTCGTTGAGAGACCGGTGCAAAAGATGACGGAGAGCGAGTCAAACGAGATGAAAAAGGTGGGGTGATTCTGTCACCGGGTTCCCACGGGTCGGCGACGAGGCAACCGAGGAGCATGACAAAAGACGATACGGGCACGGTGCACATAATGGTAACATTTCATACAACACAATAAGCAAACGTTCACGGGTCATCGTCTCGGGGTTATACCTTCGAAGCGTTCGTTCTCGGAGGGGTTCGAGTCGTCGAGGGACGTAGTGGAAGTAGTGGTACACGGGTCGTAGAGGAAGAAGTCATTCCGTAGAGGTACTCGTTATGTAGCCGTTCTCGCGATTCGTAGAGGAAGTAGGCGTTCTCGTTACGTAGATGTACTTGGCGGATCCACGTAGTCGTACACTTGGACAACGGAGACGGTCATGTAGTTGAACTTGGTGTATCCTCGAACTTGACGCCCCAAAGACCTGGCACGTAACAGCAGGCAGAAAGGCAAAGCAGCGGCAGCGGCAGCAGCAGCATGGCTCCGGTGACGCGGTGAAGACGACTGCTTGAGGGCCGGCTCGGGAGGCGAGGAAGAGGAGGCAGGGGCCTGGGTGCGCAGCTCCTGTTCGGCCCGCGGGGAGCCATGGCGAGGCGGCGGCCTGGGCGCGCGAGGCTGAGGACGGGCGCGCTCGGAGCAGAGGCTGGAGGAGTGGCGATGAAGGTGCCCAGGGTGTGGAAGACGGCGTGGAGGCGCGACTCTGGTCGCGGTCGCCGGCAGCGACCGAACACGGTGGCGGGATGCGAGGCGCGGTGCACGAGACGCGCAGGGAGCTGCTCGAGGGGCGGAGGTGATGCGGCTGGAGCATGGAGGGGTCGGGCGCTGCGGCCTCTTGGCGCTGGAGAGGAGGGCGCGTCGACATGTAGAGGAGGGGGCGCTCCTGGCCGGCGCTGGAGGGTGCGGAGCTGCTGGGGGATGGAGAGATTGAACGAGGGGGTCGAGGGAATCGGGCAGAGGGGCGAGGGGGTCGAGGGAGACTGGCGGCGCGAGGGGGATGAGAGGGAGGAGCGATCGAGCGGTCGGTTTGGGCTAGGGTTAGAAGGGGTGGCTGGGCCAGGAGGCCAGATGGGCCTTGAGGCCTTGGCCTGGGAAGGCAGGTGCGGCTGGGCCCCTTCTTCCTCTTGTTTTCTCAAATATAGAAAAAGACAAAGAAGAAAAGGAGGAGAAAGGAAGGGTTATGGGTAGAATTTGGGCAAGAGGCTATTTTTCCCGGACTCGCAAAAATGTCCACGGTCCACGAAAAATAGGAGAGGCAAGAATGCAAGAGTAAAATTCGGACTCATTTGTATTAAATTCAAATGACTTGAATTAGGGCAAGGTTTTGAGGCAAGGAATAGCGAAAGAGAAGGCATGGGGAAATATGCAAGTATGTTACGGTTAATTCCAAACAATGGAATATTTATTTATAATAGCTCCATAATATTAGGAGGATATGTTATAAAGAGAAGTCACCCTTCCCTCGATTTAAATGGACCGAAGGTCCACACGATTTATTTAAGTTGAGATGCAAAAGAAATAAGACATGATGGCATGATGACATGATGCAATGCAAAAATAAATAACACAAGCACAAAAGAAACACACGGGAGAACCCGGAACATCTGGAATCTCTGGAATCTTCTGGGACGTCGGTCTTCGGGCGTCACAACTCTCCCACACTAACAGAGGATCTCGACCCGAGATCCTAGAGATGGCACCGGATAGAAACGAAAAAGAAGAGGTAAACAAAGTTGCTTCTTTGATAAACGAGTGAAACCAAAGAACCTTGAGAGGTTAAACAAAATGAAAGAAGAATACAACGGAGATGAACGAATATGAAAACTCCGTTAGAAAAGAGGAACAAGGAACATTATGAGAACCTTGTAGGTTGAACGACGTGAAACAAGAGCTTACGAACGAAAAGAATATGAAACCGCTACGGTACAGCCAAGGAATAAGAATGACATAATTCGGACAGCACTCCGACTGAAAATGGAAGGAAGTGAACAAGAACTTGAGAAGATGGGCTGATAGTTGATGAAATCAACAACACACTGCCTCCGAAACAATTAAAAGAATGGCACAAGGTTAAGAAGGATTCAGACAGCACTCCGGTTAAAAAGATAGGCAAAACTAGATAAGATGACGGAACTAGAATGGAGGTCACGACATTCCAGTTAAATAGACAATCAAGGGAAGAATATGATCTTGATAAAACGAGATGATGGTCAAAGAGAGCAATATCACAAAGCCTCCCAGAATGAAAGAATATAGTATAGATCAATGAAAGAAATGAACGGAGAAAGATATGACAACTTCTCTCAAAATTTGAAAGAGAATCCTGACCAAGATGGATTGAATAGAGTTGTTGGAAATAATCAACAACGAAAACGAATAAGCTTCATGTGGGCTTATGGAAAACATCTCAAAATTAAGAGGTGACAACCAGCCACTAACGGAAACGATTGATTGCATTGAGATCAACAAGGAGACGATAAACTTATTTCGTCTGGAGGATAAATGAAGAACTTGGGTCATTTATAAGCACCATAATAGCAACAATTCTCAAGGAAGCTTTTAGGTGAATTAAACCCAAGATGACTCCAAGAGATAAAAAATGAGGGGTTGAAAGGATCTCCTAAAGAAAAGAAATGATGGTTTTAAATATCTCATTCTTGATAACTTGTGAATCATGAAACATGAAGGAATTGTCAAGAATGACATAACACCATCTGAAAAGATAAAGTAGAAAGAATTGCAATTGGAAAGCATGATGAAGAATGCTTGAGCTCCAACAAGAATCTTGATGAAGACTTCGAGGATGAATTAAAACATGATGAACCACCATGAATAACTCCGGTAATGAAAGCATGAGAAGTGAAAGATGAAAAGAATAAGATTCAAGGCCTGTGATGAATTAGATGGAGCTTTGGAATGATATAATAGAAATAACTTGGAACTCCGGAAACAAGATGAACAACTTAGAATCGAGAATATGATATGATGAACAAGCTCCAGACAAAAGAATTAAATCACCTTGAAGGAATAAGAATAAGAATTATGTCATGCATATCCTTCACCAATTTAAATTGATGACAAGCAACGGATTTGGCATACTACTTATTCTCATTGCAAAGAATTAAAGAGAGATCTAGTACAACCTTGGATAAATCTTCAACAAAGCACCTGTAAGATTATGAAAAGAACGAGTGAATTAATACGATAACACGAAAGAGTAATCTTGAGCAAGCCACCGTAAGAATAGGGAGACGAACGAAGAGACATCAATGAAGAATATTTGGAGGACGAAGTTGAAAACTGAGAACGAAGAAATATTCTGAAATGATGGCCTTCGGAGGATCACAAAGAAAAGAATTCGTGAAATGCTTCGGATGGGTATGAAAATAATTCCTCACAATCAAAACAATAATGAGGATGGCATGAAGCTAGAACCACGAATCTTAAAAAGAACGGGCCAGGATTTAAGAGAAACTCGTCTTCGGTCTTCAAAATCTGAGAAGACGATGAGATACACCACCATGAATTGTATAGGCACTCCGTAAGAAGAATTAAAAGGTTGAACCAATGATGAAAGAGAATTGAACGCGATCTTGGAGAAGTCATATGACTGATGGAATCCATACTTACGTCACAATTTGAAAGAATTTAAGTATAACTCCAGAAAAATAGAAGAGTCAGGTAAGATCCTGGAAAAAAAGATCTGTGGGTTAGGGCCCACTCAAAAGAAATCACCGTTGAAAATATTGCTTCATAGATATTGCACCGGTTGAATTAAATGGCTTGAATAAGATAATAATCCTCAAAATAGTTTGAACGGATTAAGAATGGAATTATGAATCTTCTGAGTTGTCTTGTACACTCCGGATAAGAATAGGAGAGATGTGAAGAAATAAGAGAGCCTTCGGATAAGAAATTACAACATGTGAAAACATGTGAAACTAAAGGAAGAGATATGATCAACACCGAAGCTTGAATTAAATCCACCGGAGAAGAATATGAGAATGGAACCACGATAAACTTGAAGCTCCTGAGCATCTTCATGAGGAATCACCGGATAAGGGCATTGAAGGAAAAGAATGAAGAAATATCTCATGAATAAAATGGATACTTCATTTGAGAATTTCTTGCTCCGAGAAGAAGAAGGGTGGGAGGGTGGGTAAAACAAAGACAACTTGAGATGATTGAAACAGGCAAATCGTCAGATTTCTCAACGGCGTCCGTATGGAATAACTTGAAGAGAAGGCACACCGGTTGGAAAAGAATTTAACATGAAAATCTCGAAGGTCAAGAAGAATTAGCACTCCCACAAAAATATGAGAACACCGATTAGGAAAGGTATGGAATCAACATTTGACATCGAAGCAACTCGAATACCAGAATCAAAACGAAAACAAAGGATAGATATGTTGCAACATAATCTTCACAATATCATTCGAACAGAGAATTGAACGAATGAATTCCGCAGGTACATCAACTTGTCGAGAAGCCACTTGGGAGAACAAAAGGTAAATAAGAACAACAAGGAGCAGATAGAACAAATACAAGATAGAAGCTTCGTTCGACATATTCGTGCTGAAAGCTCATGGAACGTGTTACAAAAGGGTTTTGCAATCCCCGGATTAGCATAGCCAAGGATCCTTTAAGATGCAACTCCCGATCGGAACAAGCCCATAAAACCACTTCACTCAATGTAGAACCCCGAACTCCATATCATGGATTCGTTGGAAGAATGCCTAGAACTACTAGATGAACCCACCTATTAATTTCTGAAAGTTTCCAGTTATGCAATCAGGTGTTGGGGATACAGGGGAAGCATCGCGCACTCAACTCTAATCCTACATCCAGCTGTATCCATCCTTCAACACATAACCAGTTATCTCCGGAAACCGTTTACCTCGGACCTTCGAAACGCATCTACTATACAAGCTATGGCAATACTCCCGAACTACCTCCCCAGTACTGGGTGATGTCGGGGTTATCTTGCCACTAACCGCATAGGAGAGTTTTCGATGTCGGCCGTCTTAAGTATTCTAGAACTGATGCGATATATTTGTGACGACAACACCTCGGAGCTCAACTCCCCGGGACACTGCCACAACCCCTAATGACAGGAGGCATCGAGAACAATGTTCTCGTCACAAAGACATCGGAACAATCCAAACAATACTCGCGAGATCCTAAAAAATATTGGTGAATTTTTTAGAGTAGAAGAGATAAGAGTAATCGTCAGGAGTCCTCACCAGAGTGAAAAGGGATGAGGAGCAAAAGAAATCCTACTCTCCGATATAATATAGGACTCAAAACATTTTCAAGTGTGTGCCTAGACTCGACCGTCAACGGTTCGATCAATCAGTGGGGGCTTCTAGGTCGGAGAAGGCTCTGATACCAACTTGTAATGCCCAGGATGGGACTATACCTCCTACGTGTCGAGGCACGACTTAAAGGTATAAGCCCATTCTGGAATGATCTCAAGTTTGGCATCTTTGCATGACTCATGTAAAAGAGGGATTAAATTGCAAAAGGAGATAGTTGGCTTACACTTGCCACTTCACACAATACATTACATAAGCAAAACATCATTCAAAACATCACAACCCGACTACGGGCGAAGATCCAAAAGAAAGATACCAAAACAACATAAAGCCACAGGTCTGAATCGCCCCTAGTAGAAACCACTACTGATCGTCGAAAACGTCACAAGCATACGGCCACTCTCTTCATCGAGCTCCCAGAGAAGTACTTGAACCAGCTCCTGCATCATTCTCGGCTGAACCTGCATCTGGTGTTGTAGTATCTGTGAGCCACGAGGACTCAGCAATCCCATAACCATGAGTCTTGCAAAGCTTTATGGGTAGGAAGAGGTAAAGTGGTGAGGTTGCAGCAGCGGCTAAGCAAAAAAAATATATGGTGGCTAACTTACGAGTACCAGAATAAGATGAGAATCTACGCAAACGGTCGCAAACTAGTAGTGATCGCTAAAGATCCTGAACTACATACGAATCAAACATAACCCCACCGTGTTCTCTTCTCATCGTGAAAAGAGACAGTCATGGTTACTCACACGGTTGTGTGTTTTACTTCGGCTCCTCTGTCAAGTTTTCTATAACCGGACATTAAAAAATTCCAATCTGTCACATAACCGCGAGCACGGCTTTTGAAAGATCATAACCCTGCAGGGGTGTCCCAACTTAGCCCATCACAAGCTCTCACGATTAGCTGAAGTGATAAATATGATATCATCACCCCTTATCTTAGGGAAATCCGATCAGGCTCGGCATCCCGGTGCACAAGACATTTCGACAATGGTAAAACAAGTCCAGCAAGACCTCCCGGCGTGCCGACACCCTGATAGTAGCCGCGCGTATCTCGTCTCAGGCCACGACCGGATGGGTGATCCTACATGAGCCAATCCTCGAGTTTCCCCGTGGTGGCCCCGCATAACCCCCGTTTGGGACCAACACCATCAGCACTGGCCCCCCCTGTTATGTAGAATTAAGAACCCGGGGACATGACCCCCTATGCAATTAATTAATTAATTAAGTTGTTATTATGAGCAAATTAAAACCAATGTTGGGCCTTGCTGGAGGAGTTTTATTCAAAGTCGAACTGTCAAGGGGTCCCCATCCACCCATCGTGTAAGGAACGCAAAATCAAGGAACATAATGCCGGTTTATCGGCGCCTAAGGTGGCATGAGTGGAACAAAACACCGAGCAAAAGGCCAAGCCTTCCACCCATGCCCAGTATATAGGTGTGTTACTAATAATAATAGATATTGTGATATTCCAACAACAAGTTCCCTCCTGGAACGATCTTCATCTTCACCTGCAACTAACGACGCTATAAGAGGGGTTGAGCAAGCGGGTAACATTGCCAAACCGTGGTTTTGCTAGGAAGGTTTCAAATGTTAGAGGTTTCATGGCAACAAGGAGAGGGCTGACATAAAAGATGGGTAGCACGACATGTAACGATAGCATTGAGACAACTAAGCATGGCAATGGTAGTAAAGGTATCCAAGGGTATGATCATCTTGCTTGGGATTCCGCAAGGGAGAAGAACGGTCCAGGAGTAGACGGAGCAACATAGTCGAGCGAATCCTCACAACTCCGGAACGAAACCGAAGCTAACAAGAGAAGCAACCGGAAAGAAGCAAACAACACGGTAAACACACAAGCATAAACATGGCATACGATGCACATCCAAGTATGATGCATGTCCGGTTTAAATATGCATGTCATGGCAAAGTGCACAAACAAGTACTACAAGTTAAGTGGAGCTCAATATGCAACGAGTTGCATATTGACGAAACACCACATTTATTTATTTAGTTGATTTTTGTTTATTTACAAGACAAGGTTAAATGTTGGTTAACATGGCAAGAGGTGAAGCAAAACCAAACTACCTATTTAGGCATTTTAAATGAGGCTGGAAAAACAACAACAATTCCGGGAAAAACCCCATAAGCATGCTTAGCAATTATTAAGAAAACAACAATTCACACATTTTAATGTTGTTAACATGATGCGGATGACATGATCAAGTTTATGCAATTATTATTAAAAGTTGACATGAAGATGATAAGGAGTATTTGTCACCGTGGTGGAATGAAAAGGTGCCACGGCAACGATCCGAAAATGATGCATCGGCAACATCTCGGTTCCGGTAACTCGTTGAGAGACCGGTGCAAAAGATGACGGAGAGCGAGTCGAACGAGATGAAAAAGGTGGGGTGATTCCGTCACCGGGTTCCCACGGGTCGGCGACGAGGCAACCGAGGAGCATGACAAAAGACGATACGGGCACGATGCACACAAGGGTAACATTTCATACAACACAACAAGCAAACGTTCACGGGTCATCGTCTCGGGGTTGTACCTTCGAAGCGTTCGTTCTCGGAGGGGTTCGAGTCGTCGAGGGACGTAGTGGAAGCAGTGGTACACGGGTCGTAGAGGAAGAAGTCGTTCTGTAGAGGTACTCGTTATGTAGCCATTCTCGCGATCCATAGAGGAAGTAGGCGTTCTCGTTACGTAGATGTACTTGGCGGATCCACGTAGTCGTACACTTGGACAACGGAGACGGTCATGTAGTTGAACTTGGTGTATCCTCGAACTTGACGCCCCAAAGACCTGGCACGTAACAGCAGGCAGAAAGGCAAAGCAGCGGCAGTGGCAGCAGCAGCATTGCTCCGGTGATTTGGTGAAGACGACTGCTTGAGGGCCGGCTCGGGAGGCGAGGAAGAGGAGGCAGGGGCCTGGGCGCGCAGCTCCTGTTCGGCCCGCGGGGAGCCATGGCGAGGCGGCGGCCTGGGCGCGCGAGGCTGAGGACGGGCGCGCTCGGAGCAGAAGCTGGAGGAGTGGCGACGAAGGTGCCCAGGGTGTGGAAGACGGCGTGGAGGCGCGACTCTGGTCGCGGTCGCCAGCAGCGACCGAACACGGTGGCGGGATGCGAGGCGCGGTGCACGAGACGCGCAGGGAGCTGCTCGAGGGGCGGAGGTGATGCGGCTGGAGCATGGAGGGGTCGGGCGCTGCGGCCTCTTGGCGCTGGAGAGGAGGGCGCGTCGGCCTGTAGAGGAGGGGGCGCTCCTGGCCGACGCTGGAGGGTGCGGAGCTGCTGGGGGATGGAGAGATCGAACGAGGGGGTCGAGGGAATCGGGCAGAGGGGCGAGGGGGTCGAGGGAGACTGGCGGCGCGAGGGGGATGAGAGGGAGGAGCGATCGAGCGGTCGGTTCGGGCTAGGGTTAGAAGGGGTGGCGGGGCCAGGAGGCCAGATGGGCCTTGAGGCCTGGGCCTGGGAAGGCAGGTGCGGCTGGGCCCCTTCTTCCTCTTGTTTTCTCAAATATAGCAAAAGACAAAGAAGAAAAGGAGGAGAAAGGAAGGGTTATGGGTAGAATTTGGGCAAGAGGCTATTTTTCCCGGACTCGCAAAAATGTCCACGGCCCACGAAAAATAGGAGAGGCAAGAATGCAAGAGTAAAATTCGGACTCATTTGAATTAAATTCAAATGACTTGAATTAGGGCAAGGTTTTGAGGCAAGGAATAGCGAAAGAGAAGGCATGGGGAAATATGCAAGTATGTTACGGTTAATTCCAAACAATGGAATATTTATTTATAATAGCTCCATAATATTAGGAGGATATGTTATAAAGAGAAGTCATCCTTCCCTCGATTTAAATGGACCGAAGGTCCACACGATTTATTTAAGTTGAGATGCAAAAGAAATATGACATGATGGCATGATGACATGATGCAATGCAAAAATAAATAACACAAGCACAAAAGAAACACACGGGAGAACCCGAAACATCTGGAATCTCTGGAATCTTCTGGGACGTCGGTCTTCGGGCGTCACAGCCAAGTACTCAATGAATGAAAAATAAACAGCACTAGATTGATAGATCATCATATAGGCACATGCCGGTGTGTGATAAAGTATAGAGAGCCACAGATTCTGAAGTACTATTAATGTTTGGTCATCCAAACTTCATACAGAAGTTGCTAACCTGCAGATTCTTTAGTAGCTTTGTCACCACATCAAGCAACTTCTTGGTCTTTCTAGTCTGAATGTTGTAATAACACAGAGGTCAACTCACATGAAGAAAATCATGTTGTAGAACATGTAAACATGTTCAAACAAGCCATTGAAACAAGGTTGTGCAGAGCTCGTTACATGCCTTGCAAAGCTAGCTCAATACCAACATTTCTTTGGACTCCGACCTCTTTGCTGAGCTTAAATGAATCCTGTTAAAATTCACAGAATAAATGTCCTTGCATGATCCAAAATTCCATATCCTTTGAGGATTCTCGCCGGGAAGAAGCAACTAAACTGTGACTTTAATCCGAGTGTCATAAGTAATACACATCATCTTCCATTTATTGTAATATTGCACAGGTGTACAAAAAAAATTAAACAACAGAGCTTAACACACATAGACCTTTTTCTTGAGAACCTTGGTGTCAATCACATTCTAAAGAAACAATTTTGTTCTGCATATTTCAGAACTTTGCAATATCTAACTGAAATCTGCACTACAGTCTAAGAAATTCACATGCGTTATATAGTTACATACTATTGCCGATAGTACCAGAAATTAGACATTATGTCAGCTATAGTTTGTGTTCAATAATGAACTGGAAACTTAGAAAGATCTAGTAAAACACAAGTCTCTGTGCGCGTGTGTTGGTTGGGGCAGCGACTGGTGTAATTTGGACAGGAGCAAGGGCTCCAATCAATTCCGACGCGATTAGCTGGACATGGAGGCCTACACCCGCAAGGCAAGCAGGAGGCTGTGCTCAGGAGGGACCGAAGGTCTATGCCACAATGTCGGTAGGTACGTCTACAAGGACTGAATTAGATGATCCATGGTTGCTCTAAGTTTCACACCCGTGGAAAACTTCGGTTTTGAGCAGCGCCTGTTACCTGATTATCGTTGAATCAGTTACAAGCTTGACTATCTGGAAAAGGTCAACGCGGTCCAAGTGTTTAGTACTCCCTCCGTCTCAAAATAAGTGTCTTAACTTTAGTACTAAAGTTAGTACAAAGTTGAGACACTTATTTTGGGACGGATGGAGTAGTAAACCAAATCACTTAATATCCATTGTTCACTTTGAGTGAGTCTCGCATCGAAACATCAAGTTTGCACCTGAACTGTAGTACTCTACTAAAAAACTATTTGACATCATATCTACTAAATAGGGAATAATTAAGGTGTCGGAGAAATAACACAAGACTACCGCAACTCTAGTAGAATGATTAATATTTGACAACATCTCTACTACAATAGGGAATAATTATCTCTATCAATAAGCAGAAGCAAATAACTTTTGATCATAGAAGGAAAAAAACTGAAAAAGGATGATTATCTCATTTCAGTCCTTACAGCAACATGCCAAGTTGATTATTTATATGCATTGTAGTAAATTATGAGCATGCATCAGAGGGGACAATAAGAGCACCTTATATGAGCGTGAATCGGAGAGGGCATTATATGATAAGATTTCTACACCCTACTCATTTCCTTCTCTTTAAATATGATGAAACCAGCATCCTGTATGTTAAAAAAACTGTATGTTAGCTGACGGTTTTTTTCCTATGAAACCTCATTTTTTAGCATAGGAATCCAATTCATACAAATTTGAGAATGAGAACTCTAACATGTCAAACTAACATATATATATATATATATATATATATATATATATATATATATATATATATATATATATATATATATATATATATATATATATATCGACAATTCATCATCAAGACGATGTCCATAATGTAAATAATTAATTTTAACAAATCTAAGCTCCATTAATGGGATCAAATGGAACTGTCATAGTACAAAAAGTCTCAGTTACCTTATGCAGTGATGTGGATTACAAATTAACTAAACTCAAAACTATTATGTAGTGATACGTGTTCCTAAATATGAATTAGCCCAAGTAGGACTGTCCTGCCTGCGAAAAGATCTTTTGCATGAAAGTTAACTTACAGTATAAGAAACTTCCTTATTGCATGCTATCTCTAGCAGTAGCCAGCCGTGTGACGTTCACCTTATTTGCATCACCCTGCCATGTAATCTCATGGCAGAGTAGTAGAGGAGACCAATGCATGATAATATGGTTGATGGAGTCGAAAAAAAACAGGTCAAGCTGGGCACCACCCCGGAGGAAGCCGTTGCACCAGCTGCCCGCCAAACAGAAAACATGATGATTAAAGGAGACATGCTTCTCTAATGAATTATTGAACTTGTTACCTCCAAGCCTCGCACAGCAAAGCCAAATCATACTCCTTTCGTCCGGTAAGAGGGCACATTTAGAATTTTTAGGACAAATTATGCAGTTGAGTAAAAAAAATATTGGAAAAGTGCAAACCACCATCTCTCTCCTCTTTAATTAGCCAACCCCCAATGAGCTAAGTGCATGTAGAAATTAAGAAGACCATGTGTATTTTGCTATTGGTCTTGATTACCGTGTGATGAGAGAGAAGTATTTTTCCCACTTTAAAGTGCATTGGGAAGATAGAAGTACACTCTTTCATGAACAAATTTTAAAGCTAGATGTACACTCTTCACCTGACGGAGGGAGTACATATTAATTACATAACCTCACAACTATGAAGGTATGACAACTTTCTAACACAGTACCACTTGCAACTCTAAGAGCATATCAGATCAATAGTTAGTTTCATCTTATGGCAAAATTATAAACTAACAGGTCCCTACACATCTCTCCAGCTCTATAAACAAATGAAATCGTAGGCACACACCATCTAGCGTGAAACTTCAGACAGGGAAATAGATTGAAATTAAATTCCAATCTGGGTGGCTGCCACCTCTATCCACCCTTACAAATGAGCAATCCTCTTTTTTTGTTGCAAACTGTTAAAGAGCTTTTTGAATCACGCAGCAGATCAAAAGGCCCTAGAAAAATCCAAAACTGCATCGACAGATCAATGTGCATACATGAACGTAGTTGAAGGTGCGGGGGGAAACAAACCAGCGATAGTCTTCTCTTTGTGATCATCTGCTTAGCAGCCTTCTTGACCTCATCTTCTGTGAGCATCCCATCAACTTTCATGTTCCACCTACAGATGACACTAACCCCTACAGATGACAATTACTGACCAATGTCGATAAATATGGTGCCAATTGATAGAGCAATAAGCATATACAATACAAGTCTACTCTAGAAGTACTTCCAGTCTCTTGACACAATTAACAACGATCTCTAAGTGACAATCCCAATTCTTGCTACATCACTGGCTCTTCCTTTACTTTTCAAATAAGGACCTTCCTACATTACACTTTGTTTCGTGATGGTTTATGGATATTGCAGTGTCATATTTCCGCACAGAGGATGTCAATCTAACATAGTTGATTGTGGCATTCCTACTCTATGATTAGCGACACAACAAATATGCAGTAGTTTAGTAGCTTCTTAATCAATTTTGCAATCGTTGATTCAACAAGGGGGTTCAGCCAATGACTTGTACGTCGCTTTTAATGTCCGTATTGGCACAACAGTGTCCATGCTCACTGATGAGATATTCCTTGATCATCATGTTAATAACTACAAAGCTTTGTATCTCTCACAATGAACGAACATTTGGCCATCTAGTTGACTAAAATGGTTGGAGATAATATCAGAATTTATGTCATATCAAAATCAAAAGATACCTGCAGATTTTTGCACATGGCTATGATTATGTCAAAGTCGGTATGATTGCCCTTAGGAAGTGGTCAGATGGACTTTGCATGATTGGACATGGAAACCCAGCATTTGAGAAGTGCCATGACAGAACAAGGCCAAGTAAGGAGAGTCCAGAAAACCATAGGATGAGATATTGAAAACAGGGCCATCTACAACAGGAATAAAGAAGTAGCAATAAGGATCATACAAGAAAAGAGACACAGTTCATGGATATATAGTTTTTTTAAAGGGATATATATGTGACCGCAGTTCAATTGAATTGGCTGCAGTAATACGGATCATACAAGAAAGGATAAATTACTCTCATGAATATATAGTGAGCATGTGCAGGCCTGTTTGTTCACAATTCATCGTGGACATAGACATCGTTGATTGAGTGAATCAAGCAAATAGCATCCCACTCGAGTAACAACTCACGTGATATTTAGCTTGGACTCACCGTGTATCTAGTGTTGAAAGAATTTCCATAAATGACAGTAATGTTGAATTAATTAGCAAAATAATTTAGTGATACTATAAAATTGGTGGCATTATTATGTAAGACATTACCGCTCATTCTCACCTTACCGACTCATAACGATCAAGCATAAAAACCACATGATCTGACCATGGACAAAGGCAAATACAAAATGGAAAAAACAAACTATAAATAGAAATGTAGCAACACGGTTGCGTATGAACAAAAATTACATGGCAGTGTGATGGTAATGTGCATTCAACCCTGCTTTTTTACAGGCCACTTGCAATTGGACAAGGATTTAAATCATCAAAAGTTCGATTCAATACATCAGTACGCAACAAGTGTGTACCTGCAAAGAAATAATGATCATCAAATTACAATAGAGAAACATGGTAATGTTTGGCATATATCACTAATTCACTATCAGAATCATTACAATACATAATTGAGCTATTAGAAAAATAAGAAGTCTTTGCAATGGCAGGTAGCACGCACATACGCATCCCGTCGTTCCCATCCGTGCTCAGCACTATCATCTGTACCTGCACCCTGAACTCACTGAATGAGTTTCTGAACACACAAAAGTAAAGCAGCTACTCTACCATGTAAACACAGGCAGCAAAACATCATATATCGAGTGAGTGTATGATTATGTTAAACTTCGTACACAACATGACCTGTTATAGATGATCATGTAGTCTTCGTATACATGTTCGTACACCCATCAGGTGATAAACAGAAGGTATGTATCAGGTAGTTCTGTGTGTATGGTTCACGCATGAGAGGGATTTTGGCCGCCTCATAGAAAATCAGTGCATGCTAAAAACTTATTAGTTGGACCTTCATGAATCCGATCCATAGAAAATGATTTAGCGACAACCTTGCCATCATCAGGGAGTTTTGCACCTGCCGCAGCCGCGGATAGAGAAGGTCGCATGGTGAGACTCAGATCCGGCTACCCTGTGGTATCTGTTGTTCCAGGCCAGCGGGTGGGATTCGGATCCTCCGCCGCCGGGAACGGCAGCAGCAACACGTGGAGGAGAAGTAGCAGACGTCCTGGGTGGACATGGGTGCTGGAGAACGAGCTCGATGCCGCTGCAGCAGGCTAGGCAGCTCTCGCGGCCACATAATATGGGAAGGAGGAGGCAAACAAGGCAGGGGTGATGTCAAGTTGAGATGCGAGTAGCACCGCATCAGGACGATGAAGGAGAGGCTGCATGACTCCAAGGTGAGGCCGGCGTTGGTGTGTAGGGAGGGCGGCGGCGGACACGTTTTGAGGCGACGCACATCCTCGTCTCCCTCATCTCCTCCCGCAATCGTGCTCCATCTAGATCGGGCGAAAAGATCGACGAGGGGTTAAACGGGAGACATGCGGCGGCTAGGGCTCTTGGAAGGGATGGATCGGCAGCGGCGAAGGGATGGTTTGGCGGCGGTGAAGGGATGGATCTGGTGCGAAGGGATGGAGGGCGACGACGAACGATCTGCTGTGCTTGTCGTGAGTGCTAGTGGTTCTCGCTCGAGGGCAGGAGGCCTCGCTCGTACGTGCCACTCGATGCCGTTTTTCTTTCTGCTGGTTTTTTTGTCGTAGGTATGCGTGTGTACTGCCTGCAGGTTTGGTTCGACGGAGGTGGGTGGACATACCAAAAAAAACCAGCAAAAGGTGGGACGAAAATAAACCGTGGAGACTATTCACCAACTCAGACATTAGGAGTAGAGATTGAGTCTTCTTCCAGTAACAAGCCTAAGTTTACAGAAGAGAAACAAACGGTCAGATACTAGCAAGGGAATACTTCCTGATGATAAGTGGGTGGCCTTAAGGAATTACAGAAGGTCCAAGGGCTTATGCTTTGTTTGTGGAGAGAAACTGGCAAAGGACCATTTGTGCAAATCTACTGTTCAACTGCATTTTGTACATGAATTGATTGATCAGTTGTAGTCTTGTATTTCTAAAGATTGCGACTCTCACAGTGATCAACCATATGTTTCTTATGTACATGCTATTAGATTATCAGCTGCCGCATTGGCAAGGAAACAGAGGCCCCGGTATTGCAGTTAGCAGCATTGTTGCAAGGGGAGTTGGTGCATTTCCTGGTAGATTCTGGGAGCACACACTCTTTCCTAGATAGCAAGCATTTGTCATTTCAAGGAGTTTCAACCATTAAACCTTTTTCAGTCATTGATGTTGGAGGTGCTACAATTCAGTGTTCTAATCAGATACCGGGTTGCAGTTGGAGCAGCAACACACACAATTTCTCTTTAGATTTCAAGCTGTTGTAGTTGCATACATATGATGGCATCCTTGGATTAGACTAGTTAGCCCATCATAGCCCTATGTATGTTGATTGGGTGGAGAATTATATGTCATTCGCCAAGGAAAGGAAAACAGTTACACTGCAGGGAGTTGACTCTGAAGAATTTCAGTACACTTGTGTTTCTGTCTTTATTATTCAAATAGAAGAGCATACTACTATTCCTCCGGAAATGCAACTCTTCTTAGATGAACTTGCTGATGTTTTCACTGCTCCTACGGAACTACCACCTAGGAGGCAGTGTGATCATCATATACCACTCATTCCAGGAGCAAGACCCATCTCTATGAGACCTTATAAGATAGTATCTCAGTTGAAGGATGAACTAGAAAAGCAAATCAAAGAAATGTTGCAAGCTGAGATTATTAGGCCCAGTAAATGTCCTTTCTACTCTCTAGTTTTACTAATCAAGAAGAAAGGTGGGGAGTGGAGATTGGTCATTGATTACACAATGTTGAATGCTATTACTGTCAAAGGCAAGTTTCCATTACTAGTGATTGATGAGTTACTGGATGTGTTGTTAGAAGCTACTTGGATCTCTAAGTTAGATCTCAGAGCAGATTATCATTAGATAAGGCTGGCCCTAGGGATGAGCATAAAACAGCATTCCAAACACATAATGACCACTGTGAGTTCACTGTTCTAGCATTTGGTCTTTGTGGTGGTCCCGATACTTTCCAAGGAGCCATGAACACCACTCTTACACCAGTTAATAGGAAAACTATTTTGTGTTTATTTAATGACCGATATGTCTCCAACGTATCTATAATTTTTTATTGTTCCATGTTGTTATATTATCATTCTTGGATACTTTACAATCATTTTATAGAAAATTTATATCATTTTTGGGACTAACTTATTGACATAGCGCCCAGTGCCAGTTGTTGTGTTTTGCTTGTTTTTTACGTCACAGAAAATCAATACCAAAAGCAGCGAAACTTTTTGGAGTATTTTTCTGGACCAGAAGACACAAGATTGGCCAAAAAAGTACCAGAGGGGGGCTCTGAGGGGAGCACAACCCACCAGGGCGCGCCCAGGTGGGTTGTGCCCCACCCCGGTGGCCTCCCGCACCGCCTCTTGGCTCTATAAATACTCCAATATTCCAGAAACCCTAGGGGAGTCGACGAAATTTTGTTCCAGCCGCCGCAAGTTCCAGAACCATGAGATCCAATCTAGATCCCTTTTCCGGCACTCCACCGGAGGTGAAGACGATCACGGAGGGGTTCATCACCCTCGTTGGTGCCTCTCCGATGATGCGTGAGTAGTTCACCTCAGACCTACGGGTCCATAGGCAGTAGCTAGATGGCTTCTTCTCTCTTTTTGATTCTCAATACAATGGTCTTTTGGAGATCTATTTGATGTAATGACTTTGTGCGGTGTGTTTGTTGGGATCTGATGAATTGTGAGTTTATGATCAGATTTGCCTTGTTTTAATATCCATACTTTATTATTATAGCCTTGTATTTCTTCTCCGATACTTGGGTTTTGTTTGTCCAACTTATCTATTTATCTTGCAATGGGAAGAGGTGCTTTGTGATGGGTTCGATCTTGCGGTGTCCTTTCCGAGTGATAGAAGGGGCAGCAAGGCACGCATGTATTGTTGCTGTTAAGGATAAAAATATGGGGTCTATTCTTACATGAATAGATCTTGTCTACATCATGTCATCGTTCTTATCGCATTACTCCATTTCTCCATGAACTTAATACACTAGATGCATGTTGGATAGCGGTTGATGTGCTTGAAGGAAATATGCCCTAGAGGCAATAATAAAGTTGTTATTTGTATTTCCTTATATCATGATAAATGTTTATTATTCCTGCTAGAATTGTATTAACTGGAAACTTAGTACATGTGTGAATACATAGACAAAATAGAGTGTCCCTAGTATGCCTCTACTAAACTAGCTCATTGATCAAAGATGGTTATGTTTCCTAGCCATAGACATGAGTTGTCATTTGACCAACGGGATCACATCATTAGGAGAATGATGTGATGGACAAGACCCATTCGTTAGCTTAGCAACTTGATCGTTTAGTTCTACTGCTATTGCTTTCTTCATGACTTATACATGTTTCTATGACTATGAGATTATGCAACTCTCGAATACCGGAGGAACACCTTGTGTGCTATCAAACGTCACAACGTAACTGGGTGATTATAAAGATGCTCTATAGGTGTCTCCGAAGGTGCTTGTGGTGTTGGCATAGATCAAGAATATGATTTGTCACTTCGAGTGTCGGAGAGGTATCTCTGGGCCCTCTCGGTAATACACATCATAATAAGCTTTGCAAGCAAATGACTAATAAGTTAGTCACGAGATGATGTATTACGGAACGAGTAAAGAGACTTGCCGGTAACGAGATTAACTAGGTATGGTGATACTGACGATCGTATCTCGGGCAAGTAACATACCGATGACAAAGGGAACGACGTATGTTGTTATGCGGTTTGACCGATAAAGATCTTTGTAGAATATGTAGGAACCAATATGAGCATCCAGGTTCCGCTATTGTTTATTGACCGGAGATGAGTCTCGGTCATGTCTACATAGTTCTCGAACCCGTAGGGTCCGCATGCTTAACGTTTGATGACGATTGGTATTATGAGTTTATGTGTTTTGATGTACCGAAGGTAGTTTGGAGCCCCGGATATGATCACGGGCATGACGAGGAGTCTCGGAATGTCCGAGACATAAAGATCGATATATTGGAAGCCTATATATGGACATCGGAATGGTTCCGGATGAGTTCGGGCATTTACCGGAGTACCGGGGGGCTACCGGATCCCCCCGGGGAGTTGATGGGCCTTAATGGGCCATAGTGGAAAGGAGGAGGAGGCGGCCAAAGTGGGGGCACGCCCCCCACAAGCCCAATCCGAATTGGGAGGGGGGCCGACCCCCCTTTCCTTCTTCTCCCTCTCCTCCTTCCTTCCTCTCCTAGTCCAACTAGGGAAGGGGGGGGGGGAATCCTACTCCCGGTGGGAGTAGGACTCCCCTAGGGCGCGCCATAGAGAGGGTCGACCCCTCCCCTCCTCCACTCCTTTATATACGTGGGGAGGGGGCACCCCATAGACACACAAGTTGATTCTAGCCGTGTGCAATGCCCCTTCCCACAGTTACACACCTCGGTCATATCGTTGAAGTGCTTAGGCGAAGCCCTGCGCCGGTAGCTTCATCATCGCCGTCACCACGCCATCGTGCTGACAAAACTCTCCCATGAAGCTCAACTGGATCAAGAGCTCGTGGGACATCAGTGAGCTGAACGTGTGCTGAACGCGGAGGTGCCGTACGTTCGGTGCTTGGATTGGTTGGATCGCGAAGACGTTCGACTACATCAACTGCGTCACTAGACGCTTCCTCTTTCGGTCTACGAGGGTACGTAGACACACTCTCCCCTCTCGTTGCTATGCTTCTAGTAGATAGATCTTGCGTGATCGTAAGATTTTTTTTTGAAATACTACGTTCCCCAACAGTGGTATCATGAGCCAGGTCTATGCGTAGATGATATTAAGGATAGTATAACCGCACCTAAACCGAGCCCTCACAGCGATTTGAGTTTTCGGCCGTTCATTTCTACGATCTGACAGTTTTTGGCCGTCGGATCTCATCCGTACAACAATCTTGTGGGGACTCATAAGTCGTGATCACCGAATGCACGTGTACAGTGATCCCAGATATCAATGCTCACTGAACACACAGAAGCTGAATAACAAGAGTCTTACATCCATACATACCGTATTACACAAATAGGACCATTATGGTCAAGTCTTGAGTATGTCATTGTAGCGGAAATCTTCAATAAAAACTTGGTCCCATGCCATCTGCCTTAACCCTACAGGCATTCTGACTGGGAACCGTCCTAGCTCGCATGTTCGTCACCAAGAGTTCTTCAACATATCCTGTTCTTTCATGCCTGGCCAATAAAATAACCAGTGGCAAGCCAATGAGTACTTTGAATGTACTCGCAAGCAACCCAAGTGTGATGACCGAATAATTATGCAAGGCTCTACTGCTAAATTGGCAGTTTTGCGGAAAGCTAGTTTTTCATATGCAAGTATGATCAACATGTAACAAGGATATGAATGTGTCTGCAACAAGTATTAGGAGGTTACAGACATCAACATCGAGAAAGAGTTATGAACAACTTATGCTGAAGCTCATCGTGGCTTTCTCATGAATCACGTCAACAGATTTACCAAACCGTGTTGTTTTCCAGAAACTTATGGACATAGTCTAAGCAGCACCACCCAACTATCCTTGACCATGGACACGGCTATTCGAATAGTTTGACACTGTGCAGAGGTTGCACACTTTACCCACAAGATCCGGGAAGCTTTCGTGTCATCCACGATCCCGCAGTACCTCAAGTACTCGGGGGAAGCACCCGAACATTACCTTTCCCTAGACGACACTAACATAGGGTCCACTCGTTGGTGCATGGCCCTCGTGTACAAACGAAAGATCGTGGGACTTGCCCTTTTTACGATATCACTCATACACGAAGAGACCAACGGTGTGTCCGGTGCCCTGTAAAAACAGTCATGGTCGCCTATCCTAGCACGACCCCGTCCCGAGAGTGACCTCATGTCACCCCCGTCACTAGTAATGCGGGCACCATGCTAGTATCGACATAGGTAATCAATAATGCCCTTTCCCATATAAGGGTAGAGTGGTTGCGCATGTTTGGTTGGGACGGTAATCACACATAAATCTAATCCATCTCTGTAAACAACACTTTCATCAAGCCTTGGTACACTACTTCTCAACCAAGTAGTGCCCTAGTTCCTCATCATCTCCCAGGGGCATTAGTGGCACCCACTAGGTTATTTGCAAGTATGTCAAACCACACTTGTTTCTTTCAATGCACAACCCTGACCCATTTTGCGTAGCCAACTACTATAGCATACATCTATCTACTCCCACCGGCATAACCCTCATAAGAAGGTAGGGTCAGGATTGATGCAAGTTTCAATGGTAAAGTAACAAAGGTACCAACCAAAGTGGTCACCACCTCAACATGACTCTGATGCATTGATAATAAGGTACTATGAGACATGCATAAAAAGGTTTCTCGAACATGGTCAAAGGGCTGCTTGCCTTGTCCTTCCGAGTCTTCAAACCTTCTGGTCCATCTCCGAGTACTCCGTTTATTTCGTCAACTAACGATGGAAACAATCATAATAAGCAACACAACAAGGCAAAAACAAAAGTGCTCTAAAAATAGGAGTTGGACTTTTCTAGGATTCCTCTGGTCATATGAAAAATGACCAAGGTGGTTTCATTGGAGTATGATCAATGGATAGTTTGGAACATTCCAA
The DNA here is from genome assembly GCA_902687465.1 of Secale cereale. Classification (NCBI taxonomy): domain Eukaryota; kingdom Viridiplantae; phylum Streptophyta; class Magnoliopsida; order Poales; family Poaceae; genus Secale; species Secale cereale. Next base: position 462,586,556 of record LR738713.1, on the reverse strand, counting down.
TATGATGGAATCAAGGGGTTTATGGATTTGAAAGAAGTGTACAGAAATATATTTTTGAAAAATGGTCAGAGGCACCTATCTAACAAGGAATGATTTGAGAAGTAGCTAGGAGTTGGTTTCACTTGATTTGGAGTTCAAATGAATTTCCTAGGATTTTGCAAAGTTGACAAATATGAAGAAATGGCTCATTATTTTGTGGGGTACAGAAAGTATTAGGAAAAATGTTCCAAAACTAAGTTATGATATTACAAGCATCTAGGAATTTGAACCATTGCATTTGGATCAACTTTGAGCTCTCTGTGATTTTCTAAAGTTTATCACATAAATAGAAAAATGACATTTTGATAATATTTGTGAAGAAAAGGTCTATGGAAAAATGTGCATGTGGCACCAACAGGTAGATCATGATTTTAGAAACTCCTAGAAATTTGAATCATCAAATTTGGAATCCATTTGATTTATTTATGGATTTTTGAAGTTTACAGAAAAAGAAAAAGGGAAAGGGAAAGGGTTTATACCCTTATACTGCGCACTAGGCAGGAGATAGCAGTATAGCAACTAGGCCGGCCCAATGGCTCGGCCGCGTGCACAGGGGGGTGGTGACGTCGGAGGCGCCTTCGCAGAGTACGCTTTCGCGCCGGGAAAGCAATTTCCTGCCGCCCCGCCTCCACTTAAATGACATGGCGGCTGGCGGGGTCGCTGACCCGTGGGGCCCAGCCGCAGGTCGTCTCCCTGGTCCGCCGTCGTCTTCCTCTCGATGGGGGAGGGGGCAGGGGAGGCTCGGCCTTGATGGCCGCCGGCGCCACACCGCCTGCCTGCGCCGACCGGCGATGGGAGCGGTGCCGTGCGGCTCGGCCGCGCCCGAAGGAGGAGGCAGGGGAGAGGCAGCACCTCCCTCGTGCGTGCGCGGATGAGGTCGGAGCAGGGCCTGTCTGCCGCCCGTGCCGGCGATTCCGGCCACCTCCGGCGGTGTGCTACACACCGGAGTGCTCAGGACGGAGTGCCACATCCATCCAGACGCCCAAGGCAGGTCGGGGAGGTCCGAAGAGGTGGAGGGCCGAATGGCTGTGGAAGAGGCCGCTGGCCATGGAGGTAGACAGAGGGCTCGAGAGGGAGAGATAGGTTGTCTGGGGGTTTGCTGGAGTAGTGGGAGAGCGAGAGGAGTCGAGAGAGAGCCCAATGGGGCTCTATATGGTGCGCGCGTTGGTGCATCATGGGCGCGGTCCAGGGCGCGCTCGGGCGAGCTCGCAGAGGGGAGAGGAGAGAGGTTCAGGTGGGGGCCGGCGACGTGCCGTGTCCCAGACGTCGAGGTGACCTCGAGAGAAATGCTTGGAAGGCCCGAGGTTGTCGTGGCATCGGGATGGGGGTGCTACAGTGCGCCAGAGCACTGTAGCATGCTCCAGAGCGCCCGTATGGCCGGCACGGCTGTGTCCTCACGCGCTCTAGACACGTCCATTTTGCCCAATGGTGTCTAGGGGTCAGGGGAGGAGTAAAGAAGAAGGCTGTGGCCTTGGATGCCATGGAGGGCCACTGGAGTGAGGAGGGAGGTGAGAAAGGAGGAGAATGCTGCTGTCCAGAAGGGTAAAAATGGGGTTTTCACCCCTCAATCATTGAGCTCTGGTCATGGGAGAGTTACTGGAGGTACAAGGTGTCTAGGAGGAGCCGTGGTAAAAAGTTGAGCTCAAGGAGAATAGTAAAAGGGGACAAAACAATGGTTTTGGTAAAATGGTAGAAGGTGTTTGATGCAAATTTGGGCAAGCAAATTAACTCCACTTGACATGAGACTTAACCGGATCAAATGGCATATAGAAATAGGGTATTCCACCAAGTTTGAGCTCATTTGAAGAAACTTGCCAATGTAACTTTGGTGAACCCTAGAAATCAACAGAAATGGATTTTCCAAGATTAGGTTAAGAAAATCATCCCTCCTTGATGCACCACTTGGTGTAGTGTCATCATTTGGGGTTGTGAGCATGTCCACAAAATTTGAGGCCCCAAGTAAAAAGTTGGCAATGTAGAGTTGTTAAAATTTGGATCTGGTCAGAAAGGGTTTTGGGGCACTTAGACCAAGTTATCCTTCTCCAAAACTTGTGCCATTTGGCATAGATTCATGTTTACATCATTTGAGAATGTGCACCAAGTTTGAGAGCATTTGGACAAGTTTGGCAATGTAAAGTTGCTCAAACTTCAAAATGGACAGAAATGGTTTTGAGGGGAATAGATGATGTTTTCTTGATCTTCAAGGCATGAGGCTTTGTAAGATCATCAAATATGTCATATCTGACATGATAGAATTTCCCTGGAATTTTTAGGGAATATTTCCTTTGTAAATATTTCAAAAGCTTGAAATATCCAGAAAGGGTTTTTGAAGGATTTACCCAATATTTTGAACATGACCATGTGTTGAAACTCTTATATATGGACAATATATATCCTATGAGTTTCCCTGAATTTTGGCAAATGGTTTTGAAATAGTTAAATAATTTTAACCTATTAAAGACCATTTCTGGCCTAAAGAAAAAGCATTTAAATAAAATAGGAAAATAACTTTTAAAATTATAATTTTGTGGTTTATGGGAGTCCTATACCTAATAGGATTCAAATATACTTTTTGAAAGATTTTTCACACCCTGAATAAGGTACTTGCAGTACAAACCTCAATTCAGGGGTTTTTGGAAAAAACTAATTTTAGAAAATACTATTTGGCCAAAATATTTTTATAGGAAAATACTATGCTGGTCTATACACATGGCATGATTATTGGGAAAAGGTTTTGGATCAAGGAGATGAAGTATAAGAGTTGGATGATTTATTTGATTTTTTTAGAGCACTAGCAAACAAAAGACAAAAATCAAATCAAGCAAAGTCCAAAACACTTAAAAAGTTTTTGGTTAAACCATATTGTATCATGATTATTAGCTTAAGTGTAGTGGCATGAAAATCAGGGTGTGACAGACCTACCCCCCTTACAACAATCTCGTCCTCGAGATTCCCAGACTAGGCGTGGAAAGGAATACGGAGACTTGGATACGGGGTAGTCTTCACTTCTTCTTGTTGGTTCTGCTTCCAAGTGGTGCTCCATGGAATCTTGAAGTACTTGGTGGTGTGGCTTCTCGCTTGTTGCCCTCTTTGATGCACGTTCCTGAGGGGTCTCTTGTATGGGTTAGGTTGAGCTAGACGTCAAGGGTTTGGTGAACGATGACCTTGTAGAGACCGGGCTAGTTAGGAAGTAAGGAGTACTTCCAGAGTGGTGACCCGTGGAATATTTGGTGTACGGTGGGTATCTCAGGTGGTAAATCTAGCTGGTAGCCGTTTACTATTTGTCTTGTAGTGGTCTTGAAGAAAGTCAATAAATCTTGGTGTGAGCGTCCCTTCGACATGGAAATGCTTGGTTCCTTCGAGAGGAGTGGTTAGCAGATACGCCCGGTCTTGGACGTAGAAGTTTACTTCTTGATGATGGTGGTCGGTGTAGTTCTTCCTTCTTGACATGTCGGTCTTCAAATGTCTTCTATCCAGCCGTCTGTCTCTTCTTTTGTCTTCGGGCAAACAAGTAGGTCACCAAATAATGATGTTACCCAATTTGTCCAAATACTTCATGAAGTCTACGGGGTACGCGAGGTAGGCTGGGGTATTGGTGGTGGTCTCTGTTGAATATTGGCAATGGTCTTCTTGACTTAGAGTCAACGCCCGTGGTCAGGACCTGACCATGTTATGGCTTGGTGGGGCTTAAGGGTTTCAAGGATTCTAGTGTGTGAGTGAACGTTTATCATCTTATCCTTAAGCACGGTTTCTGAGATGCCAATAGTTCTATCTAGTACTCCAAACGAATAACTTTATACCACTAAAAGCATCCTCTCGCATAGGCTAACTCCAATCACCACTCATGCCATACATACCTTCATGACTCCCAAAAGGAGATCCAATCAAAATTGTATTTTTCTACGATCCGTCAAAATCATATGTATGGCTACCCCTAAGAATCCATGGGTAAGGCATACAAGCTGCTAAGCTTGAATTAAACACCACAATCCAAGTGCTCATCCCATCCTTGCAAGGTTTAAGATAATGCATCTCTATTCTAAGGAAACACGTCGTAAGCCACTCCAAGATCTTGTTTCCTTCCTATAGATCAACTCCAACAGCCTATTAACTTCCATCAATCACCACATAATCCAACAATTCTACAAATCCGACGTCTACGGTGTTCCACAAGATCTCAAGTCCCTATAATACCCATACACTTGGAAGGGCTATGCATTATTATAGTAAGTCCACCAAATTCCCAGCATCAGGGTCAAGTAAACTCCAAGGTCATGATTATATAGATCCCTAAATCAACTCTGACAAATAATCCAATCTCCTAGTTTATTGTCCACCGAGAAGCATGGTGTCATGATCGGGATCAACGGTCTAAATCCAACTTACCCCGAACCATGCAGACATATCTAGTATCTATACCCAACCAGAATCACCTACTTAAATCCAAATCTCATGTCCGACGAGAAGTCCTACATTTTCCCCAAGTTATTATCGTAATGTCAACTGTCTCCCATCAATATCATCTGAACAAGTCAAATCCTTATACTTCCAAGAATTTCAATTTGCGATCACCATTGCCCTACAAATCCAAGTTACTCCAGGGTGATGAAAGTTACGCTACTCTATTGATCATGATCCCACCAACATGAAAACCTCACAACTCGTCAAGGTCTCAGATAATTCCTCGAAGTCACTGATATAAAGTCACCAAATCATTCGTCCTATATCCTCAAATTAGTTTGTCTATGGCATCGTCAGTTTTTGTGCTATATTAGGATGAAAATGTGCTCACTCACTGTGTCCGCCAGTTCCATTACGAACCCAATGTTGTGCAAGGTTATAGAGGCTTAACTGGTTCTCTTGTAATACTATGGGTTAAGCACATGGTTAAGGATTCGAGCTGGGGTATCTCGTGCAGCCTCAAAGGGTCTAGGAATGGGTTTCTAGTCTGGATGGTTAAACATAATTCTACGGGGTTGCACTTGGTCGTGGAGGTTGTAGCAGAGGTCTTCATTGTTAGTTGGTCGCCGAGTTGGAATCCTTGGTACTTCTTGTCTTGTGGGTCTTCAGTTGAGGAGAGAGAAGAGAGGGAAAAAGTAGAATAGAGGAGGGGAATGCCTAAAGGGGGTTCTATAGTGCAAGTGCAAACAAACAGGTGCAAAAAGGCCGAAACAAAAGAAACAAGGCAAGGAAGATGATATAGCCATGCACTTGTTGCCTAGGGCAAAAGTGCGACTTATATCAAAACTCAGACAATTAAAAGCAAGCAACACATAGTCATGGTTCTATTCGAACCATCATACGGACTCGACTGCGCATAGGGGGTACACGACTCATCCTACCCTAGGGGTTCTCGGACTAGTAGTCGTGCCTTGTGCCTCGTGCAGTCTTCTGAGTTTTCCTCAGGTGTTGCTATGTCCCTTGTAGTTGCATGATGAATGATTCGGGTTAAGCCTGAAGAATCTTCAACAACTTCTCGCCCGATGAGGTGATGTGGTGAAGGTGTCTCCTCGTAGCTGGCATTGACTTGGTCCCTTCTTGTCCCCTTAATCATAACGATCCCTTGTGCCTTCTGGGGCATCGAGGGTACCAGGTAGGCAATCCTTCATGCAATGATATTAACAAGGGATAGTAGAGGTTCAACATGTCAGTTATGTTGATGACAATATCGACACCAAGAGCGGGGGATGAAGAGAACCATTTTCCTGCTCACTATAGTGAGGCGGACCAAATGGCAAGGTTCTCATCCACCGGCGGTTGCCGATACAACAATGGTAGTGACATGATTACTCTATTAGCGATGTATATCATGATCTTGAATAACTTATGCTATGTTCATCGTAGGCCAAGGTCGCACTACCTTCTGGGTCTTCATGTCCTCATTCGTTGAGGATGTATCTTCTGTTGGCATCATCTTGTTGCGGTGTCGCCAATCTTGTGTTCAGAAGAGGTGGTCAAGGTATCATCCTTCTAGATTATCCACGAGGATTTCAGGAAATCCAGTGGTCATGGGCATAAGGGTTCTAGCGACCAACAATTTTGAAGGGGGAAAAGATTAATATGGAAAGTATAGCCTAGTTTTCGAAAAACTGAGAGGGGAAGAGAAGTATAGATAGTTTTGAAAACTAGTAATAGTTTTGGAAATAGTTTTACCCTAACTAACGACCATGCTAACTAAGGCTTCCTACAGTCAGGATGGCTCTGATACCAGCTCTGTGGGGACCCCGACTCATAAGTCGTGATCACCGAATGCACGTGTACAGTGATCCCAGATATCAATGCTCACTGAACACACAGAAGCTGAATAACAAGAGTCTTACATCCATACATACCGTATTACACAAATAGGACCATTATGGTCAAGTCTTGAGTATGTCATTGTAGCGGAAATCTTCAATAAAAACTTGGTCCCATGCCATCTGCCTTAACCCTACAGGCATTCTGACTGGGAACCGTCCTAGCTCGCATGTTCGTCACCAAGAGTTCTTCAACATATCCTGTTCTTTCATGCCTGGCCAATAAAATAACCAGTGGCAAGCCAATGAGTACTTTGAATGTACTCGCAAGCATCCCAAGTGTGATGACCGAATAATTATGCAAGGCTCTACTGCTAAATTGGCAGTTTTGCGGAAAGCTAGTTTTTCATATGCAAGTATGATCAACATGTAACAAGGATATGAATGTGTCTGCAACAAGTATTAGGAGGTTACAGACATCAACATCGAGAAAGAGTTATGAACAACTTATGCTGAAGCTCATCGTGGCTTTCTCATGAATCACGTCAACAGATTTACCAAACCGTGTTGTTTTCCAGAAACTTATGGACATAGTCTAAGCAGCACCACCCAACTATCCTTGACCATGGACACGGCTATTCGAATAGTTTGACACTGTGCAGTGGTTGCGCACTTTACCCACAAGATCCGAGAAGCTTTCGTGTCATCCACGATCCCGCAGTACCTCAAGTACTCGGGGGAAGCACCCGGACATTACCTTTCCCTAGACGACACTAACATAGGGTCCACTCATTGGTGCATGGCCCTCGTGTACAAACGAAAGATCGTGGGACTTGCCCTTTTTACGATATCACTCATACACGAAGAGACCAACGGTGTGTCCGGTGCCCTGTAAAAACAGTCATGGTCGCCTATCCTAGCACGACCCCATCCCGAGAGTGACCTCATGTCACCCCCGTCACTAGTAATGTGGGCACCATGCTAGTATCGACCTAGGTAATCAATAATGCCCTTTCCCATATAAGGGTAGAGTGGTTGCGCATGTTTGGTTGGGACAGTAATCACACATAAATCTAATCCATCTCTGTAAACAACACTTTCATCAAGCCATGGTACACTACTTCTCCACCAAGTAGTGCCCTAGTTCCTCATCATCTCCCAGGGGCATTAGTGGCACGCACTGGGTTATTTGCAAGTATGTCAAACCACACTTGTTTCTTTCAATGCACAACCCTGACCCATTTTGCGTAGCCAACTACTATAGCATACATCTATCTACTCCCACCGGCATAACCCTCATAAGAAGGTAGGGTCAGGATTGATGCAAGTTTCAATGGTAAAGTAACAAAGGTACCAACCAAAGTGGTCACCACCTCAACATGACTCCGATGCATTGATAATAAGGTACTATGAGACATGCATAAAAAGGTTTCTCGAACATGGTCAAAGGGCTGCTTGCCTTGTCCTTCCGAGTCTTCAAACCTTCTGGTCCATCTCCGAGTACTCCGTTTATTTTGTCAACTAACGATGGAAACAATCATAATAAGCAACACAACAAGGCAAAAACAAAAGTGCTCTAAAAATAGGAGTTGGACTTTTCTAGGATTCCTCAGGTCATATGAAAAATGACCAAGGTGGTTTCATTGGAGTATGATCAATGGATAGTTTGGAACATTCCAATATGATGGAATCAAGGGGTTTATGGATTTGAAAGAAGTGTACAGAAATATATTTTTAAAAAATGGTCAGAGGCACCTATCTAACAAGGAATGATTTTAGAAGTAGCTAGGAGTTGGTTTCACTTGATTTGGAGTTCAAATGAATTTCCTAGGATTTTGCAAAGTTGACAAATATGAAGAAATGGCTCATTATTTTGTGGGGTACAGAAAGTATTAGGAAAAATGTTCCAAAACTAAGTTTTGATATTACAAGCATCTAGGAATTTGAACCATTGCATTTGGATCAACTTTGAGCTCTCTGTGATTTTCTAAAGTTTATCACATAAATAGAAAAATGACATTTTGATAATATTTGTGAAGAAAAGGTCTATGGAAAAATGTGCATGCGGCACCAACAAGTAGATCATGATTTTAGAAACTCCTAGAAATTTGAATCATCAAATTTGGAATCCATTTGATTTATTTATGGATTTTTAAAGTTTATAGAAAAAGAAAAAGGGAAAGGGAAAGGGTTTATACCCTTATACTGCGCACTGGGCGGGAGATAGCAGTATAGCAACTGGGCCGGCCCAATGGCTCGGCTGCGCGCACAGGGGGGGTGGTGACGTCGGAGGCGCCTTCGCAGAGTACGCTTTCGCGCCGGGAAAGCGATTTCCTGCCACCCCGCCTCCACTTAAATGACGTGGCGGCTGGCGGGGTCGCTGACCCGGGGGGCCCAGCCGCAGGTCGTCTCCTTGGTCCGCCGTCGTCTTCCTCTCAACAGGGGGGCAGGGGAGTCTCGGCCTTGCTGGCCGCCGGCGCCACACAGCCGGCCCGCGCCGGCCGGCGATGGGAGCGGTGCCGGGTGGCTCGGCCGCGCCCTAAGGAGGAGGCAGGGGAGAGGCAGCACCTCCCTCGTGCGTGCGCGGACGAGGTCGGAGCAGGGCCTGGCTGCCGCCCGTGCCGGCGATTCCGGCCACCTCCGGCGGTGTGCTGCACACCGGAGTGCTCGGGACGGAGTGCCACATCCATCTAGACGCCCAAGGCAGGTCGGGGAGGTCCGAAGAGGTGGAGGGCCGAATGGCCGTGGAAGTGGCCGCCGGCCATGGAGGTAGACAGAGGGCTCGAGAGGGAGAGATAGGTTATCTGGGGGTTTGCTGGAGTAGTGGGAGAGCGAGAGGAGTCAAGAGAGAGAGCCCAATGGGGCTCTATATGGTGCGCGCGTCGGTGCACCGTGGGCGTGGTCCAGGGCGCACTCGGGCGAGCTCGCAGAGGGGAGAGGAGAGAGGTTCAGGTGGGGGCCGGCGACATGCCGTGTCCTAGACGTCGAGGCGACCTCGGGGGACATGCTTGGGATGCCCTAGGTTGTCGGGGCATCGGGATGGGGGGCGGCTACAGTGCGCTAGATCACTGTAGCGTGCTCCAGAGCGCCCGTATGGCCGGCACGTCCGTGTCCTCACGCGCTCTAGACACGTCCATTTTGCCCAATGGTGTCTAGGGGGTCAGGGGAGGAGTAAAGAAGTGGGCTGTGGCCTTGGATGCCATGGAGGGCCACTGGAGTGAGGAGGGAGGTGAGAAAGGAGGAGAATGCTGCTGTCCAAAAGGGTAAAAATGGGGTTTTCACCCCTCAATCATTGAGCTCTGGTCATGGGAGAGTTACTGGAGGTAGAAGGTGGCTAGGAGGAGCTGTGGTAAAAAGTTGAGCTCAAGGAGAATAGTAAAAGGGGACAAAACAGTGGTTTTGGTAAAATGGCAGAAGGTGTTTGATGCAAATTTGGGCAAGCAAATTAACTCCACTTGACATGAGACTTAACAGGATCAAATGGCAAAATAGGGTATTCCACCAAGTTTGAGCTCATTTGAAGAAACTTGCCAATGTAACTTTGGTGAACCCTAGAAATCAACAGAAATGGATTTTCCAAGATTAGGTTAAGCAAATCATCCCTCCTTGACGCACCACTTGGTGTAGTGTCATCATTTGGGGTTGTGAGCATGTCCACAAAATTTGAGGCCCCAAGTAAAAAGTTGGCAATGTAGAGTTGTTAAAATTTGGATCTGGTCAGAAAGGGTTTTGGGGCACTTAGACCAAGTTATCCTTCTCCAAAACTTGTGCCATTTGGCATAGATTCATGTTTACATCATTTGAGAATGTGCACCAAGTTTGAGAGCATTTAGACAAGTTTGGCAATGTAAAGTTGCTCAAACTTCAAAATGGACAGAAATGGTTTTCAGGGGATTAGATGATGTTTTCTTGATCTTCAAGGCATGCAGCTTTGTAAGATCATCAAATATGTCATATATGACTTGATAGAATTTCCCTGGAATTTTTAGGGAATATTTCCTTTGTAAATATTTCAAAAGCTTGAAATATCCAGAAAGGGTTTTTGAAGGATTTGCCCAATATTTTGAACATGACCATGTGTTGAAACTCTTATATATGGACAATATATGTCCTATGAGTTTCCCTGAATTTTGGTAAATATTTTTGAAATAGTTAAATAATTTTAACCTATTAAAGACCATTTCTGGCCTAAAGAAAAAGCATTTAAATAAAATAGGAAAATAACTTTTAAAATTATAATTTTGTGGTTTATGGGAGTCCTATACCTAATAGGATTCAAATATACTTTTTGAAAGATTTTTCACACCCTGAATAAGGTACTTGCAGTACAAACCTCAATTCAGGGGTTTTTGGAAACACTAATTTTAGAAAATACTATTTGGCAAAAATATTTTTATAGGAAAATACTATACTGGTCTATACACATGGCATGATCATTGGGAAAAGGTTTTGGATCTAGGAGATGAAGTATATGAGTTGGATGATTTATTTGATTTTTTTAGAGCACTAGCAAACAGTAGACAAAAATCAAATCAAGCAAAGTCCAAAACACTCAATTTTTTTTGGTTCAACCATATTTTATCATGATTATTAGCTTAAGTGTAGTGGCATGAAAATCAGGGTGTGACAAATCTGTACCGCACTGTGTAAAATATGGCCCAGTTGTCCTGTGGGCTGCTGCTCCAGAGGCTGAAACGAAGGCCTCTGGTGCAGTGGGCCGTTAGCCAGCCGCCAGCTGATGATGCTAAGGACCTAGGGTAGGGTCACAGGCCCGACCCAGGTACCCCACCTAAGGTCACTTTCCCAGAAACTCAAGAGGCAACTCGAAGACAGTAGGAACGGTCGACTGTTACGGCTCAAGAGGACATTACACTCGACCGCACACCCTCGCTCAGATGACTCAACTCCACTCGGAAGGATGAGGACACTCGACCATGCAAAGACACTCGACTCCCAAAGGTCAAAGGTATCGTTAGGACAACGACGGTCCTACATTCATTCTGCGGCAATGAATGCCTTAACCACCCTTTATTGCACGCGTTACCAGTAACGCCATGCCTTTATGTAAATTGAACCATTTGTAAGGTGGGGATGGATGGGGTCCTGGCGCACTCTATATAAGCCACCCCCCTTATAACGCCCGGACACACCTGCCGGTGGTCGTTACTCCTGGCGGGATCTAGACTAGCCTCACATATCAATACTAGTCTTTTCTGCGCACTTTGTCCTCACTCGTGCGCACCCGGGAGCAACTTCCCGGTCGGTCACCCATCCTGAAACTACTCCAAGCTGAGCATGCTTAACTTTGGAGTTCTATCCGAATGGGCTCCCGAAAAAGAAGGAATTCCTTGTTGATATGAGTAGTCTATCATCCCTAATAAGCTAGGCTATCACATACACCCCCACTCAGAGGAACCGACGTCCTTGTCGGGCCACAGGAACATTCCCTCTTGGCACAAACGTTTGTGCATCCAGTCTGATACATGCGCCATGTCATGTGCCACGACGGGTCATAGACGTCATGAATAACATGAACGAGCACCTGCCGCAAACATCCGTGTAACCACGAGGGTCGGCTCTGATACCAATGTGTAACGCCCCGGACACACCCGCCTGTGGTCGTTACTCCTGGCAGGATCTAGACTGGCCTCATATATCAATACTAGTCTTTTCTGCGCACTTTATCCTCACTCGTGCGCACCTGGGAGCAACTTCCCGGTCGGTCACCCATCCTAAAACTACTCCAAGCCGAGCACGCTTAACTTTGGAGTTATATCCGAATGGGCTCCCGGAAAAGAAGGAATTCCTTATTGATATGAGTAGTCTATCATCCCTAATAAGCCATGCTATCACACCCCTCCTCCAGTACAAGGGTTCGCACCCCCTGTAACTCAAACACACATATACATTCCAGTCGACCGCCTCCGGGCACCGAGACGTAGGGCTTTTACTTCCTCCGAGAAGGGCCTGAACTCGTAAACATCTTGTGTACAATCTCACCGTAGCTAGGGCCTTGCCTCCTCCTACGTACCCCCTACTCATACCGTCAGACTTAGAACCACGACAGTTGGCGCCCACCGTGGGGCAGGTGTCTTAGCAACTTCTGGTGAGGTTACAAGCTTTTTTCTCCGACCTCCATCATCATGGTTTCCGGCGGTGGTTTGGTGCTGGGCCACGAGATCCGACTCAGCCCGCTCGTCTTCGTCGCCGACAGCTCCGCTTGGCTCTAGGAGGCCCCCCTCGACCTTGAGGCGCTGCCTGTCCGCGGGGCCGCACACTTCTGTGCCAGCGCCTGTGGCGTCCTTCTCCGGTAGCCGTTGACTCATTATCGCCCGGCTCCTTCATCGTCTGTCGTCCCCGCTGGACGCCACCGCAAGCGATCCGGTCGGTCGTGGCTCCAGCGATGGGTGAAGCACGCGGTGGCTCGCCAAACGACCACCCCTCAAGTTGCGGCCATCGAGCCCGACGAATACCTCTACGGGCCGATTAATCCGTCGATTGAGTCCGTGGATTCACTTTCCGAGTGCGGGAGCAGCGACCCCGCAGCCGAAGTTATCATGGTTGACTCATGTCGCAGTCCGCGAGGGTACGCTCGCGGCGGAAACGGCGGCAGTGGCGATGGTCAGTCATACGACCATGATGGGTACATCCCCCAGCCCCTCACTGCCGAGCAGAGGGACGAGCTCAGCCTCCGCAACAAAGATGCACTTTACACCCCTATCGTGGGGGATTCTCCAGAGGCTCGGGCCCTGGAAGCCACGCGCCAAGCCACTGTGGCTGAGCGCGCGCGACTGGAGAATATCCAGCGTTCACTCGACGAACGGGCCCACCGACTGATCCCCGAATCCAGTCGACGGCCGTGGCAATCGTTCCCGCGCAAACATCGGGTATTCCGAACGCCGATCCAAAACCTTGAAGCTGCGGCCCGGATCGCAGATTTGATCCAGCCGTCTCAGTCGGAGGCTGGGAGAGGCTTGTAGCAGATCCGGGCGCTGCTCCGGACAGCAGGAGAGCATAACGCGACCGTCTCCCAGTCGCGCAATAGGATCCACAACAGATCAGTGGCGGAAGACACTGTCTGGTCGGCCCACAGCCCAAGATCGCCCCGAGGCATGAGAGCCATGGACCCCGTCAAGACCGGCATCTGGGCCAGAATGATGAACAGTACGATCGTCAACCCGGTCACAATGATCGCCGCCGAGTGCCTACACCTCCTCCGAGAAGCGGGTCGTACTCACCCAGGCAACACGAAGGCAGACGCTTGCGGGACAACGAGTGGAGGATTCCCCCAGATCCGAGAAGGCCCGGCTTTGACGCAAGATCTATTCTTGTGTAGGGCATGGTCGACAGGAACCGGGCGTATAGAGAAGAGCAAGGCAGAGATCGTCTGAGTGGAAGCCGAGCATCTGTCTCTGGGCCTGAATGTTTTAGGAGTGCTATCTGGGCTACTAAGATCCCCCCAACTTCAGATTGGCGGCGGGGGTTAGTAAGTTCACTGGCGAGTCGAAGCCAGACACTTGGCTCGAGGATTACCGTGTGGCCGTGCAGATCGGGGGCGGCAATGATGATGTAGCTATGAAGCATCTCCCCGTAATGTTAGGTGGCTCGGCCCGGGCGTGGCTGAATCGGTTGGCCCCTGGGAGCATTTCCAGTTGGGAAGAGTTAGCCCGAGTGTTTATTAGGACCTTCGAAGGCACCTGCAAACGGCCCGCAGGGCTGGCGGAATTACAACATTGTGTGGAGAAGCTGAATGAAATCCTGAGAGATTACATCCAACGGTGGACCACCTTGCATCGCACGGTGGAAAACCTATTCGAACATCAAGCAGTCTGCACCTTCAAGGAGGGTGTGCGATACAGAGAGCTGAACCTAAAGTTCGGTCGAACAGGAGATATGTCTCTGACTCGGATGATGGAAATAGCCGGTCGATATGCTAACGGTGAAGAAGCCGATCGACTCCGTAGCGGCAAGAAACCAGTCGGCCAAGATGACCAGAATTCCAATCGGTAGCCGAAGCGCAAGGTAGAACCAGCAGTCCAAGGTGAAGCTGCGGTCGTTAACCAAGGGAAAGGCAAAGGAAAGCATAAGGGCCCTTGGGTCCCCAAGAAAGTGAAAGATCATGCAAGAAATGACGTGCTCGACCTGCCGTGTCCTATCCACACGAAGAAAGATGAAGATGGGAACTTGGTTTATCCCAAGAATACCAATCGACATTGCCGGCTCCTGATCCAGAATTTCCAGAAAGATCAGCCAACTGAGAAAGAGAAGGAATCAGAAGAGACCGAAGACAAAGAAGGGGATGGAGGTTTCCCCCAGATCAACTCCACCTTGCTGATTTTTGTTGACGTTGAAAGCAAAAGTCGACTGAAAGTTATCAACAGAGAAGTCGACATGGTTGCTTTGGCAACAAAGACGTTCCTAAAGTGGTCCAAGACTCCCATTTCATTTGACTAGTCTGACCACCCCGCACACATTGCAACCCCTAGACGGCAGGCGTTGGTGGTCGACCCAGTTGCCTATGGAACTCGTCTAACCAAGGTTCTGATGGATGGTGGCAGTAGCCTGAACATTCTATACGCTCAAACCCTCCGTGGGATGGGCATTCCAACGTCGAAACTAAGTGAGAGTAACATGAGATTTCATGGGGTCATCCCCAGAAAGAAAGCCGACTCACTTGGTCAAATCTCACTCGACGTGGTTTTCGGCGATTCGAAGAATTTCCGCAAAGAAAACCTGACGTTTGAAGTGGTGGACTTTCACAACGCCTATCATGCCATACTAGGTAGGCCTGCCTACGCCCGTTTCATGGCTCGACCGTGTTATGTGTACCTCAAACTGAAGATGCCGGGGCCCAATGGCGTGATAATCGTCACGGGGAACCGGCAGAAGGTAGAAGAGTGCTTCCAGAAAGGCTCAAAAATTGCTGACAAACAGATGGCAGCAGTGGAGATGGAGGAGTACAAAAAATGTGGATCCGAGTGATTTGCTGTGGGCTAAGAAGCCAGCTTCTGAGTCGGCCTTCCAGTTGGCTGGGGAGACGAAGCCTATGCACATTCACCCCACCGGCCCCAATGCAGCTCCGACCCACATCTCAACTACACTCGACAACAGATAGGAAGAAGCGCTCATTCGGACCTTCGAAGGCACCTGCAAGCGGCCTGCTGGACTCGCAGAGCTTCAACACTGCGCACAGAAGTCGAATGAAACTTTGAGGGATTACATCCCGACTGAAAGTCATCAATAGAGAAGTAAACATGGTTGCCCCGGCGACCCCCACATTTTTGAAATGGTCCAAGACCCCCATCACATTCGATCAGTCTGATCACCCTGCACACATTGCCACCCTCGGGCAGTAGGCACTGGTAGTCGACCCAGTGGTCGAGGGCGCACGTCTGACCAGAGTCCTGATGGATGGGGGCAGTGGCTTGAATATCTTGTATGCAGCGACCCTCCGGGATATGGGCATTCCAATGTCCAAGCTGAGCGAAAGTAACATGAGGTTCCACGGGGTCATCCCCGGGAAGAAGGCCGACTCACTTGGTCAAATCACACTCGACGTGGTCGTTGGCGAGTCGAAGAATTATCGCAAAGAGAGGCTGACATTCGAAGTGGTGGACTTCAACAGCGCTTATCACGCCATCCTGTGTAGGCCCGCCTACGCCAAGTTCATGGCTCGACCGTGTTACGTTTACCTCAAGCTGAAGATGCCGGGACCCAACTGCATTATAACCGTCACTGGGAACCTTCAGAAAGCAGAAGAGTGCTTCCAAAAAGGCTCGAAGATCGCCGACGAGCAGATGGCAGCAGTAGAGATGGAGGAGTACCGAAAGAGCATGGATCCGAGTGATCTGCTGAGGGCAAAGAACCCGGCTTCCGAGTCAGCTTTCCAGTCGGCCGGGGACACAAAACCCGTGCACATCCACCCCACCGACCCCAACGCAGCACCGACCCACATCTCCACTACACTCGACAGCAAATAGGAAGAAGCGCTCATCCAGTTCCTCCGTGAGAACTGGGACATCTTCGCATGGAAACCATCCAACATGCCATGTGTACCCAGGGGACTGGCTGAGCACCGTTTGCGAGTCGACCCAAAAGTGAAACTCATAAAGGAACATCTCCGTCTGTCCACCATGGAGAAGAGAAAAGCAATTGGCGAAGAGGTGGATCGGCTTCTGGCAGCTGAGTTCATCCGCGAGATCTACCACTCCGAGTGGCTCGCCAATGTGGTCATGGTCCCCAAGAAGGACAAGTCCCTCCACATGTGCATCGATTTCAAGCAAATCAATCGGGCCTGCCCAAAAGATCATTTTCCTCTCCCCCGCATCGATCAGATAGTTGACTCGATTGCGGGATGTGAGCGTTTGTCTTTTCTGGACACGTATTCCGGGTACCATCAAATCCTACTATTTGGGCCCGATGAAATCAAGACATCCTTCATCACCCCATTCGGGTGTTTTTGTTATGTCACCATGCCTTTCGGTCTCAAGAATGCCGGCACTACCTTCATGCGCATGATTCAAAAGTGTCTGCTGAAGCAAATCAGTCGGAACGTGGAAGCATACATGGATGACATCGTGGTCAAGTCACGTAAAGGTTCCGACCTACTGGCTAACCTCACTGAGACATTCGCAAATTTAAGGAGCTATGATATCAAGCTTAATCCGTCGAAGTGTACATTCAGAGTTCCAGGCGATAAGTTGCTCGGTTTTCTTGTTTCAGAACGAGGAATCGACACCAACCCAGAGAAAGTCAGTGCCATCCTCCGAATGAAGCGTCCCGTGCGTATACACGACGTCCAGAAGCTAACTGGTTGCTTGGCCGCATTGAGTCGATTCATTTCTCGTCTCGGTGAGAAGGCATTACCTCTCTACCGACTGATGAAGAAATCTGAAAAGTTCGAGTGAAATTTTGAAGCCGAAGCAGCGTTTGAAGAGCTCAAAGCCCTGCTTTCCACCCAGCCGGTTCTCGCTGCCCCGGTCAGCAAGGAGCCTCTTTTACTATACATCGCAGTCACCGGACAAGTTGTCAGCACTGTACTCACGGTCGAGCGGGAAGAAGAAGGCAAAGCCTACAAAGTCCAATGCCCAGTTTACTACATTTCCGAAGTACTGACTCCTTCCAAGCAAACATACCCGCATTACCGGAAGCTTGTGTATGGGATTTACTTGACCGCGAAGAAAGTTGCTCATTACTTCTCGGATCATTCGATCTCAGTCGTCAGCGACGCCCCATTGTCAGAAATTCTTAACAACCGAGATGCAACCGGTCGAGTGGCCAAATGGGCGATTGAACTCCTTCTGCTAGATATCAAGTTTGAAGCGAAGAAAGCTATCAAGTCTCAGGCAATAGCAGATTTTGTGGCCGAATGGATCGAGCAGGAGCAGCTGACTCAGATCCAGTCGGATCACTGGACCATGTTCTTCGATGGATCCAAGATGTTGAACGGATCTCTTGCAGGTGTGGTTTTGGTATCCCCCAAAGGCGACAAGCTCAGTTATGTCCTTCGAATCCACTTTGATTCTTCAAACAATGAAGCTGAATACGAGGCACTTTTGTACGGGTTGTGTATGGCCATCTCACTCGGCGTCCGTCGCCTGATGGTTTACGGCGACTCAGACTTAGTGGTCAATCAGGTGATGAAGGAGTGGGACATCAGGAGTCCAGCAATGAATAGTTACTGCAGTGCAGTGCGGAAGCTGGAAAAGAAATTTGAAGGTTTAGAGCTCCACCACGTGCCTAGAATCAAGAACCAGCTTGCTGATGATGTCGCGAAGATAGGGTCCACTCGGAAGCCTATACCCAAGAATGTGTTCTTAGAGCATCTGCACGCCCCTTCAGTCAAAGAAGACCCCTTCACGGAGGAGCCTCCGCAGCCAATAAGAGCATCTGATTCGACTGAAGTCGAAGTTCCTGCAATGGTCGACTTAATCATGGAGATCTTGGTGATCACGCCCGACTGGACTGTGCCGTACATAGCATACTTTCTCAGGCAAGAGCTCCTAGAGGATGAGGAGGAGGCACATCGGATCGTCCGTCGATCCAAATCCTTCACTGTCATTCAAGGTCAACTCTGTAGGGAGAGTGTCACGGGAGTCGCTCAGCACTTCATCACCCCGGAAGAGGGTCGAATGATTTTGAACGAGATTCACTCAGGAACCTGTGGTCACCACGCTTCCTCTCGGACTATCGTGGCCAAGGCATACCGAGCTGGATTTTACTGGTCCCGAGCAAACGAGATGGCAAAGGATATCATAGACAAGTGCGAAGGCTGCCAGTTCTACTCCAACATGTCTCATAAGCCTGCGTCTGCCTTGAAGACCATCCCGCTGGTATGGCCGTTTGCCGTTTGGGGGTTGGACATGGTCGGTCCCTTCAAAACCGGCATGAGGGGGTTCACTCACTTGCTCGTAGCAATCGACAAGTTTACCAAATGGATCGAAGCCAAGCCCATCAAGAACCTCGGCTCGAGCACCGCCATCAGCTTCATCAGAGAATTGATATTCAAATACGGAGTCCCCCACGACATTATCACAGATAACGACTCCAACTTTGAGTCGCACGAATTCAGAGCTTTCTGTTCCTCCCAGGGTACTCGGGTCGACTATGCATCCGTAGCGCATCCGCAGTCGAATGGACAAGCAGAAAGAGCAAATGGTTTGATCCTCCAGGGCCTGAAATCGTGGCTTATGTGCGACCTCAAGCACGCTGGTGGAGCTTGGGTGACTGAATTGCCGTCTGTCTTATGGGGGCTAAGGACAACTCCGAACCGGTCGACTGACCGTACCCCCTTCTTCATGGTTTATGGAGCTGAGGTCGTGATGCCGAGTGATTTGTTGCACAATGCCCCTTGAGTGGAACTCTTCTCCGAGGCCGAAACAGAACAAGCCCATCAAGATGCAGTCGACCTCCTGGAGGAAGAACACGAGATGGCCTTCATTCGCTCGACCATTTACCAACAGGACCTGCGTCGATTCCATGCCCGCAATGTCTGAAGCCGAGCATTCCAGGAAGGAGACCTGGTTCTGTGAGTACGTCAAAAGCGACCGCACAAGCTTGCCCCGGCTTGGGAAGGCCCCTTCATCGTCACCAAGGTACTGCACAATGGGGCTTATCACATCTACAACGTGGCCAAGAAGAAAGACGAGCCTCGTTCGTGGAACGCGGATCTGCTTTGCCGCTTCTATACTTGAAGCACTCAACCAGTCGAGTTGTAATAAGAATCTTCCAGTTTTGTTTTCAAAGACAAGTTCGCAACAGTTCCTTAATGATTGCAGGTTACAAAGATGCCTGTTCTCGAATCCCCCAGTGGGTGCTTAGCCGCCAACCCGATTCGCCTAAGTTACAAAAACAATTCCGAGTGAAGAGCAATCCTCTCACTCGGAGGCTTAGCCGCGAACCCGATTCGCCTAAGTTACAAAAACCATTCCGAGTGAAGAGAAATCCTCTCACTCGGGGGCTTAGCCACGAACCCGATTTGCCTAAGTTACAACAACCACTCCGAGTGAAGAGCAATCCTCTCACTCGGGGGCTTAGCTGCGACCCCGTAATCGCCTAAGTTACAAAAACCACTCTGAGTGAAGAGC
>LR738713.1:462348402-462566594 GCA_902687465.1 Secale cereale | reverse complement strand
TAGCCACGACCCCGTAATCGCCTAAGTTACAAAAACCACTTCGAGTGAAGAGCAACCCTCTCACTCGAGGGCTTAGCTGCGACCCTGTAATCGCCTAAGTTACAAAAACCACTCCGAGTGAAGAGCAACCTCTCACTCGGGGGCTTAGCCGCGAACCCAATTCGCCTAAGTTTCAACAACCACTCCGAGTGAAGAGCAAACCTCTCACTCGGGGGCTTAGCTGCGACCCCGTAATCACCTAAGTTACAAAAACCACTCCGAGTGAAGAGCAACCCTCTCACTCGGGGGCTTAGAGCATCTCCAGCTGTTGGCCCCCCAGGACGCGCCGAAAACCGCCACCTGGGGGCGAGCCGGCGCTAGTTTCGGCTTGGGTGCCAGTGCGTTCCCAGTCGCCGCCCCCCCCCAGGTCGCCCCCAGGCGCCGATATCGGCCCATTTTCGGCGTTTTCAGCCCATTTTCGGTGCTTTTAGCCCATTTCCGGCGCAAAACGGCCCATGCTCGACGTTCTCGTAGATATTTCACATAGATAGATAGATAGATAGATAGATAGATAGATAGATAGATAGATAGATAGTTCACATAATCTTAATCATACGATAGACAGATAAATAGATAGTTCACATAGTCTTCTCCTACGAACTACTACTACTAGTCATTCACCGACTCGGACTCTGCCTCGGTGATGTCCTCCTCCGACGTCTCAGCGTAGGCGTCAAGGAACCGCTCGTCGGTGGAGTCCCAAGAGGACGCATCTCCTAGCTCGATGTTGAACTTAGCGACCTCCTTCCGCGCTTGCTTGTCCTCGCGATAAGCCGCTCGCTCCTTCCTCCTCCTCTTCCTCTCCGCCCTCTTCTCGGCCAAGAAGTGGTGCTCGTTGATGATGTCTTGCGGGAAGTTTTGGTGCCACGTCACCATGGCTTCCTCGTCCATCTCGGCCAGAGTGAGACGGTGCGCCCGCCTACGGTTCTTCCGACGATCTTCGTCAGTTCTAAGCCGTGGGGGAGGCGCCAACTCCTGTGCCCGCTCCAGAGTCGGCACGTCCGTGAAGTTCATGTCCCAACGGGAACGCCGGAGGCGCCACGCCGCATCGTCGTACGCGCGGGCGCCCTCCTGAGCGGTGTCAAAGGTTCCGAGGCGGAGGCGCACGTCGCCCGACTGAATCTCGGCGGAGTAGGTGCCGGACGGACGAACCCGGACGCCGCGGTAGCCCGCAGCTCCCCGGCGGCGAGGCAGCATGGGGGCATAGTGCGTGTCGGCGACGAAGCAGCTAGCGGCCGGAGGAAGCGGTGAACCGCGCGTGGCAGTGTGGAGAGTGCGGGGGGCGATGTGCTGCGGTGTGGCGTTCACCGGCGAGGTGGGCGGCCTTTATAGCCAGAGCTCGGGCGGCATGTAATCCGGACGGAGGGAGTATGATGTAAGAGCTAGGGATACAACATGACAACACAGTAAAAAAACACTGAAAACCCACTACAGAACCAAAGTAATCAAACCAACTGATATGAGATAGTACACTCATGCAGCTCAGGATGCAAAACTACCAGGCAGTTTTCCTTACAAAAATCAACATTGTGGCCTTTAATCATACGTTTTCTACAACTAAATTTAGATCAGATAAAATTTGGATTCACGCCGATTAACAAAATACATGCTGATGTAAAAATATAGTGATATACAACAGGTACTTACATCTGCATTGGAGTACAGAGAATTCCTGCAAGAATCTTTCCTCATAGACGATACTAGTGCAGAAATTCTTCTATCTGTTAAGCTTATTTTCTAAAAGAGAGATGGGTAAGAAACATGTAGAAAATATGATCAGCATGCTATAAAATTTCATGATGCAAGGATACGCACACACTTCTTAGAATGGAGTTGACATATTTTTGTTGGACTGGAGCAGACTAGTTCTTTGGCCATTGGAATCTGCTTATTGTCAGTAGTAGTTGAGTTTCTCTGTGCTGGAGAAGTATCTATGAAAAATGGAGTTGGTTTATTATCTGCTGGCATTTGGATCTTTTGCGAAGACCTGGTTTGTAACCCTTCAGATTCTAACATAGCCGTCTTCCCCTTGCATGCCTTATATAGAAGAATGGTGCTTCAATTATAAAACATGGTACAACAGAGATGGAATAGGTACTGAAGAATAGAAAGGCATGACATATTGACATGTATTCCCTCCATCCGGAAAAAATGGATGGGTCTAGGCATATTTCAGTTCTAGATACATCCTTTTTTATCCATTTCGGCAACATGTAATCCGGACGGAGGGAGTATGGTGTAAGAGCTAGGGATACGACAGGACAACACAGTAAAAAAAATACTAGTTGAATGTAAAACTATATGCTAGCAGAATACGTACAGAAAAAACTAAGGCGACATACACGTGTATTTTTGGGAAACTAAGATGGCATTGCAACAGAGCACTAGAACAACACTTCAATGTAAAAAAATATGGTATGGTAGACAGATGAATTACATACTGATGAATAACAATGCATTAGATATTCAGAAGCATGGTGTCCAAATTAAGCAGATGGCATTGCGATAGAGTAGAATGATAGTACTTGAATTTGAAAATATGTTATCATGAATGGAATAGGTACTGAAAAACAGGAAGGCATGACATATTTACATGCATGATCAGCATGCTAAGCACATGGAATTGCAACAGAGTAGATACACTCCAGGACATTATATGCATGTTGTACCCATATCACGGGCCAAGTTAGAGCAAGGACCTTGTGGGGTGAAGAGGATTCAACATATTTCTACAAGTCTTCTGAAGAACTGCCTTTACATGTTCCATCATATTGGGTATCATTGATATCAAGTTTATTGACCTTTACATTGCTCCGTGAGGTTCTTGTGGATATATCAATGTGTGCAATTATATCTGACATGCATGGAAGACAACTAGTAGTTAGATTTATGTAATAAGTGCCTGTAGGAGACGACATAAATAGTAGGAATGGGGTTAACTAGCAGCAACAGGTCTCGAAAACTAAAGGGAGAACACAGATGAAATCTACAGAATATGTATCATTTGTACTCGAGATTAACTAGATGGCACACAAAAGTATCAAAGAACAACATAGGTAATACTAGAAGTGGTATAATACTATAACACCAGACTGTGGGATAGCATTGGCTGATGGATGATAAGTAAGGAACATCGTTACCTAAAGAACAAGTATCTTAGCTGAACTATGGAACAACGTTAACTCCTGAACAAGACCCGTAAGAGATCAACATGAATATATAGTCAAATGTGATAATATATTTTCCATGCTTAGATGAATAACAAAGCCATAAATGTTGCACACAAATAAGATGAGGGTACAACCTATCTGGCCGCCATCCATAGGAGTCAGCATCATGTGCTGACTTGTCGATGGCCCTGCAGTTGTTGTGGCTGTCCATGTCGGGCACACACATTCGATGCAGGGAACTGTTGAGTGGGTACTATAGCTCCCTTATGGTGTATGCTTCCCTTGTTGGAGCAGCTGCGATGAGTCAGAAGACGGTGTGGCTGAAGATGCAGATAACACATAATGTTAAGAATGACACATATCTTTGATCTGAAGAAATACACTAAGAGATCAACAGCAAGGTACGAGAGTGGTCACACGTCTGTTGACTGAGACTAAATTGGGGTCACACGATTTTATTTTATTTTGGTACTGTCCGATCTACGCCGGATGGCTTGATGGCCATCTTGTGCCTCCCGGCTGACACTGTTAGGAATCTTCCCCGAAGAGCCAGCGACCAACGGCAGAGCAGCTTGCCTCCGCCGTCCGTGGCCCCGGCCAAAACCCCGCTCCCCGCCCCACCGCACTGCCGTGGTTGCGCCGTCCCAGGCCAATCCACAAAGACTCCTCGTCATCCAAATCCGGCGGCGGCAGTACCTTGAACCCACACAACTCTAAGATAGCCATCTAAGCGCTACTTCCGCCATGAACTTGCGACCCCGCACCCTTACGTTAGACACCAGCCTACCGGCAGCCTAGGAGCTCCGCCGCCTCAAGGGGTGTTGCTTCCCATTAGGAATCGATTGGCCCAAAATAAAAATTTAGACAACTGACGCCTAAATAAAGTGATTTGAGATAAGGGTGCGAACTATCTGGCGGCATGGTGAAGTAGGCAGGTCCAGCTGCCGAGTCGGTGAGGCCGACGCGGTTGCGGTGGCCACCGGCGGTAGGAAACAACGATGTCGCGATGGTCGACGGCTACGGGGAAGCAGCGCCGGGACTCTGGAGTGATCCGAAGTTGGAGCCGCTCCGGCGCCGTGAACAACAGCAGGGGTGAATCGGCTCCGGTACGGTTCACACGACCGTCGTCGAAGCAGCTCCATCAGCATGGAGTAAGAGGCACATGGCCCAGTGGACGGCGACAAATGGACAACGTCTACGGCATTAGGGAGGAGGGCGGCTGTGAAATTGGTGTGGTGGGGGCGCCATGGAGGAGGGGCTGAGGTTTCGTGGCTCGGGAGAAGGGAGCTTCCGGGGAGAAGGTGATTTGGCGCCCACGAGGTATGAATGGGGGGGGGGGATTGGGAGGGGAGTGGAACCATGTATGCATTTGTCTGAAATGTGTGGGGGAGTTACAGTTCTACCCCTGCCTTTAGGCTTCTCGGTTTGTGTCTGTGTATTGTGGGTCGGGGATAGTAGAGTAACTTTGCTTCTCCCCAAATAGTGGGCGAGACCGATTTCGAGCGAGGAGGGCATGTTTTGAAATACAGTGGGCGCGAGTGATTTCGGGCGAGGAGAGCGTGTTTTCAAATAGTGGGCGCGAGCTATTTCGGGCGAGGAGAGCGTGTTTTGCTGACCATGGTTTATGAGTTATTCGGCACATGTCATCTCGGCCGAGGAGAAGGCGCGCTTGGATGAAGTTACGAACCTACCCTCGATGCACAACGGGCCAATTAATGTGTCTCTCACATAGGATGGTAATTTCGCGTCTCCCATTTATTTTCTCGGGCGAATTCCACCGAGCAGAGGATGTTTAATAGGTTCATTCAAAATTTGGGAGAACGAGCATCCACGTCTACCTTACCAAGTCAATTCGAATCAAATTTAGAAATATTAGCTTACCACTTCTTTTTTAGATGGAGAGATGATGCTCGGGAGTAATGTGTTTTTACATGCTCGTTGCTAGCGATTTACTATATGACAAATAGTTGACCCACTCAAAAACGGGAATCAAACCCAAAATGAAATATCTCGATTCAATGAAATAGCTCGTTCACCAGGTCGAAATAGTGAACTAAATCCAAAATTGAACACCTCAATCGAATTGCATGTTGTATAGTATTACAGTACTCCATGAACATGTTGAAAGTCAAATTAATGAACTTGTTTGATATACGCATATATCAGTTCATGTGTGGATTGCAGACAACATGTTCTCCAATTTAAATATTTGAATGCAAGTTTATATCGAAACATGGTTTATATTAGTCTTTGATGCATAAAACACGACCTCCCCCTCTCCCGGACTCCTGCTCTCTCTCTCGCACATCAACAATCTTCAATTCCGTCGCACGCATCCAACACACAAACCTTGTTGGTCCTCTCTCTCTCTCTCTCTTTTTGTGTGCGTGGGGGGGGGGGTCTTTCTAGTTCGCATGCATATATACTCCATCTATAGGTCTCTCTCGCACACTATGTATGATTCTCTAGTCCAAGCTAGATATCTTGGGTGCATTCATCATATGCACACAAATTCCTTGGCTCGTTGCCCGTAACTCTCTCATGCACCACTCTGTCGTCTCGGAGCTCTTCCCCCTCTCTCTCAAACTCTCCATCTACCTGGGTCACAAATACACATGCATATCTCACTCGCACTCGATAGGCCCATCTAAAACTCTATCTCTCTCCCTCGTTCACTCTCTATCTCACACGCACACACACACAATCTCATGCCTAGCTAGACAAATATGATGGTCTCTCACTCAATCGTAGGCACACACATTCCCCCCTATATGTATATGACTAGCTAATCTTAGTCTCCATCACAAACATGTGCATGGTCTATCTCGATTTCTCTCGGGGCATCTTTCTATCGCGCACGCACCTCCCTCGATCTCCCACCCATATAGCCCCCTCACGATCTCGAGGGGGTCTCTCTATCGTAAACACACCCTCTCACCCTCCCCATGCATCCATGTTCACCATGTGTCCCTCTCGAACTTTGTACCTTGTTGGCCAGACCTCTATTGGACATGTGCTATAGGGGTGTCTCTCTCCGTTGCAAACAGTCACACACTAGCTATCTTCGTGTATCTCCTCACCTCGCTTTCCTATGTCGGAGATGCATGCGTGATATGTTCTAAGAAACGAAAAAACACAAACTCTCTCTAATTTATTGTTTGTTGTCACTTTCTCTTTCACACACATACTCTTTTTGCACACTTACTCATTCTCCTTCACACGCACTTGATCCCTCTCGACTTAGGCACTCTCCTCGATCCAAAGCATATTGATTTATTGAAAAGTCAAACATCACAAAGTTTGACCATGTACGTGGAGAAAAACAATTACATCTGGACCGGCAAACATATACGATTAGATTCACCATGATATGTAGTTTCGTACGATGTATCTTTGGTATTGAAGATATAAATAACATTTGTGTAAACCTGATCAAAGTTTCCAAAGTTTGACTTCCAAAAAAATTACATGCACTGCATTATCGAGCGGATGGAATATCTCTTTCCCCCTCTCAGCTATCTGACGCACCACTCAGCCTTATCGGGGCTCCTCAATCTCTCTCAAACTTTATATCTCCCTAGTTCACACATACACATGTCTCGCTCACGCTATACATATAGACCCATCAAACACTCTCCGCCCTTGTTCTCTCTCTATGTGACACGCACCCCCTAATAAGTACCATAATCCCTCACTCCATCATAGGCGCAAGCACCCCCCCTAAGTATGATTATCTCTCACTAGCCATCGGGAACACACGTATTGTCTCCTTCCATCCATACGTCTATCTCGATATCTCTCGGGGTATCTTCTATCGCACACACACCTTGTCACTCGATCTCCCACCCATGTAGCCCCGTCACGATCTCCAGGGGATCTCTTTATGACAAACATACACTCTCTCCTCCCCATGTCTGCATTTTCTCCGTACGTCTCTCTCGACCTCTCTCCCTTGTTTGTGAGACCCCTCTTGGCCATGTGCTAGGGGTCTTGCTCTCTCGGTTGCAAACAACCACATACTATCTCCTCACCTTGATTTTGTTGTCGAAGATGCATGTGTGATATGTTTGCATAAGACACACACGTTTTTTCTCGACTTTTATCGAGTGTTGTCCATGTCTCTTTCACACACGCACGCACACTTTTTTCATGCACTCTTTCTATTTCACTCTCTCTCTCTCTCTAGTTAGGGATTCTCTCACGTCCATAAGCATATGGATGTTTTGAAAAGTCAAACCTCAGAAAAGTTTGACCAGGTATATGTGGAGAAAAACATTTACATCTGGAAAGATCATTAGATTCATCACAACATGTACTTACTTCATACGATCATTTATCTTTGGTATTGTAGATATAAGTAATTTCTTTATGAACTTGGTCAAAGTTTCAAAAGTTAGACATTTAAAAAAATGTTGGAACTACATTATTGAACGGAGGGAGTAGCTCTTTCTCCCTCTCTCTGCTATCTCTCACGGGCCTCCCTTCTCACACAAACACTCTATACCGACGGATTATACGCTCACTGTGTCAGCGTATAGCTCCGTATATTGTTTAGTTGACCGGTCAACCAGTCCACATGCTGCCTTGTCAGCTCGTGTTCTGTATCTTCGTGTGCTGGCCCATGTGGCAGTGGGTGAAAATAAGTAAACTGGAGGCCCATCTGACACGCGGTGAAGTAAGCAAAGTTTAAACCACTCGGGGTAGCACCCCGCACGCTAGTAAATTGAGGGAGCATTGAGGACTGAGGCAATAAAAAACACCTGTTTGGGAGAGTGAGAGGCTGGTGTAGTTGGTTTGATTGATTTGTTTATACATGTGGGTCTGTGTGCATAGCGGTGCCAACTCTCTCACATCGCGAGAGCGGTGCCAAAATCTCTTGATTTGACATCGATGCGTATTATGTGGCATACTTTTGCGAAATATGGCATCGGCCACATAGTGGAAGGCAACAAATGCCCAAGCTCTTCACGTACTCCTAGGTAAATGAGAGGAAAGAGAAAGAGAGAGAGAGAGAGAGTGAGTGAAAAAATATCACTAGCCAGCCAACCCTATCGTATGAGCGAATGATATTGGTACCTCTTGATGACACGACAATCTTATACATCCAGCTGCTCCAATATGTTCTCTTCTTTTTGCAGATACAAAAAGACCCGAAAGTGAAAAATGTGCTGCACTATATCAATCTCATCGAATGCCTTGATCTCCATCGTATAGAAATTGATATGATCACCTATCGAGGCAGCACATCTGAGATTAAATTGGCCAGGTTCTTTGTTCTGGAGGCAAGTGTGCTCAAGGTAATGAGGTTTGGTGTTCTCTGGCGCAACATTGAATGCCGTGCTGATCACCGCAAGCGTCTAAGCCTAAATGACAAAGTCTCCGCAGAAGCTGAATTTGTTTTTGAAACATCAAGTGGCCAGAGACTCGAAAAGTTATTTGCCCATTAGTGACTTGTCAGGGCGGTGGATTTTAGTTTGTACGATAATGCTGCATCCACCTAAAGTAACGAAAGTTCTTACGTTAACTTCCTAGTAATTCCCTCTTCATAGGTGCAGCATTACTCCTAACATTTGTAATATTAGTTTGAAACTTGTAATATTGCCGTGTCCTATTCCTGCGTTTTCAAAATCCTGCGAATCAAACAGGTCCTGAGTTGGTGATGATGTTGTGCCTGCCATCTTTCACCAATAGCCGTCAGATCTAGATCTGACGCGTACAAACCAAACTTCTCCAGTTTTGCAAAAAGATGCCCGCACTTGTTCGCTATTTACAAACAACTCCTTGTCTCTCACAATCAGCCTTATCTCCTCCCCACCACATCTAGAAGGCCATGAAAAAATCTAGCACGATGGCCGCTGCCGGCGCCGTCCACCCCCCAATCTTGGTGTTTCGTGCAATGCACGGGCATCTACGCACGGGAAATTATGTCGAACACGACTAGTTGTAAGCAGGCTAGGTCAATAGCCATGATGATAGTGGCTGCAGATGGACAGGCTGACTATGGCATGCCAAACACGACACCTATACTCAGGTGTCATCTCCAGCGTACGGTCTTGTCACTTCACTGTGAGGAGCAGCACATAATAATTTGACCAACGGGTAGTACAGTGCTACTACATTGGTAGTACTACTACTAGTAGTAGTACTAGCACCACCGTCTGGATTTAGTAGTACTACCACATCCATCTGGATTTGGTATTTGACTAGCAATATCTAGTAATGCATGTCACAAAAAATGTACTACTCCCTCTGTAAATAAATACATGGTGTATTGTTTTTTTCCTATCGGCGATATAACTTAATGTCTTTTTGCTACTTAATAGGATTACATGCAATTAACTAACCACTTCATGTGATGTTTGGTAGTCTCAAGTCATTGAAAGCATTCACGGGCACGGAGGGGGACTCAACTTCATTGACTTACTGCACCTGCCTTTGGGTGTATGACACATGGGCCCAACGGGTGGCTGGCCAACCTGTCATACAACCAAAGGCAGGTGCAGTAGAGGGGCGAGGAGTAGATGGCCAACACGCACGTGAATTCAACACAGTCAACACTTCTCATATAAAGGCTCCCGCCAGTCCAATCTATGAAATCCTACGCACCTACGCACCCAAGGGCAAGAGTGATCACTCTAATCGCAAGATCAGTTGACTAGAAGCTAGACCCATGGAGGCGATGAGTGCGGGCATTAGCCAGCTGTGCCAGATGGTCCATGACGCCGACCTGCAGCCCGGCACCGAGGAACGTCTCCAGGTAGTGCTTGAGGCTGCCAGGGTGAGGGGGCGCTTGGACGACAGCTTCGTCTCCTTGTTCGACGAGGTCCTCGTCGGCTTCCTCGACAAGTTCACCGTCGTCAAGAAGCTCGCGGACGACCTTGACGTACGCCTCCAGCTCACGCGGCCAGGCTCTGCGATGCCTGCCACCCTCAACGGCCTCTATGGTGACAACCTCTTCGACGCACTGGTGGCCCTGTGACTGCCCGCCGTCGCGCTGGAGAATGTCCACCTCAAGGTCGTGCTCGTCGCGCAGCGCCTGGCGCAGTAAGACACCATCGACATAATCACCCACGTCTACGCGAAAATCGTCCCCAAGGACTACTACATGCTAGAGGAGGACGATAGGACGCTGGCCTTCTTGGACCGCAGGGCAACCTTGGACGGCATTGTTCAGAAGCACGTTGAGCTTGTCGCCAGTACCGCTGCTCCTCACACGTCGGTTGGTGACCCGATGCACTAGGGCGTGAGGATGTCGTTGATGGATCTGTATGTATCTTTATCTTTCCGTCAAATCCATGTAGTAGTATAAAGTACTACTAGTAATTATCTTAACTTTCGCATCAACTTCATAATTTTCCTACGTACTGTCACATCCCTAGTTAGCACTTGCATTAGGGTTAGTTGGTGTGTGCATCATGTTTACTTTTCAAAGAAATTTGAAATGGGAATGACAGAAACCCCAGCACCCCTCTTCTAAGAACTAGGGTTTGATAAAATATTTTCCAATGTACCCAAAATGCCCTTCAAAAATGTTCATCATTTCTGCCTTGGTCTCAAACCTTTGCTAAAAATGGTGCACAATTTTCTAGGACATCCAAGGTCACTGGATTAAAACATATGGTATTTGAATTTGGGCATTTAAATGCTATAAAATATTTTAAATGCTCAAATAATCATAAACTATAATGTTTCCTACTGTTCATATTATATACAGTAGGTATGACAAGTGTTATGAGTTATAAAAATGCTCTGGCATTTTATTTAATTAAACAAAGTTGCAAAACAAATGAAACAGAAAAGAAATAAAAAAAAGGGAGAGAGATAGTTTACCTGACGCCCCACCCGGCCCACCTGCCGGCCCAGCCCAGCTGCCGCTCCAGCAAGCTGCTTGGCTCGGCCAGGCAGGCAGGCACGTGCTCGACGGCGACCGCACCACGCGCCACGCAGCTGCCTGCCGCCCTACTTCCTCCCCTCGCCGCCCTGGAAGCCTGGATCGGTCGTACACGTCGTCCCCGACCTCGCAGACACCTGCCCCTCTCCCCAGCTCCTCTCCCTCGCTCTCCCCACGCCATGGCCGACGCCGTCGTGCTCGCACCGTCGTAGAAGCCGCGCCCACCGTCGTCCCTGAGCCCCGCCTTGGTGTCCGTCGTCTCCTCCGTCCTCGACTACTTCGAACAGGCCGAGCCCCGAGCGCTCGCCCGCCCTGGAGACGCCCCCGACCTCTTCTTCCCCAACTCCGGCCGCGGAGATCCCCCTCGCCGTCCCGCTCAGCTCCGACCACCCCCGAGCTCGCTCCGGCGCCTGCTGCAACCCCTGTGAGCCCAGCTTCGTCCTCCCCCTCTCCGTTGGCTCTCTTCTGCCCTGGAACGCACCGCACGAAGCTCACCTGCACGCACCGCCGCGGAGCTCGTCGCCGACGAGGCTCCGGCCATCCATTGGTCCGGCCACCGTGCCTATCAGCTTCACCATCACACGTAGGTGCTGTAGGACCACTTCACGCTCCTCTACGAGCACCGCACCGTCGTTTTCGACTTCGCCGAACTCCGGCCGCCGCTGGACTCGTCGCCGGCGTCATCTCCGGCGACCCCGAGGCCAGCCACCACCTCCACTCGATGCGGTTTGCTTCCAGCTACCCGTAGGTGTGCTCCGCTGTCGATTTGGCAGCCGGAGCACGAAACCCGCACCCCACCGCCGTGTTTGGCCTCGCCGGCGGCTAAACGCCGGCGAGATGGACCTGTTTGACCACGGGTTTGACCCCTCTGGGTCACTGACATGTGGGCCCTGCCCGCAAGTCAAACCTAGTTTAGGTGTTTTTTTATTTCTAATTAGTTAATTAGTTAACTGTGACACTGACCAGTGGGTCCCATTGGTCAGGTTTGACTTGGACTGGCCCTGTTGACTGCCTGACGTCAGCATGATGTCATGCTGACGCAGTAAAGGATTTTCTGGGATTTTTAGATTTAAAAATAATTCAGGAAATTCCAGAAAATGCCTAAACTTAAAAAAATCATATAAATTCAACAGTAGCTCAGATGGAAAAGATTTATATATGAAAAATGATCAGAAAAATCCAATCTTTCCAATGGCACAGGTTTCATGCATGTTTGAGCAAGTTAACCTTGCTGTATACCTTAAAACATGATAATGCACTTATTTAAATAATAGTTAAAATGCCAAATTTGAATCTTTGATTCAAATAGGCCCAAACCCTTCTGGTTTTAGTTGCATTAGCAAACACACATGCATCTTGCTATGTCATGAGCATGCATCATATTGTTGCATTTGTTTGTTAATGATTGTATCACCGGGTTTCTCTGTGTTAGGTTCTGCTCCCGAGGATACCGCTGCGTATCCAGTTGAAGAGCTGTACCCGACAACCACTTTGTCAGGCAAGCAATCATTGATCATTCCGATACAAACCCAATCTTCTCGCTCCTGCTCTCTTTTACTGCATTAAGGCAACAGCGTGTGAACTGCTACTTGTTGCGGTAGTTGAACCCTATCCCTTGCATGACCTGTCATTGCCACAGTAAATAGTTGAAACCCACTAGCATGTGTAGGAGTTGATTGAGCCATGTGATGTGTGATCCACCATGCTATTTGTTTATGTTGGCTGCTATGCTTAGAGTTGTGTCTGGTCTGGTTCATCTGGGTGATGGATCAGAGTGAAATGATCATACCGATAAAGAGAAGGAAGTGTGGAATACGCTTGGTAAAGGTATCGATGAAAGGCCATGTAGGAGTACATGGTGGGTTGTTTCATTGGAATCGTCCATAGGACCCGAGATATGTATGTGTGGTTCAAGTTACAGCTACTACCACACATTAGGATCCTTAATTGACCCTCTCGGCTTATTAATTACCCTTGATCTCTGTCCAGGAGTTGCAACTAGTTTCTGGTGTTTATAGCTTACTGGAGGTCGTGCACAACGCTGACCCTCGGGGTGGGTTGTGATGCGACAGGTACGTGGCACGGTGTACCGGTTGCCCGTTTGGTGACTCGAGAACCCTGTACACATCGTTTGGGGCCGTGAGCGACACCCCGGCCGGATCTCCCCACGGATGGAACCCAAATAGGCAATAAACCTGGACGAGAGACTTGAGTAGTTAGTCAGGTCGTGGCCGACACCCCCGCGGGGCTTCCGCTTGAAGGTTGCCGAGTACACGCCGAGTAAACGGCGATAAGTGGTGAAAGCGTGTGTGAAGAAGTACACCCCTGCAGGGTTATCAAACTATTCGAATAGCCGTTGTTCGCGGTTCGGACTACTTGGTTACTCTTACTGTTCATAGACAAGTTGATGGATACTACTAAAAGCCTCAAGATAAGCGTGAGTGCCGCGGATGGCCCTTCCGTAGGATGACGGAAGAGGATCCTCGGTAGTGTATTGATGTGGTGAGTAGAGGACTCGTGTTCGTAATAACATCTTGCAATCTGTTGAGAGTTGTAGTATAGGTTAGCCAAGAGTCAAAGCTGGCTTTCTGCAATGAACTCCACTACCCCCTTGATAATGTTGCATGTATGATAGGTTCTGTGGTAAGACTTGCTGAGTACCTTGTACTCATGTTTGCTTAATAACTGTTGCAGAGGAGAACCCCGCCCCTGCTGATGGGTTCTACATAGACGTTGACGTCGACGAGTAGCTTGACACCCAGACGGAGATCTGGAGCTTGTGAAGGGCCTTGTAGATAGTCAGGCTACACCAAGCCTGTTTTATTTTCTAAGTTGTCTGTACTCAGACATGTAGCTTCCGCCTGTGCTTGTATGACTGTATGACTTGAGTGTTGGGTCATGTGACCCTACCTGTATGGATATGTTATGTATGGCTCTTGGAGCCGTTTAAATAAAGTACTTTGAGTCATAGAGTTCTGTTGTGATGCAATGTTGTATTTGCACATATTGAGCATATTGTGTGTATGATTGAAATGCTTGGTATGTGTGGGATCCGACACCTAGTTGTTTTCCTTTGGTAGCCTATCTTACAGGGAAATGCCTCCTAGTGTCTCCAATGAGCCTTGGTAGCTTGCTACTGCTCGGAACACGTAGGCTGGCCGGCATGTGTCCTTCTTCGTTCCTGTGTCTGTCCCTTAGGGGAAATGTCACGCGTTGTTCCTTTAAGTCCATGTAGCTTGCTACGACTTGGGTTCATACGTTGATGACCGACACGTTCGTTGCTGGGTCATGGATGCCTGTCTCTGTAATTTAGTGCCAGTTTTGGTTTATAACTAGCCATGTCGGCCCGGGTTCTCTGTCATATGGATGCTAGCGACACTGTCATATACGTGTGCCAAAATGCGCAAACGGTCCCGGGCCAGGTAAGGTGGCACCCGTGGGGTTACCGCGCGTGAGGCCGCAAAGTGATATGACGTGTTACAGCTAGATCGGTGTGACTTAGGATCTGGGTCCTGACAGCGTTGGCATCAGAGCTGGACTGCCTGTAGGTTTCTCAAGCCAAACTGGTCGATGTTGAGTCTAGAAAAATTCTTAATTATATGTAGGGGAATTGATTGTGGGAGGGAACGTAAGGCTCATTTTACTCCTTTACCTTATGCCTTCTGATGTGAGTCAGTCAATTCTTTCTATGGGGATTTAGGACTAGGCCTCTTATCCTTTCTAGGTTGACGTGTTACTGATCCGTAGACTCTTAGGATTGTTGGTTTCAAGCCTCAGTTCAGTTTCTATCCTTTTAGTATGATGATTGTTGGACCGGAACCTTGATATGGATTGTTGAGTGGCTATGCTATCATTGTATGATGTCTCAAATCTTTGTTGAGCATTTACAGTTGTTATGCTGCCCGATTTCTTCCAGAAACACTAATGCCTTTGCATTATTCCGTGTTTCAGATGTCTGGCCGCATCCCTCACCAAGTGGTTCGTTTGACTCGGTGCATTAATGTGCCCGGTCACACGGCCATGCTAGTCCGTGTGCTGACTGAGACCGGTTATCGCTGGTATCCTGAGTACACCGTGGAGGAACAGTACCGGGATTTAATCAGAGTCAGTATTTCTGCACAGTCCGGATATACCCCTCATATCCCGGAGCTAATGATCCCATCCATTGGTCTTATGTACTCGGGATTACCATCGAGATGGCAGTGCAGGATGCCGCTTATTCGATGATGACCATTCTCCGTGCTAGGCATGCCCTGTTGCTGAACACTGAGTTCTGTTACATGCCAGCCTCACTTCCCGGAGAGGAAGGCTACTACACTGGTCTGTATACTGATGCTGCTCATGAAGAGCCACTGCTTCAGACCACTGTTCAGATGCTGGAGGATCGGACCGTGAGGTCCGTGCCCTCCGAATGGAGCTGTATAACACTCGAGCCGCTCATTGGACTACTTTGACACGGCTTGCACCTGCTGTGCACGCCGGATATCTGGACATGCGGGATTTCTACCCCGTGCGGACTCGTCTTCCTGATCGCATGGATTGGCGTGACGTTGGGGGTATTACACCTCCACGTGGGCGCCGATTACCACCAGCATCGGGACCGAGACCACATCCATGTCCCTATGGTCCACAGCCTTCGAGTGCTCGCCAGTTTCAAGACCATCTGTTCCACTTCCAGGCTACGGTGGTAATCTTTACGAGGATTACTACGCAAATGTCTGAGCTAGGCTGTGGTTGTACTAGTATTGTAGTAGTTGTATTTCCACAGTCCTGCGCGTCTTGTGGAATATGACTTAGTGTGTACTGAGTTCCGGAGGTGTAGCTAAATAATGTATAGGAGCTTGGAATGCCTCTGATGGGATGTATCGTCTTTCATCGCAGTTGTATTTTAGCCTTGGCTTGTACTAAACTTTGTATGGTGTGTATGACCACTGGTGTATATATAGCAGTTCCTATATTACCATGTCGTACGGATGAACATCTTTGCATTCCGTGTCATCCATTACATTCTGCACTTCTATGTCAAATTTTGCCATCCTTGTCTAAACCGTTGTTTTGTTTTCCTAGGATGGTCAACACTCGCAACACTCCTGCTGCTCAGGAGCAGGGTGAGGCTAGTGGGACTAGGGATGGGAATCTGCCCCAGCCACCCTCTTTGGCGGAAGTTATGCTTGAAGCAGAACGGAAGAAGAGAGAGACCAACCGTCTGCTGGAACGCATAGAGCAGAACACCGGGTTCCGCCAGAGGAATGACGTGGTGTCAATCAATGACTTTATCAAGATGTGTCCACCGAAGTTTCATCACTCCATTGAACCTCTGGATGCTGATGACTGGCTACGTAGTATCACCCACAAGCTATACTCTGCCCGTGTGGCCGAAGCTGACAAGGTTACCTACGCTGTCTACCATCTTGAGGGCCCTGACAGTCTTTGGTGGGAAAACTTTGAAGCTATGCGTCCTACTGACCAAATCACTACCTTGGTTGAGTTCAGTGAGGCATTCCGTGAACATCACATTCCGGAAGGTCTCATGGATCGCAAGCGGGAGGAATTCTGCAATTTCACCCAGGGCCGGTTAACTGTGGATGGCTATAGCCGTGAGTTTGGCAATTTGGCATGCTATGCACCTGAGGAAGTATCCACCGATGCCAAGAAGCAGGCGAGGTTCCGCAAGGGACTCAGCCCTGAACTCCGCCGAGATCTACGTCTGCATGAGTGCACTTCCTTCCAGAAGTTGGTAAACAAGGCTATCAGTGCTGAAACAGGCCAGACCAACTTCGAGGCCACCCGCAAGCATACTCTAGACTTTGGTTCCTCATCCGGCTCTGGCTCTCACAAGCGCCGTGTGTGGGTTCCTAACACTGCTCTGCCACCCAAGTACACACCGAGGCCATCCTATGAGGCGCCTCGCCCAACTCAACAGTTTGCACCTGCTAAGACCTATGGAGGACCACCTTCCAACTTTGCTCCACGCACCACCACTGTGACATGTTTCAAGTGTGGAGAACCGGGGCACTACATGCGTGAGTGTCCTCAGAACCAACCAGGAAAACCCGTTGGCCGTGGTAAACCAGCCGGCAAGGTGAATTATGTCAAGCCAATCCCCACTACACGTGGTCATGTCAACTATGTCTCTGCCGAGGAAGCTTATGAGGATCCTAACGTCGTCCTTGGTACGCTTCTCGTAAACTGCCATCCGGCATCTGTTCTTTTCGATACGGGAGCATCCCATTCGTTCATATCTGAGAGCTATGCTCGGTTGCACAACATGACTTTTTGTGACATGCCTACTTCCATGGTTATTCAAACTCCTGGTTCAAAGTGGCAAACCTCTAGGGTAAGCCATGGAAATGAAATCCTTGTCGATAGACTTGTTTTCCTAGCATCTTTAATCGCCCTCAAGTCCTCGGACATAAACATCATTTTGGGTATGGATTGGATGATAACTCATTACGCCAAAATTGATTGCTTTACTAGAACCGTTCAACTTACACATCCATCCGGCAAGATAGTCAATGTCTTGACTCGAATGGGTGAGCGTCAGCTCTACTCTCTTAATGCCAGCCCTCTACCAGAACTCGAAGATATCCCGGTAGTCCGTGACTTCCCGGATGTTTTTCCAGAAGAACTGCCAGGAATCCCACCTGACAGAGATGTCGAGTTCGTGATAGATCTTATCCCTGGAACTGTCCCAATCTCTAGGAGACCTTATAAGATGGCACCACTAGAATTAGCTGAGCTAAAGAAACAACTCGATGAGTCCTTGCAAAAAGCTTTCATCCGTCCTAGTTCTTCCCCTTGGGCTTGCCCCGTCCTCTTCGTCAAGAAGAAGGATGGAACGGAGCGGATGGTTGTAGATTACCGACCTGTCAATCTAGCCACCATAAAGAATGAGTATCCGCTCCCCAGGATCAACGACCTGTATGATCAGCTCGCTGGATCCTCAGTCTTCTCTAAGATGGATTTGAGGTTGGGCTACCATCAAATCAAAATCAAGAACGGGGACATTCCTAAAACGGCTTTCGTTACTCGTTATGGCCAATATGAGTACACCGTTATGTCCTTCGGATTAACCAATGCCCCAGCTACCTTTTCTCAGCTAATGAATTCTATATTCATGGAGTATTTGGATAAATTCGTCGTGGTATACCTCGATGATATACTCATCTATTCCAAGAACAAGGAAGATCATGCCGAGCATTTAAGGCTGGTATTGATGAAACTTCGAGAGCACCGCCTTTATGCCAAATTCTCTAAATGTGAATTTTGGTTGCCAGAAGTAACCTATCTAGGTCATGTGATCTCGGGCAAGGGTATTGTTGTCAATCCCGAGCGAGTTCAAGCCGTACTTGATTGGACTCCCCCTGAATCGGTCAAGCAAGTTAGGAGTTTTCTTGGCTTAGCGAGCTATTGCCGATGCTTCGTTGAGAATTTCTCCAAGGTTGCCAAACCTCTAACCGAACTCCTCAAGAAAGATAAAAAGTTTGAGTGGACCCCACAGTGCGAGTCCAGTTTTCAGGAACTAAAAAGACGCCTGACATCTACACCAGTACTGGTACCACCAGACTTTTCCAAGGATTTTATAATCTATTGCGACGCCTCGCGACAAGGACTAGGTTGCATTCTCATGCAAGATCGTCAAGTGATTGCATACGCATCCCGACAGTTGCGTCCACATGAGGATAACTATCCTACTCATGATCTAGAGCTTGCAGCTGTAGTCCATGCACTCAAAACATGGCGACATTACCTCCTTGGTAATCGCTGTGAAATCTTTACTGATCACCAAAGTTTGAAGTATATCTTCACCCAACCGGATCTAAATCTCAGGCAAAGACATTGGGTTGAGTTGCTCACAGACTACGACTTAGGAATCACTTACACTCCTGGAAAGGCCAATGTCATGGCTGATGCACTAAGTCGTAAGTCATATTGTAACAACTTAATGTTACAACAAGGTCAACCACTTCTCCACGAGGAATTTTGTAAGCTTAACCTTCACATTGTTCCTCGAGGATTCCTTTCCACCTTGGTGGCGAAACCTACCCTTATGGATCTAATCATAGTTGCCCAGCGGTATGATAAAGGCATATCTCGGATCAAGGAGAACATTGCTAGCGGAGTTGCTAGAAGTTTCTCTATGGATGATCGAGGTGTAGTGTACTTCGAGAACCGCTTGGTGGTACCCAAGAAACCACAACTATGACAAATGATTCTTAGGGAGGCTCATGAATCTCCTCTCACGATTCATCCCGGTGGTACCAAAATGTATTAGGACCTATGTCAGAGATTCTGGTGGACTAGGATGAAGAGAGAAATCGCTCAATTCATTGCTAACTGCGACGTTTGCCGTCGAGTCAAAGCAGAGCATCAACGGCCTGCTGGCACCCTTCAACCTTTAGCTATTCCTGAATGGAAATGGGATAAAGTCGGTATGGACTTCATTACCGGGTTTCCCAGGTCCAGGAAAGGGAATAATGCTATCTTCGTCGTTATCGACCGCCTCTCTAAAGTAGCTCATTTCCTGCCTGTTCGAGAGAGTATTACCGCTAGCCAGCTAGCAGATTTGTATGTCTCTCGAATAGTATCACTTCATGGTGTACCGTTGGAGATTAACTCAGACCGTGGAAGTCTTTTCACTTCCCGATTTTGGGAAAGTTTCCAGAATGCTATGGGAACTCATCTCTCTTTCAGTACTGCCTTCCATCCGCAGTCAAGTGGTCAAGTGGAACGAGTCAATCAAATCCTGGAAGACATGCTTCGAGCCTCTGTCATTTCTTTCGGTATGGAGTGGGAAAAATGTCTTCCATTTGCCAAATTCGCTTATAACAATAGTTATCAAGCCAGCTTGGGCAAAGCTCCCTTCGAAGTTCTATATGGACGAAGGTGTCGAACACCTCTTAACTGGTCAGAGACGGGGGAAAGACAATTCTTTGGCCCGGATATGATTCATGAAGCAGAAGAGCAAGTTCGCATCGTTCGTGAGAGATTGAAAACAGCCTAGTCTCGCCAAAAGAGCCAATATGATAGTCATCATAAGGGTGTGACTTTTGAAGTCGGCGATAAGGCTTACCTTCGGGTTACTCCTCTTAAGGGAACCCATCGCTTCAGTATCAAAGGCAAATTGGCCCCTCGTTATAT
Organism: Secale cereale; assembly: GCA_902687465.1. Lineage (NCBI taxonomy): Eukaryota > Viridiplantae > Streptophyta > Magnoliopsida > Poales > Poaceae > Secale > Secale cereale. The sequence continues at coordinate 462,546,353 of LR738713.1, read as the reverse complement.
CGGTCCTTTTCGCATTCTTGCCAAACGAGGAGAAGTTGCCTACCAACTGGAACTACCTCCGCACCTCTCCAGAGTTCATGACGTGTTCCACGTTTCTCAACTCAGGCGTTGCTTCTCGGATCCTATCCGTGGAGTGGACCACGAAACGCTTGATCTCCAGGACAATCTCACATATCGAGAATACCCCGTTCGTATTCTTGATCAAACCGAGCGCACCACTCGACGCCACAATATCAAATTTCTCAAGGTTCAATGGTCACATCATTCCGAGAGTGAAGCTACTTGGGAAAGGGAGGATCGTCTTCGACTTGAGTACCCCACCCTCTTTCCGGAGGAACCCGAATCTCGGGACGTGATTCTTTTAAGTGGGGGTGAGTTGTCACATCCCTAGTTAGCACTTGCATTAGGGTTAGTTGGTGTGTGCATCATGTTTACTTTTCAAAGAAATTTGAAATGGGAATGACAGAAACCCCAGCACCCCTCTTCTAACAACTAGGGTTTGATAAAATATTTTCCAATGTACCCAAAATGCCCTTCAAAAATGTTCATCATTTCTGCCTTGGTCTCAAACCTTTGCTAAAAATGGTGCACAATTTTCTAGGACATCCAAGGTCACTGGATTAAAACATATGGTATTTGAATTTGGGCATTTAAATGCTATAAAATATTTTAAATGCTCAAATAATCATAAACTATAATGTTTCCTACTGTTCATATTATATACAGTAGGTATGACAAGTGTTATGAGTTATAAAAATGCTCTGGCATTTTATTTAATTAAACAAAGTTGCAAAACAAATGAAACAGAAAAGAAATAGAAAAAAAGGGAGAGAGAAAGTTTACCTGACGCCCCACCCGGCCCACCTGCCGGCCCAGCCCAGCTGCCGCTCCAGCGAGCTGCTTGGCTCGGCCAGGCAGGCAGGCAGGTGCTCGACGGCGACCGCACCGCGCGCCACGCAGCTGCCCCCCGACCTGCTTCCTCCCCTCGCCGCCCTGGAAGCCTGGATCGGTCGTACACGTCGTCCCCGACCTCGCAGACACCTCCCCCTCTCCCCAGCTCCTCTCCCTCGCTCTCCCCGCGCCATGGCCGACACCGTCGTGCTCGCACCGTCGTAGAAGCCGCGCCCACCGTCGTCCCTGAGCCCCGCCTTGGTGTCCGTCATCTCCGCCGTCCTCGACTACTTCGAACAGGCCGAGCCCCGAGCGCTCGCCCGCCCTGGAGACGCCCCCGACCTCTTCTTCCCCAACTCCGGCCGCGGAGATCCCCCTCGCCGTCCCGCTCAGCTCCGACCACCCCCGAGCTCGCTCCGGCGCCTGCTGCAACCCCTGTGAGCCCAGCTTCGTCCTCCCCCTCTCCGTTGGCTCTCTTCTGCCCTGGAACGCACCGCACGAAGCTCACCTGCACGCACCGCCGCGGAGCTCGTCGCCGACGAGGCTCCGGCCATCCATTGGTCCGGCCACCGTGCCTATCAGCTTCACCATCACACGTAGGTGCTGTAGGACCACTTCACGCTCCTCTACGAGCACCGCACCGTCGTTTTCGACTTCGCCGAACTCCGGCCGCCGCTGGACTCGTCGCCGGCGTCATCTTCGGCGACCCCGAGGCCAGCCACCACCTCCACTCGATGCCGTTTGCTTCCAGCTACCCGTAGGTGTGCTCCGCCGTCGATTTGGCAGCCGGAGCACGAAACCCGCACCCCACCGCCGTGTTTGACCTCGCCGGTGGCTAAACGCCGGCGAGATGGACCTGTTTGACCACGGGTTTGACCCCTCTGGGTCACTGACATGTGGGCCCTGCCCGCATGTCAAACCTAGTTTAGGTGTTTTTTTTATTTCTAATTAGTTAATTAGTTAACTGTGACACTGACCAGTGGGTCCCACTGGTCAGGTTTGACTTGGACTGGCCCTGTTGACTGCCTGACGTCAGCATGATGTCATGCTGACGCAGTAAAGGATTTTCTGGGATTTTTAGATTTAAAAATAATTCAGGAAATTCCAGAAAATGCCTAAACTTAAAAAAATCATATAAATTCAACAGTAGCTCAGATGGAAAAGATTTATATATGAAAAATGATCAGAAAAATCCAATCTTTCCAATGGCACTGGTTTCATGCATGTTTGAGCAAGTTAACCTTGCTGTATAACTTTAAACATGATAATGCACTTATTTAAATAATAGTTAAAATGCCAAATTTGAATCTTTGATTCAAATAGGCCCAAACCCTTCTGGTTTTAGTTGCATTAGCAAACACACATGCATCTTGCCATGTCATGAGCATGCATCATATTGTTGCATTTGTTTGTTAATGATTGTATCGCCGGGTTTCTCTGTGTTAGGTTCTGCTCCCGAGGATACCGCTGCGTATCCAGTTGAAGAGCAGTACCCGACAACCACTTTGTCATGCAAGCAATCATTGATCATTCCGATACAAACCCAATCTTCTCGCTCCTGCTCTCTTTTACTGCATTAAGGCAACAACGTGTGAACTGCTACTTGCTGCGGTAGTTGAACCCTATCCCTTGCATGACCTGTCATTGCCACAGTAAATAGTTGAAACCCACTAGCATGTGTAGGAGTTGATTGAGCCATGTGATGTGTGATCCACCATGCTATTTGTTTATGTTGCCTGCTATGCTTAGAGTTGTGTCTGGTCTGGTTCATCTGGGTGATGGATCAGAGTCAAATGATCATACCGATAAAGAGAAGGAAGTGTGGAATACGCTTGGTAAAGGTATCGATGAAAGGCCATGTAGGAGTACATGGTGGGTTGTTTCATTGGAATCGTCCATAGGACCCGAGATCTGTATGTGTGGTTCATGTTACAGCTACTACCACACATTAGGATCCTTAATTGACCCTCTCGGCTTATTAATTACCCTTGATCTCTGTCCAGGAGTTGCAACTAGTTTCTGGTGTTTATAGCTTACTGGAGGTCGTGCACAACGCTGACCCTCGGGGTGGGTTGTGATGCGACAGGTACGTGGCACGGTGTACCGGTTGCCCGTTTGGTGACTCGAGAACCCTGTACACATCATTTGGGGCCGTGAGCGACACCCCGGCCGGATCTCCCCACGGATGGAACCCAAATAGGCAATAAACCTGGACGAGAGACTTGAGTAGTTAGTCAGGTCGTGGCCGACACCCCCGCTGGGCTTCCGCTTGAAGGTTGCCGAGTACACGCCGAGTAAACGGCGATAAGTGGTGAAAGCGTGTGTGAAGAAGTACACCCCTGCAGGGTTATCAAACTATTCGAATAGCCGTTGTTCGCGGTTCGGACTACTTGGTTACTCTTACTGTTCATAGACAAGTTGATGGATACTACTAAAAGCCTCAAGATAAGCGTGAGTGCCGCGGATGGCCCTTCCGTAGGATGACGGAAGAGGATCCTCGGTAGTGTATTGATGTGGTGAGTAGAGGACTCGTGTTCGTAATAACATCTTGCAATCTGTTGAGAGTTGTAGTATAGGTTAGCCAAGAGTCAAAGCTGGCTTTCTGCAATGAACTCCACTACCCCCTTGATAATGTTGCATGTATGATAGGTTCTGTGGTAAGACTTGCTGAGTACCTTGTACTCATGTTTGCTTAATAACTGTTGCAGAGGGGAACCCCGCCCCTGCTGATGGGTTCTACATAGACGTTGACGTCGACGAGTAGCTTGACACCCAGACGGAGATCTGGAGCTTGTGAAGGGCCTTGTAGATAGTCAGGCTACACCAATCCTGTTTTATTTTCTAAGTTGTCTGTACTCAGACATGTAGCTTCCGCCTGTGTTTGTATGACTGTATGACTTGAGTGTTGGGTCATGTGACCCTACCTGTATGGATATGTTATGTATGGCTCTTGGAGCCGTTTAAATAAAGTACTTTGAGTCATAGAGTTCTGTTGTGATGCAATGTTGTATTTGCACATATTGAGCATATTGTGTGTATGATTGAAATGCTTGGTATGTGTGGGATCCGACACCTAGTTGTTTTCCTTTGGTAGCCTATCTTACAGGGAAATGCCTCCTAGTGTCTCCAATGAGCCTTGGTAGCTTGCTACTGCTCGGAACACGTAGGCTGGCCGGCATGTGTCCTTCTTCGTTCCTGTGTCTGTCCCTTAGGGGAAATGTCACGCGTTGTTCCTTTAAGTCCATGTAGCTTGCTACGACTTGGGTTCATACGTTGATGACCGACACATTCGTTGCTGGGTCATGGATGCCTGTCTGTGTAATTTAGTGCCACTTTTGGTTTATAACTAGCCATGTCGGCCCGTGTTCTCTGTCATATGGATGCTAGCGACACTGTCATATACGTGTGCCAAAATGCGCAAACGGTCCCGGGCCAGGTAAGGTGGCACCCGTGGGGTTACCGTGCGTGAGGCCGCAAAGTGATATGACGTGTTACAGCTAGATCGGTGTGACTTAGGATCGGGGTCTTGACACGTACTCCATGCATGAACCGCACAAGAACCAAACATTTCATTACTCTAGGGAAAATCGTTATTTCTATCTATCGGTCGTGCCATGGAGCAGAACTAAATTTTACAAGTTACAAGTTCAAAAGGAAAAGTCTGCCGTGTTCGCGTCGCACCCCCACACGGTTGGTCCGGCACACCGCTCAAGGGGGAATGCGTGCTGTGTTGCATTTTCACTTTCAAGTGGGACCGCGGTTGAGCAAACCGATTATCGGCAAACCCCCACCCCGCCCACCACGCGATGGCTGAGAAAACAAGAGGGGGGAAGAGATGGTTGTAGCACAGACTCTAAGAAAACTGGTGTCGGATGGGACTCGTGTGGGTGGCGTGTGCCGTACTGCTAGACATGAATGCTAGTTATGGCCCATGCCATCCCACTATATCGAGGTGCTGGTTACGTAGAACAAATTTCCTGGAGTCCGTGCTCAGCCCTCCTCTATCTCTCTTCTCAGCCAGCCAGCAGACGTGCGGAGCCCATCGTCTATTTGCTCATATGAGGTCCCACATGTCAGTGAAAACGCAAGAGGACCCACTGAACCTGCACATCTTTCACCTCGACGTGCTGGTGATGAAAAGCAAATCCAATAAAGATCTTCGCTGGCGCTTTTGGAGTTACTCAAGAGTACTAAGATTATATTTACAGTTTAACCCATGATGCACATCACGTGGCTTCAACTACCACTCTATTTTCTTGCATGACACGACCTGGATGTTGGATGTCCCACGTATCGGCAAAAGGAGGAAGAACTCGACCAAATCTTCGGTTGTGCTCTCGGATTAGACTAGTTGTGCCAACTTAAAATTTTATTGTGTAGAATGGATGCAAGTTTTGGTATTGGGAAGAAGAGTACAATAATATATTGATAGAGCGCAATTTAGTAGATGTTCTAGCACCTTTAGCTGGCATAGAGGCTAGAGATGAGACTGGTGCACTTGTTGATAGAATAGAGGCTAGACACGTCTACTTCTTTACACTCGAAGAAGAAAGAAGCACGCATGATCGAGCCTCCACAGATCAACAATGAATGTATCAAGAAGGCACTAATCCAACTTACAGGAGTAGTTATGGAAGTTGGATATCTTCTAAAATGTATTCTTGTGGTTCTTGTTTTTCTAGTCAAAATTTTGGTGATGTATTTCCATGTACCAAAAAATCAATGATGAAAAAAAGATATGTGTTTGCAAAGAAAAATGTACGTGGCTGGGATGCGTCCGCGCGTTCGGCGCACGGCAAAACGGAGGTCCATTTGGGGTCGTGCGTTGGAGTTGGCCTTACAAGTAGGACCGCAGTTGAGGGAACTGACTATCGGCAAACCCCCACCTTGCCCGCCGCGCGATGGCTGAGTTAGAGAAACGACGAGGTTGAAGAGATCGCTGTAGCACGGACTCCAACAAATATGGTGTCAGATGGAAGTCGTGCTGGTGGCGTGTGCCATACTCCTGGACGTGAATGCTTGTTCTAGCCCATGCCACCCTACTACTCCTACTACTTATAGTAGTAGCATCGAGGATTCGAGGTGCTGGTTACGTACAGCGAACACATTAACATATGGCCCACCTCACACTGTGGCCAAATTTCCTGGAGTCTGTGCTAGATTAAAAAGTGTTCTTTGTGAGGATGGGTGGCTGGTCTCAAGTTTAAAACTTGTTGTATTACATACGTAGACGTAGAGATAGTGCAACATGTGAAGCTAGTACAAATAGTGTACTATTGTTGATTGGCCTCATCCGATAACCAGTTGCAATGCACGTACAATTATGTATTAGGAAAATATATATTTTCCTCGTCACAGCACCCACTCAGAGAAGCGACTCGAAAGCCATTCATAAATTTAGTAAGTTTATCACAGGCATATCATTTTATTACCTACAACAGGTCATCAACCCACAACGGCAACGAGGATACATTATAAATACTAAAGTTTTCATCACACAACAAATAACAAGCAATGAAATGAACTTCAACTCAACCAATCCTCGGCGTTGGAAACGCTTGCTTTGAACCACAAGTGATTCTCTGGGAAGGGCCAGATAGTGTCAATCTCGAGACCAACGCAGGACTGATCATCCAGGCTGAAGCGGCCTACTATATCACGACCAGGGTAGGGAGCCACCGCAATGTCCGACGTATAGATACATTTGCTTCTCATAAATGGTAGTAACATTGTGTCAACAGCAGTTGGATCGCCTTTCACCATCATTGGATAGTTTTGTCCAAGGAAGAGCGAGTTTGCTCCAAGACTATCAATACTGTACCATGGAGAAGGTGTTGGCGCTAGCACACTAGTATCCATCCCGAATACCATGCAACAGGTGTTGGAATAGGCCCGGAGAGTGCGACCATGGGAGACAACGCCTGCTCCCTCAGTAGTAACATCAGCAGTGGGCTGTATATAGACAAGAAGTGGTGATCCATCGGAATTTGTTGCCAGCCGCCAGTGAGAATATGGGCCCTGCTCGTCCTCATGCTCATGATCATCACCATCATCATCCCCCCTTGGTTATAATTTTTTTCAAGTATAGGTGGTGGAATGATCACATGACCTTGGAAACATAAGAAAAATGTTAATTAGTAGAGAAGGGAAACTTGCTAACTCGCATGCATGTGGATGAAACAATTATAATTACGGTGGAAGACAAACATACCGAAACAATAAGGATCCCATGCAAAAACAGTGCCACCAGTGGTGGCAGCAAACACAAGCCTCTCGTATTCAATTGCATCACAGTACACATCCTTGTATAGAAACTGATTTTTGAGCAATATCCATCCAGTCGAACCATGAAGGACAACAACAAACTTGTCGAAGATAGCAACAAATTTATAGATCTTGTAATTCCAAGAGCGGCTCGGAACTCGAGAAATTGCTATCTTCTGTAGATGACAGTCACGGTGATCATATTTGAACGTACGTCGATCATCTGTGTGCTCAACCTCAGGGTACTCGGAGATTTTTGGAAGTGGAATCCGCTGACGAGTGTACACATTCACAAGTTCCCACTCGCAATTGTACCCAATATAAACAACCCAATCTCCATTTGCGCCTGCCCAACGCTTGCCCTCAAGCGATGGCATCTTAACATCATACGTATCATTATCAAGCGGCATCAACTTGCATAAGGTGAGGCTTCCCTCGTCCCCGCAGCAGGGTCACGGCAAAGAAGATAGGGGAGATCAAACCGCTCCTGGACCCTTGGATTCCTTGTAATGGTGTTATTAGTTGAGTCGAGAATGTTCTTGAACGAACCTGCCATGCTAGCCGAGGTGATGACGTCGCACCGATCAATGAGTTCCCCCACCGCGTCATCATTCAGATCAGGGCAAGAATAACGGGGTCGTTTCCGGTTTGTTCCCTCCATGGAGAAGATGATGGAACAATGGCAGAAGGAAGGGTGAAGGCAAATGGAGGAGGGAGGAAGAGCGTGCGACAGTAGTTCCAAATCGAGAGGGAAAGGCGAAGAGTCGGTGGACGATTGCCAGTTTGCCACGGTACACGAAGAGGCGCCCCGGCCTACACGTCCTTTTGGAAATTGTATAAAAGGACTCGCCGTCGTCTCACTGACATGTTGGAATGGGACCACATGTCAACGAAACATGGTGTGTAATTTCTCGTGCAAAATGCGATCTGGCCGCGCTGGCCCAAAGTGCCGCATTAGTTATCGCTGAATAATATAAAATATTATGAGTGTAGACGCTCCACCCCAAGGTTTGTAGCTCCTTCTCGGTCGTCGGGAATCTATGTTCTTCCACTCTTTCGTTTAAGACATGAGCTTTGTTCATCCTATTGCCGGCACGCGGGACATCTATATACCTCCATTTTACAAAATCATACTATATGCCTCCATGACACGTGGGACATCTAGCATCAAGGTGGCGTGTCATGCAAGAAAATGGAGATATGCAGTGCGTAAGTGAGTCATGCACTTCGATGGCACCTAGTACCACGCAATATTTTTTCTCCTCGATGGCACGTGAATAGTGCACGTACTCAATGGCAGAGAACAGGATGGTAGCCATGGACATGGTCGGCCCTTTTTGAAGAGAGTACTAATAAAAATATATTTGAATAGAGTACTAATGACAGAGTACGTAACTTTGATGTGTCCCGTCAACTCGCAGAACGACGAGAAGCTTGCTTACTACACCTTCTCCCTCGCCAACGCGTGCGCGGTGGCTCGTAGCACAAGGAGAAACTTTTGCTTACAAGCGGTGGACGTGCAACAGTTCATTTGGTGTCAGATTGCCATCATTATTGTTCGACTTCCGGAAGAGGAGAAGAGCCAAGCGCAAGGTCACCTACTACTACACCCGCAAAAAAACTTATAGTACTACTATAGCCAAATCTGGTCCACCTTTTTAGAGCATGGTTAATTAAGGCTGGTTGTAATGGGGAGTATCATACACTAGTATCATGCATATGATACTAGTGTATGATACTATATCCATAGTACATATAGTACTATCATATGTTTGTATCATAGGATAGTTAATTTATTGCCATGCATGACGCATAGTAGCACATCATTTAATATGATACGGTATCATGATATGATACTCAACTCTCTCTTTCTTCATTTAATTCTATAATACCTCATCAAATTGCCTAGTTGGCATGCATGATACTACCTATGATACTCCCATTACGGGCAGCCTAATATAGGCGGCGCTTGCAGCGACACATCATTTAGAGCAAGTACTCTCTTCGTACTAGGATCAAAGGAAGTGAAACAAAAGTTGGAGTGGATGCTAGATTGTCAATTAAAACATGATTACATAGGAAAAAAATCCTATAGCATTCTATCCTATGAATCAAACGACCAATGTAGGAAAATTATGAGGGGGGTCTCTCCAAAAGTGTTCCTCGGCTCGCACCTAGCATCACGGTGGTCGAACTTGGAGTCATTCATCTGGTACACGGGACCACATGTCAATGAAACATGGTGTGTAATTTATCATGCAAAATGGGATCTGGCCGCATTGGCCCGAGGTGCCGCATTAGTTATCGACCTTTATTTTTTTAATGGCGTGCCGTTCAGTTTTGAAGCACGACTAACTGGTATTGTTTGTAGAGAAAATATATAAACTACTCTACCACTACTCCACCTCTAGTACTAGTAGTATAAAAAGATATATAGGCTGAAGCTTCAAAGCTTTCTTGCTAAGGGCTGCCCACATGCTTCTCACACTATCACCCTCTCTCCAGATCTAAAAAAGACGGCCTCTCTCTCCCTCCTCACCGGTGGTCACAGATCTGTCGGGGAAGAAAAGGACGTGCAGCGTTGACGCACTCGTCGTCGGCGAGCGAGGTCACGCACTGACGACAAGGCCGGCCTCTCAAACCTAGCGCCCGCGCGGGATGGCCTCCGTCCCCAAGCTCGCTGCTGTAATGCGTGCGGAGGACGACGACCACGAGCGAATCCACTTCCCGCCGACCCTCAGGTATGCTACCTCTTTTCGAACCATACCCTTGTTCTGTTGCCCCATTTGCCACGTCGATGCATGTGGATCTTTTTCCACTCCACCATCTTCCCAATTTGCTATCCTCTACTAGTCACGCAGACGAAAACCTTAATTTGCACTATTAAAGGAAACCCTACTTCATGCATACTAATCCATGTCTGGGTTGAATAAGGAAAGTAAGGGAGACTATACTGTCCAAGAGAGTAGGCATCGAACCTGCATCTAGGTTGAAAAGGGGAAAATTAGTAGCTAAGGAACGAGTCTCGTGTCTCTTGGTTGAAGAAGGGTAGAAAGGCAAGACAACGCAATAGAGAATGACCAGGTCAATTGGTTTGTTGTCCTCACATAGGAAAAAGGTGGTTGAACATAAAAAAAATGGGACATAATCCACATATGCTGCCTGGATATTTGTTGCTCTGGGCAACCATACCTCTCTCACCACTCTATGCATTCATGGAGGTACATCGTACTGGTGCGCCCACTGTCCGAATGGGTCTCCCATGCTCTTATTGCCACTTTTTGCTGTTAGTATAACGCCAGCGGTAAAGTCAACCAATGCTACTGCTAAAGTTATGCCACATTTAACTAATGCCACACTCAGTCTAATGCCACCGATAAATTTAAGCAATGCCAATTAATGTCTCTGGATTATTTCAGGGTTAGCTGTTGATTGTGGATGTATTAAAGATTTTTCAGCTAAGGCATTCTAATGTTGTTGCACAACCAGTATACCAACGATGAAACTTGTTACTACCTTCAGATTTTTGCACTGTTAATGCTTAGAGATTACATACCTCACTTTCATGAGATAAGTCAACTTTTTTGTATAGTGTCACCAAAATGCCAATGCGCTAATGTCATTTTATTTTGGTTAAACTGCACAAAAAATTATGAACACAAGAGGAAAGGTCAAGAGTGGGCACCTCCTTATCCGGCTGTTTTCTTTGATTCGGTTGGTCAAGTTTTATGTTTAATCGACTATCAAGATTGGGATAGCAATTTTCAGGTCCTCTGGAGTTCGAAATGATATATACCTTCACGGTACATGGTTTGCAAAAAAAATACTATCATTAGTTCATAATGCTAGTTACCTTCAGACTTTTGTATTTGGTTTAATGTTGTTGCCAGCTAGTATACCAATGCTGAAACTTGTTACCTTTACATTTTGTATTGTTAATGCTTATAGAAATCTTCAAGTGCTAGCTTATGGAGATCAGTTCAGTAAAACCATTATACTCTATCCCATAATGAAAAAAAATACTCCAATGTTCCACTAGCCAGTGGATTAGTGTATATATGTACTATTTGAATGGTGTTGCATTAGCATATCGACATATATAAGGTGTGGCAAGCTTTCCTAGAGCAACAAGTTTCAGCATTGGTATACTAGCTGTGCAACAAGTTTCAGCATTGGTACAAAGGGTGTAGTGTTCACTCAAATACTGCCAGTAAAGCTAGCCACACCTTTGTTAAGATTGGGATAGCAATTTTTCATGTTCACCCGAGTTCGAAATGATATTTACCTTGGAGGTACATGGTTTGCAATTTTTTAATATTGTCATTAGTTAATAATGCTAGTTACCTTCAGACTTTTGTATTTGGTTTAATGCTCTTGCACAGCTAGTATACCAATGCTGAAACTTGTTACCTTTACATTTTGTATTGTTAATTCTTATAGAAATCTTCCAGTGCTAGAACTTATGGAAATCTTCCAGTGCTAGAGCTTATAGAAACCTTTTCCCATTAAGAAATTGGAATGCTTATATTTGTGAGTCTATGCTTCAACTAGTGCCACTTTTATAGTAATCACACTTTCAATATCTATGCAAACAAGGATGCTCAATTTTAGTGGAACTATCCAACTGGTTCAACATTAGGAGCATGTTTTCTTCCAAACCTTTATATCCAATTGGTGGCACTATGAGATATTCATTAAGAAGGTAGATGGTTTGCTACTATCTTGCTACTCTTTTTGTACTATCATTAGATAGTAATACTAGTGGTTTGCATGTGAATTTATTGGCGGGGTGGACCTACATTGGAGGTGCATGACATGATTCAATGATTGGATGCTCAATTTTGGTTGTATCGATTTCACCTCTTCCATCACTGCGAACATGGATATCCTTGGTCTGATGAAGAATAGGCGCTATATTTCTGCTCTGAACAAGCAAATCAATTCAGTATGAAATTGTCCAGGGCAAAACATGACTGTATCAAATTGTCCAGTGCAAAACATGACAGATGCTAAGCGGAAGAGACATGTTTAAACCGAAAATACAAGATGGGGTATATGTTTACTAGCTGCTAGATATTTGTGCAGACAGATATGTCTGCCCGTTGCTATTTGGAAAACACACAAAGTGACCGCAATTTTGGTTGAACTGCACAAGAGAATAGTATAGTCACTGCATGCAGTGCCATTTGAAAATAGACACAGAAAGATTGGATGGTCACTTCATGGACTGCAGAAAAGTAGTACTATACTTTTTATTGACAAACACTAGGTGCTTCATTGCTTTGGTCTGCTTATACAATGGGCATCATTTTGCCTAAGTTAAAGTTTGTATTCCGAAAATAGCCTCACCGTGTGATCGAGAGATGACCAAATCATATTGCAGTGGATGTTCCTCCATCATGTGTGGTTCATTCTGAGGGTTCCAGCTGTTGGTGAAACCACTTACGTTTGCAAGAGGAATTGTAGACTTCACAAAAAAATTTGTCTTTCAGTCTGTACTGAATGTTGGCCAAGAGAAGCATCCATGTTAGTAGGAAGAACATATGTTTTTTCTAGATCTTTGCTTTTGGAGCTACATATTTGTATATGATCTGTGAATCATTGAGATGCATTAACATGTTGATATTATGTATGGGAATCGTACTAGTTGGTTTTAGTTGTGTCTGATCTTTGCTTTTGGAGCTACATATTTGTATATGATATGTGAATCATTGACATGCATTAACAGTTCCTTATATTCGTTCGCTCAGTGTTTACAAGTTACTGATCGATCACTAGCTAGCCTACTAATGCGCTCTTGGCAGTTTTAGTTGCGACGCAAGATCCGAAGTGGCAGTTTTTTGAATAAAAATGCCTACCTGTGAAGAAACTGACAAGCTGCTCTGAAGAAAATGCCATGCGAATCTGAAGAAACTGCCAGCAAAAACGTTCGCAAATGCCTTATCTCCCAGTGAATGTTCATCAGTTAAAGCGATTGTACACATACACCATCCGAACAACTTGATCCTACACGGATAAATAGCGGATCACGCATGTACTACCTCCTTTCCAGTTTGCAGGCCTCAATTCAAAAAATGACCTACTCGATCCTACACAAATAAATAACGAATCACGCACGTACTACGTCTGTTTCGGTTTGTAGGGCTTAATTCAAAAATCTCACCAACCAAGGTAGATGATGAGTGGTGGAATGATTTTTGACAAGGACGGAGTACCTCATATGGATGATACGAGTTCGCAAATGCCTTATCTCCCAACTAAAGTTCATGAACTAATGCCCTCGGCTGCGACTCGTTGCATGCTGCTCCGCATACTGGGCGATTTTGAGTGCCTGCATGCAGCCGACCGTAATTAAGGCACCTAACTGATGCGAAAAAGATGCGCTTTAATTGTTGCGGGCTGTTTAAATCCGTGGAATCATTATTGACAAGGAGGGAGATGATTCGAGTGCACTCGTTTGACCGTCATGCCGGTGTGCGACCCAGCACAGACGGGACGGGACAGCACAGTCAGAATTTCAGTTCATCTAGTTTTCCATGGCAAGCTGGCGCGCTAAGCCATGCCTGCTTAATTATGCATTGAATTCCGATGACCGTCGCGCTACCTTCCGCCTATAAGTACTGTTTCCCGGCCATCTATGGTGGCACCGTGACCCAACTCGCCCTATCCTCATAAGCCCCCACCGGCCCGACGTCGCTCACCACTTATCCTCGCTCTCGCCACGTCCGCCATGCCCCCGCCCGTCCGCGATAGGCGAGGCCGGAGGCGGTCACCGCCGAAACTAGTGTTTGGTTTTCACCGGAAGGTAGACGGAGGGAGGAGGCATTCTATCAGTCTTTAGATGGCAATGCGGAGATCAAGGACTTGTTGGAGCGCGACCACCTGGCGGAGGAGCAGGAGTGGTTGGAGCGCGACCGCTTGGCGAAGGAGCAGCGTATCGCCGATTTGCGCCGCCAGCGGGACATGGAGCAGCAGCGCACCGACGCTCTGAGTAGCAAGCAGAGCACCCGCAACTGGGCCAACTACGTGGAGGCCGGCGCCCGGCAAATAGCCCTGGAGGCTGTCGGGAGCGCACGCGTTCGTGACGCTGATTTTTACTACCAGCTCGTCAAGTGGGTTTCCCGCTTAGAAGCCGAAGCTTCGGTGGACCACGCCGGCATGGAAAGGGCAAACGCGCGTGAGCAACGCTCCCTATCGCACCTCTGGCAAGTCCGAGGCGGAGGATGCCGGTGTCGGCGTTTAGCGTGTACCGTAGATGGCGACCGGCATCGTCTAGTTAGCTAAGAGTAAGTTAGTATTAGTGGGAGTAGATAGTTAACTTGGCTATGATGGTTGTCAACGTGGAAGTTCAGTACTCTATATGTGGATCAGTCATGTTACTTTGCCCTGAATGTTGAACTTTCCGTTTGAACGGAGGAATGGGCTATAATTTTTTTAAATGCGTTGTATTTGTCGTCCACGGGTTTAGAGGCTGATTTATGGGCCTACCAAGTTGACGCGTACGCAATCAAGAGATGATTGTACGTGGAGAGTATGACAACAGGGACCCGCCAAGGTCATGGCTGTACGCAAGCAAGTGCCTCCTTATTTCAAGCCAGTAAAAAAATGGCTTGTCCTAATGGATTTTTGACATCTGGGTCCCATGCTATTGTCAACGTACTCAATAAACGACATAATTGCACAACGAGCGGCTGACAGCAGGGACCCAGCAGCTCGCCCAGTTATTTTTGTTTTGGGTTAATTTGATAAATGCCACTCCAAATCTGGTATTTCTAAGAAATGGCACTACAATTTCCAAACTTTGAAAAATGCCATTTCATGCCATTTCCAGTGGCATTTTTCTAAGTCTGGTGTGGCGTTTTTCAAAGTTTGCAAATTGCAGGGGCGTTTTCCAAAGTTTGTAAAAATTGTAGTGTCATTTTTCAAAGTTTGGAAATTGCAGTGGCATTTTTATGAATCACCATAATTGGAGTGGCATTTATCTAATTTGTTTTTGAGACAGAAGCACGGTGTCAACTGGGCTGTGCGGGGCACTGTGGCTTGTCTAGACAGCCTTCTCTTTTATGTTTACCACATACCAGCCCAGTAGGTTTTTTTCTTTCTGAAAATGGCTAGCCCAGTTTTTTTTGTAATTTGCCGAGTAAGTCGCTTTGTCAGGCCTGTTGGGCTGCAAATCTTTCAAGACGAGGAGAGATTCATTCGGCTGAACGAGAAAATGGCCTATCAGTAATGAGAAATGGGCTGTACATTTTTTAAACACATCAAACCGACAATTAGTTTAAAATTTATTTTTTTCATTTCGAGATTTTAAATTGCATTAATTTTTATGCGTGGACAATTTGTTGGATTTTATATTGATATACATTTATTTTTAAAATCAGTTTGAATGTGACTCGAAATTTCGGGATTAAAAACAGTTCGGACCGCACCGAAATATGCAAAATTCGTATAATTTTTTAACCGTGGTCAATATGGGCTGTAATGCTAACAAAAAGAATATGGGCTCCAAAAAAACCTTAAGAATTAGCAAATGGGCTGTAAATTATTAGAAATAATGGTAGATGGGCTGTATGATGTTTTCCATAGATTTGAGGCTTTCCTAAAAAAAGGTTGACGCACAAGCAGTGACTGTTGGATGTGCATCCAACGGCCGTCGTGCTTCTTCAATCTCTGCTCTTCCTGCTCCAGCCGCTCAAACAAGCGCCGACGGGACTGCCTGCTCTCTCCTCCCTGCGGCGGCTGTGCTGCCGCGCAGGCCTCACCGCCCCACCGTACTCCAATCGCTGGCCTAGCCATCCCTCTACTCACCCACACCTGCTGTTTTCTCCGGGGACGGCAGACGAACCAGTAAACCCTCGCACTCCATGCGGGAAACAACTGCCGAGTCTTCCCTGGCTCCGTGTCGTTCCCTTCCTAGGCCTCGTCGTCGTCCACCGCCCTGGTGCTCTCGGCACAGCCTAATCAACGTGGTCAATGAACGACATCCATCGGAAGTGGACTGTACATGGAGAGGCTGACAGCTGGGTCCATGGCCGCACGCAAGGAAATGCCTCCTTATTACGCGCAAAATAATGATTCCTCCACCTGACAGCTAGGACCCACGAGAAGGGCTTCTGTATTTCACGAAAAAAACGTCACCCCGCTGACAGGTCGGACCCGCCAGCTATATCTTCGCACGCAAGTAAGTGCCTCCTGATGACGCACAAAAAAATGAATACCCCCTGCTAGCTGGGACCCACCATAGTGGGTGGCTGACTTGTGGGCCTACTAAGTTGACGGGGACAGAGGGCTTTGTCAAGTTAGTCAATATGAATGATTCTAGCTCCAGTGACCGTATGATGTCCATCCAACGGCCATAGTGCTTCTTCAACCTCTGGTCTTCTTGCTCTAGCCGCCCAAAGCAGCGCCGGTCGTGCCGCCTGCTCCTGCCTCCCGTGGCTGGCTGTGCTACCACGGAGGCCTCACCGCCCCCATACTACTCCCACCGCTGGCTAGGCCATCCCTCCACTCACCCACACCCCCTGTTATTTTGCGGCGACGGCAGCCTCACACCGCAGCCAAACCAGTGAACCCTCGTACTCCTATCCGCGTGGGCATCCACTGCCGCGTCTTCCCCGGCTCCGTGTCGTCACCTTCCTAGGCCTCGCCGTCGTCCACGGCCTTGGTGCTCTCGGCGCGGCGTGGTCAATGTGGTCAACGACCGACTTCCATCGGAAGAGTACTGTACGTGGAGAGGCTGACAGCTGGGTCCACGGCCGCAGCCCAGTTTTTTGTGATTTGCCAAGTAAGTCGCATTGTCAGGCCTGTTGGGCTGCAAATCTTTCAAGACGAGGAGAGCTTCATTGGGCAGGCCGAGAAAATGGCCTATCAGTAATGAGAAATGGGATGTACATTTTTGAAACACATCAAACCGACAATTAGTTTCAAAATTCTTTTTTTTTCATTTCGAGATTTTAAATTGCATTGATTTTTATGCGTGGACAATTTGCTGGATTTTATATTGATATACATTTATTTTTAAAATCAGTTTGAATTTGACTCAAAATTTCAGGATTAAAAACAGTTCGGACCGCACTGAAATATGTAAAATTTCGTATAATTTTTTAACAGTTGCCACAATATGGGCTGTAATGCTAACAAAAAGAATATGGGCTCCAAAAAAAAACCTTAAGAATTAGCAAATGGGCTGTAAATTATTATTAATAATGGCAGATGGGTTGTATGATGTTTTCCACAGATTTGAGGCTTTCCTAAAAAAAGGTTGACGCACAAGCAGTGACTGTTGGATGTCCATCCAACGGCCGTCGTGCTTCTTCAATCTCTGCTCTTCCTGCTCCAGCCGCTCAAACAAGCACCGGCGGGACTGCCTGCTCTCTCCTCCCCGCGGCCGGCTGTGCTGCCGCGCAGGCCTCACCGCTCCATCGTATTCCCATCGCTGGCCTAGCCATCCCTCTACTCACCCACACCTACTGTTTTCTCCGGGGATGGCAGACGAACCAGTAAACTCTCATACTCCTCCGCGTGGGAAACAACTGTCGAGTCTTCCCTGGCTGCGTGCCGTCATCCACCACCCTGGTGCTCTCAGCGCGGCCTGGTCAACGTGGTTAACGACCAACATGCATCTGAAGTGGATTGTACGTGGAGAGGCTGACAGCTGGGTCCACGGCCGCACGCAAAGGAAATGCCTCCTTATTACGCGCAAAATAATGATTCCTCGACCTGACATCTAGGACCCACCGAAAGGGCCTCTGTATTTCGCGAAAAACGTTACCACCGCTGACAGCTCGGACCCACCAGCTATATCTTCGCACGCAAGGAAGTGCCTCCTTATTACGCACAAAAAAAATGAATACTCCCCCTGTTAGCTGGGACCCAGTATAGTGGCAGGCTGACTTGTGGGCCTACTAAGTTGACGGGGACGAAGGGCTTTTTCAACTTAGTCAATATGCACGATTCAAGCTCCAGTGACCGTACGATGTCCATCCAACGGCTGTAGTGCTTCTTCAACCTCTGGTCTTCTTGCTCCAGCCGCCCAAACCAGCTAGCAAACTAGCACCGGTCGTGCCTCGTGCTCCTGCCTCCCGTGGCCGGCTGTGCTGCCGCGGAGGCCTCACCGCCCCCTACTACTCCCACCGCTGGCTAGGCCATCCCTCCACTCACCCACACCCCCTGTTATTATGCGGCGATGGCAGCCTCACACCACAGCCGAACCAGTGAACCATCGTACTCCTCTCCGTGCGGGCTTCCACTGTCGCATCTTACCCGACTCCGCGTCGTCCCCTTCCTAGGCCTCGCCGTCGTTCACTGCCCTGGTGCTCTCGGCGCGGCGTCGTCAACATGGTCAAGGAACGGCTTCCATCGGAAGAGTACAGTACGTGGAGAGGCTGACAGCTGGGTCCACGGCCGCAGCAAGGAAGTTCCTCCTTATTACGCGCAAAATAATTATTCCTCCACCTGACAGCGGGGACCCACCGGACGGGCCATCGTATTCGCAAAAAAAAACGTTTCCCCTAACTGCTGGGACCCACCAGCTACATCTTCACACGCAAGGAAGTGCGTCCGGGCAAAAAAAAAACCATTCGCCTCCCTGACTGCTGGGACCCACCAGCTACATCTTCGCACGCAAGGAAGTGCCTGACACTTGGGACCCGCCTGGTCGAAGCGTACGTAGCATTGTCATTCTGGTCGCGAACGTGTACGTACATACTGGTCGATGTAGAGGCGTGCACGTGTCGTAGTAGAGGCGCGCACGTAGCATGTACACGTACGTACATTGGCCAGTGTGCAAGAAAGAAAATACGGCCACGTAAGTACATACGGGGAGGGTCTCGAATGCCCACTCGTGCATACGTACAACTGGGGCTCGTGTACATGGCTGGGTCGGAACGGAGAAACAGTGTCGTCGTCGTGTTCATGGGGAGCCAACCGGCTGGGTCGGAACGGAATGAATCGTCGTGTTCATTGGGAGGAATTGGACGGAACAGCCGATGGAAACGAGGCCTCGCGTACCGTAGAATGGAGGAAACGGCCTTGTGTTTGACCGGCCATGGTCGAAACGGGATCCTGTTCATCGGGAGGGCGCTGGCGTACTGCAAAATGGAGGAAACGGGCCTCCTATGGTCGAAACGGGGGTCCCGTTGATCGGGAGGGGTGTGGTGTACCACAAAACAGAGGAAACAGACTTGTGTTGGAGCGCTACGGTCGAAACGGGGGTCCTGTTCATTGGGAGGGGTGTGGCGTACCGCAAAACGGAGGAAACAGACTAATGTTGGAGTGCTACGGTCGAGACGGGGGTCCTGTTCATTGGGAGGGGTGTGGCGTATCGCAAAACGGGACTCCACGGGATACTGTTCATCACCATCGTCGACCCCCTCCATCCTCCACGGGCTACTGTTCATCCACCGTCGACCTCCTCGAGCCTCCACATGCGACTGTTCAGCCTCCACCGCGCGCTACTCCACCGACTACTGTTCAACCAGCCCTCTCCACGGGCTCCTGTTCAACCACCCCTCCACGGGCTCCTGTTCAACCACCCCTCCACGGGCTCCTGTTCATCCAGCCCTCCACCGTCTACTGTTCATGCATCCCTCCATGGGGTGGTCCTGTTCATGCAGCCCTCCATGGGGTCATGTTCATGCAGCCCCAACCGGCTCGATCGAACGGGATCCTGTTCATGCAGAGGCAACACCACGGGGTCCTGTTCAACCACCTCCACCAGGAACTATTCATCCAACCCCTAGCAACGCTCACTGTTCATGCAGAGGCAACATCGATCGGCTTCAGTTAGCAGCAGTAGTGAAGGAATCGCTCGATCAGGTTCAGTTAACAAGCATCGATCGATCGCTCGGGTTCAGTAATGCGTAGCCTGCAGTGCAATCGCTCGGGTTCAGTTAGAGCCCAACGCCTCGCACCCACGCGCGTGCGTGTACGAGAGAAACTTGCATCGCTCAGCCCCAACCACCCACCGTAACCGGGAACACCCCGATTTTTTTCTTGCCCTCGCTTCTACCACGGTTTTTTCCGTCATGGACGACCCAAAGAATGTCATGCAGCTGTGTCTCCGGCCTGCCCAGGACGAAAAGCCCATTTTCTGTCATGATTTTTTGTCATAGAAGTAGGACCCCACCACATCTATGATGATACCGTGTTTTGTCACAATTATTGTCATAGAAGTGTCATAAGTATGACAGCAAAAAGGTTTCATTCGAACCAAAATGTCACGGATGTGTCTTTTTTTGTAGTGTAGCCATAGGAGCTTGACTAGTGGGGCTAAGTACTAGCCCCTGGTGCGTGTAGGGCTTCCGAGCTATGGTGCCCGTTCTTACGCGGCTGAGCGAAGACCAGCCCCTCGTATAACACGGATTGGATCTCTATCGATCGTAGTATAACACTAAATCACCTAATCGCTTCACCGGCTCTCGCTTCATCATGACAGTCAATTTTCGGCTTTCTCTACCGAGGTACTTGACCGGACGAACCAGAAGTACAATCGCAGCAGTTCTCTATTTACTACCTTAGCCGAACATTTCGGAACATAAGGTGGCAAGCACAGGAGCCGGGCAACCCAACTATAGACCAAAGACATAATTCGGAGCCGATGCACATAATGCAATATCCACGACGCCGAACAGTTCCCTATAGGTGTAAAGACTTTTTTTGGAAGTGTGCCAGGCTGAATACATGCCCTCGTATTAAGTCCGGGTATTAAGGCACACGCGGCGGTCTGACTTGGGGGTGGAGAACACAGGTGGTAAATAGAATAAACTCCAAACAAATTGGAATCAAACTGATTCTTTTATATCCCGTTTAATACGACAAGCCATGAGGTTACAAATAATGCCGATAACATCCTCGAGCATTTTACATGCCAAAAAGTAAAAGAAAATAAACGATAAGAAAAAGGTTTAGACAGAGCCTGAATCTAAAAAGAAATCTCAACACGTGGCCCTGCTGCACGTCTGCGCCTTTTTCTCCTTGGTAATATGTCCTTGAGAAGGAGAATTATGATGGCCGCCTGTAAAAAAAAGAAAAACAGAATTCTAGAAAAGAGTATCCCGCATAGCCGTAAATGATGTAGGTTCTTTTAAATGAACCTGAAAAAGGAAGATGTATTTTAGAGTCTGAATAGGGTCAAGCCTAACTATGGACCATTTGTATGTTTTGTGCCCCCAGCTCCGCCCAGGGTATTTTAAGGGCATAATTGTGTACGCGAGGTACGTATGCTACCATCTTATGGGGTAGTCGGTGGGGGCACAACTGCTAATCAAGCTCATGTTCTCTTGAGCTGCAGCATTGTAGTGTAGACCGGACACGTTTAGCCGTGTCTGCGGTCTTGACAACCGATCAACTGCTCGGCTTGAAGAGGCTGTTTTGGACCTTGGCCGCTATGGCCGCAGTGTCTTCCTCCGTACGGAGGGAGCGCTCCATGTTTCCATTGACCGTGATGACGTCGCGTGGTCCAGGCATTTTGAGCTTTAAGTAGGCACAATGCGGGACTGCATTAAAGCGGGCGAAGGTCGTTCTTCCGAGTAGTGCGTGATAGCCACTTCGGAATGGAGCAATATCAAAGATTCACTCTTAGTTGCGAAAGTTATCAGGGGAGCCGAATACGACTTCCAATGTTAATGAGCCCATGCAGCGGGCTTCTACGCCTGGTATCACTCCTTTAAAGGTAGTGCTACTGGGCTTAGTTCTAGATGGGTGTATCCCCATCTTGCGGACAGTGTCTTGGTATATTAGATTGAGAATGCTGCCGCCGTCCATAAGGACTCGAGTAAGATGATATCTGTCAATTATGGGGTCGAGCACTAAGGCCGCCGAACCTCCGTGACGGATACTGGTTGGATGATCCCTACGGTCAAAGGTGATCGGACAAGCTGACCATGGGTGGAACTTGGGGGCGACAGGCTCGGCGGCATAGACGTCTCGGAGTGCGCGCTTGCGCTCCCTCTTGGGGATATGGGTGACGTAGATCATGTTCATGGTCTTTACCTCTGGTGGAATTTTTTTTCCTGTCCCCCCGTGTTCGGCTGGCGAGGTTCATCCTCATCTTCGCTTTGAGGTCTTGTTCCCTTGTGTTCAGTGTTTAGCTTGCCGACCAGCTTAAAGACCCAACAGTTACGGTTGGTATGATTTGCAGGTTTATCAAGGGTGCCATGGATCTGGCAAGGCCTGTCTAGTATTTTGTCCAAGCTAGATGGACTATCTCCATTGTCTTCCAATGGCTTCTTTGGTTGATCGGGCCTGGAGCCACTGAATCCGGCGTTTACCTCCGTGTCCTGTGTGCTTCCAGTTTTGTTTCGACGCTTGTTTTTATTGCGCCATGGCTTCCATTGCCATCCCTGACTTCAGAGGTGCCAAGGTCGCTAGTGCTATTGCTTCTACGAGCCAGCCAGCTGTCCTCGCCCTCGCAAAAGCAGGTCATGAGTGTAGTTAGGGCTGCCATTGTTCTCGGCTTCTCTTGGCCGAAGTGTCTAGCCAGCCATTCATCCCGGACACTGTGTTTGAATGCCGCTAAGGCCTCAGCGTCCAGACAGTCGACAATTTGGTTATTTTCAGTTAAGAACAAATTCCAAAACTTACAGGCTAACTCCCGGGTTACTAGACTATATGACTTAGATCATCAGCATCCGGGGGCCGGACATAAGTCCCCTGAAAGTTGGCCCGAAAAGCATCCTCAAGCTCTTCCCAGCTTCCAATGGAGTTCTCTAGGAGGTAAGTATTTGATGGCGTGGAGATCATCTCCACAAGCCATGTGGATGTGAAGAATAAAGTCTGCAATCCGTAAAGCGGGGTCCGTTGTTCCATCGTATGCCTTGATGTTTACGGGTTTAAACCCTTCTGGAAATTTGTGGTCCATCACCTCATCGGTGAAGCACAGAGGGTGTGCAGCACCTTTGCCATATCGTGGCGCAGTTCGGACGGTATTGGTGTTCGGTGTTGGCTCTGAACAGGAATGTGACCAATTTGTTTGGCTTGATAGCCGCCGTTCCATGTGTGGGCACGTTCCCTTGATTCGTAGATTGATCTGGTCTGGCCAGCCTTTTTATTCAGGTCCTGACGTAGATCGTACTTATGGCGCTGAGCCGCTGTATCCTTTCCTTTACGGTGAGGAGGTGCGGGTTTGTGTACAACATTGCTGATAGCTTTTTCCCGTCCACGGGGTGGTCGGTCCGGTTGATTGGACTGGTCATACTTCATCGGAATTGGCGTTGGGGTCTCGTCGTCTAATTGGGGTAGCAGCTTGCGTTTGGGATAGCTCTTTGTTTGGCCCTTATAGTCATATCATTCTTCAGCGTCTAGCACTTCGTTCTATCTGTCATTGAGCTTTTCCTGTTCGGCCCTAAGCCACTGATGCTCCTTCTTCAGGCTCCTTGCGATGGCAATGAGATATTGTTGAAAACGTTTATGTTCGAGCGGTTCTTCAGGGACGATGAAATCGTTGTCTCCCAGGCTGATGTCCTCTTTGGAGACAGGTTGATAATTGCCGTCATCCGCATCACTGTGATCGGCTAGCGGTTCTAGACTGTGTTCACCATCCTCCCATTTGTCCTGTTCTACCACTGGCTCCACGGGGTCGTCGGCTTATTCCAGATTGTCATCGTCTTCAGTGACAGTGTTACTCTCTTTCCCTTTACGGGGTCAAGATCGACGCTTCTGACGCCGGTGATTGGGAGGTTCATCGATATGCTTGTCTTGTTCTGGATTGGTATCACCGTCGTCCTCCTTCCCGTTGGGTGTGTCCACCATGTATACATCGTATGTAGAAGTAGTCGTCCATCGCCCGGTTGCGGGCGGGTTTGTACTTAGATCGGCTTCAGCATCGTGGTCCATCCCATCGATGTCTTCAGAAGCATAATCTAGTAGATCGGTTAAATCCTCGATCGTGGCTACCAAGTGGGTGGTGGGTGGGAAGCAAAAGTCCTTGTCCTCAGCCCCTAGTTAGAACTGGGCATACTTCGGCTGGGAAGTCTCTGTTAGGGAGAGATACTTTAGTAAGTCCAGCGCTTCATCTAAGGGTCAGTGTTGGACATGTGTTCGGACATCTGTGGGGCTGCGTTCTGTGACAACCATTCGATCAAGCCTAGAAGGCGCAGATCCTGAAGGTTCGGAACTCGCAATCGGAAGCGAGTCTGGAGCTCCAACGGCGGGGGGAATCCTGCTCAAGGCTGGTTTGTGTGTAGCTCAAGCGCCGCTAAGTCTGCGGTCTCCATGGCGGGGTTGATCTTCCTGTTCTCGGATGAAGCGATCTGCTCCGGATCTAAGGCCAGAGCTGCTACAGGTGTTGTCCCCTGGACGGGGTCTGATGATAGACCTAGGTCGTGTTCATCATGGTGGCAGGGAGCAGCTACCATGGGTGCGAATCCGTCAAAGATCAAATATCCGCGGACATCAGCAACATAGTTTAGTCTTCCAAATCTGATCTGATGACCAGGGGCGTTGCTGTCAACCTGCTCGAGGTGGCCTTCAGTGTTGGCACGAAGCACGAAGCCGCCGAACACAAAAAGCTGGCCCGAGAGAAAAATTCCCTCGGTGTTGGCGTCTTTGTTGATGATGAAGTGAGCCATTAATCCTTCAGTCGACGACACAGTGGAACTCTCAATGAAAGCACCAATGTCGGTGTCAAAACCGGCAGATCTCGGGTAGGGGGTCCCGAACTATGCGTCTGAGGATCGATGGTAATAGGAGACTAGGGACACGATGTTTACCCAGGTTCGGGCCCTCTCGATCGAGGTAATACCCTACTTCCTGCTTAATTGATTTTGATGAATATGGGGTTACAAGAGTTGATCCACCTCGAGATCGTAATGGCTGAGCCCTAAATGTCTAGCCTATGTGATTGCAATGATTCTTCTGTTTCTACAGACTAAACCTTCCGGTTTATATATGCACCGGAGGGACCTAGGGTTTGTACATGACCATCTTGCAGAGGAAGGAAAGTTTTACACCCGAACTCTAAACTTGCTATTTTACACATATGGGAGTCCTATCCGTATACGGGAGATAGTCTTCTTTATTAATCTTCACGACCCACCAGTCCGGCCCATAACGAGCGATCCGGCCACCTGAGGACCCCTTAATCCATGACTCCCTTAGTGGGAGGCTACGCTCCCACACTTGGTCCTCTTTTACCACCTGGACGTCGGGCTCTGCACCAGAGTATCCATGGCCCCCAGGTTGATGGCGTGGAGGACTTCCCGTCTCAACGCTACCAGCTGTCAGGATACACCTACCTCCACAGTTCCTCTTGCGATTGATGTAGTCTTACTTATTAGTATTAGATGCATTCGCCGCGAGCCCACATGCCGCCTATGAGGTCCTTAGTCTATGTACTGAACTCTATGTACCGAACTCTATGCATGTCCCCTTTTGTGAGATATGCCGACTACTATGTAGTATCTAACGTGCTCCTTCAATATGCATGTTTCATTCATGAATGATTCTTGTCTTTGCAATATTTCTCAATGCTGAACTACCCCTGTTATATATTAGCAGGATGGTTAGACCAGGTGGTCGTGGTCGTGGTGGCAACGCCCCACCACTGCTTGAGTACATGGCTGGTATGATCCAATAGTTTGAGCTGAATCACCAGTTCACGGAGAATGTCATGGCTCAATTTCCTCGCCCCAACATGAATCAGCAGTCTGGCGCAGTGACACTGAACGACTTTGCTCGTCTCAACCCGGTCGTCTACCGCAGCTCAACTCAGCCACTTGATGCGGATGACTGGCTCTGTGACATCGCTTTTGAGCTGGAGTCTGTCGGAGTAGCCCTTGCCAACTATGTCACATTTGCAGCATACTATATGAAGGGTCGTGCTGCTCAATGGTGGGACAGCCACATGTATGCACTGCTTGTTGGAACAATCATCACTTGGCAGGAATTCCAAGTTGCCTTCCGTGCCCGCTTCATTCCTCTGGTGATCATGGAGAGGAAGAAGCGTGACTTCTGCAATCTCACCCAGGGTAACAAGACTGTAGATGCTTATCAGTGGGAGTTCCTGGAATTATGCCGTTGTGCTGAAGAAGACATTGCCACTAATGCCCATAAATAGGAAAAGTTCCATGATGGACTTCAAGCTGACATCAAGCTTGCACTCCTTGTGCATGACTTTGGTGATTTCGCCACCTTGGTGAACAAGGCCATCCATCTTGAAACTAGTCTACAGGAACACCAGGGCTCTTTCAGGCGCAACCATGACACTGGCTCATCTTCAAGCCCTCCCTCACAGAAGCTTAGGATCTGGATTCTCAACAGTGTGTACCGTCCAGCTGCACCTGCTCCAAGACAGTCCTATGCTGCACCTCGTCTGCCTCCACCACCTAGGCAGCCAGGACTTCCAGCTGCACCACTCCAAGCTGCTGCTCCTATCCCCAATGATGGTTTGTACTTCAGGTGTGGCCATCCAGGTCACCGTGCTAGGGAATGCAATCAGAGCAAGAACCAACTGGCACTTCCTGCTACTGGCCGTGGAAACAATCAGCCTCACAATAACAATACCAGGCCTTATGGTCGTGGTCAGGCTAACAACATTGATCTTAATGAAGCTCAAGACCAACCTGCTACTGTGATGGGTACTCTCCTTGTTCATTCAGTACCAGCTTCTATTTTATTCGATTCAGGAGCATCACATTCATTCATGTTAGAAGAATTTGCATTCAATCATAGCATTAAATACAGAAATGCACACTCTGCTAGTGGTACACACCGTCGCGGGCCCGTGTCAAGCCTCCATGGTTAGCCCCAATGTCGTCGTTGAAATTGAAGGGTTGGAATTTCATGCCTCCCCCATCATATTAAAGTCTTCCAACATTGATCTCATTCTGGGCATGGATTGGTTGAAAGCGCATACTACTTCTATCGTTTGCGCCACTAAAATCTTCCATCTTATACACCCTTCGGACGAGATAGTAAGCTATCAAACTTGTCTGGTTCAAAATGCCGAGGCACGTCTTTATGCATTGAATGCATTGAACACTGCACCACTCGAGGGCATTGAAAACATTCCCGCCGTTCACGACTTCCAAGACGCCTTTCCTGAGGAACTTCCAGGGATTCCTCCTGCTAGAGCTGTCGAGTTCATCATCGACTTGAAATCTGGCACCAGTCCTATAGCCAAATGACCGTACAAGATCCTGCCTCATGAACTCATTGAGCTTAAGGAGGAAATCGAAAAATCTGTTCGCTTTGGCTTCATTCACCCAAGTTGATCTCCATGGGGAGGACCATCCCTCTTTGTCAAGAAGAAGGACAAATCGATCGGTCCAAGATTACTGTCCTATCAACCAGGCAACTATTCAGAACAAATATCCCCTTCCTCGGATCAATGATCTGTATGATCAATTGGCTGGTTCATCAGTGTTCTCTAAACTCGAATTGAGGTTGGGTTACCACCAGATCCGTGTTCGCGAAGAGGATATTACAAAGACTACCTTCGTGACTCGATACGGTTCATACGAGTACACCGTCATGTCATTCGGCTTGACAAATGCTCCAGCTAGTTTCTCTCGCCTGATAAATTATATATTCATGGATTACCTCGACAAATTCGTCATGGTTTATCTGGATGATATCCTTGTATATTCCAAGAATAAGGAAGAGCATGCTGAACATCTTCGCCTTGTACTGGAAAAGCTTCAAGAGCATTAGCTTTATGCTAAAAATTCCAAGTGCGAATTTTGGCTTCCTGAAGTAACCTATCTTGGGAATGTCATCTCCATGGATGGTATTGCCGTCAACCCCGAATGAGTTCAGGCCATTCTCGATTGGACTTCCCCAAAGAACGTCAAGCAATTCAGAAGTTTTCTCGGACTCGCCAGCTATTGCCGTCGATTCATCGAGAACTTCTCCAAGGTCGCCAAGCCTCTGACTGGTCTACTGCACAAAGGCGTCAAGTTTGAGTGGGCAGACAAATGCGAGGAAAGTTTTCAGGCGCTCAAGGACAAGTTGACTTCTGCCCCAGTGCTTGCTCCCCCAGATTCTCAGAAGGATTTCGTCATTTACTGTGATGCTTCTCGTCAAGGATTAGGCTGTGTCCTAATGCAAGAACGCATAGTGATTGCTTATGCCTCTCGTCAAGTACGCCCTCATGAGGAGAACTATCCAGTTCATGACCTTGAGCTTGTTGTTGTCATATACGCGCTAAAACAGTGGTGACATTACCTTCTTGGTAATCGTTGCGAGATATTCATCGACCACCAAAGTATGAAGTACTTGTTTACTCAGCTAGACCTGAACCTCCGTCAGCAGAGATGGATGGAGACCGTAGCAGATTTTGATGTGGGTATTTCCTATACCCCGGGCAAGGCTAATGTGATGACTGATGCCGTGAGCCGCAAGTGATATTACAACCACCTCCGGGTTCACAAAGTTGAGCCCTCACTTGTTGAAGAATTCAGGAAGCTGAACCTCCATATTGTTCCTTCTGGTGCACTCTCTCCCCTCCTCCAGTATTTCAGAAGATGAGTCTCCGTGTTGTTTCCCAGGGTTCCCTTAATGCCCTGGCTATCGTACCAAATATCGTGTCCTCCATCAAATGGATTCAGAAGGCTAACAACGAAGTCGAGAGGATTAAACGCTATATCGCAGGAGGAAAGCCCTCATTCTTCACTATTGCTGATGATGGCGCCTTGTACTTGAAAGGCCGACTAGTGGTACCGAGTAAGAAGGAAAACCTGGATATGACTCAGGAGGTTATGAAAGAAGCTCATGATACGCCTCTGTTTATTAATCCCAGTAGTACCAAGATGTACTAAGACATTCGTCAGAGATTCTAGTGGTCTAATATGAAGCAAGACATTGCTCGCTATGTTGCTGAGTGTGACATTTGTCGTCGAATTAAAGTTGAACATCAAAGACCTGCTGGAACCCTGTAACCTATCTCTATCCCTGAATGGAAATGGGGCCATGTCGAAATGGACTTCGCCACTTGATTTCCCAAATCGCATAAAGGTAATGATGCAATTCTTGCCATCATTGATCGGCATTCTAAAGTTGTGTATTTTTGGTTGTCAAAGAAATGACCACTGCTAGTCAGCTGGCAACCCGTTACATGTCCAGAATTGTTTCACTTCACGGTATTCCACTGGTAATCAGTTTGGACCGTGGCAGTTTATTCACTTCAAGATTCGGGGCAAGTTTCCAAGAAGCTATGGGAACTCATGTATCATTCAGTATTGCATTTCATCCTCAGTCGCAAGGGCAAGTTGAACGCATCAACCAAGTTCTCGAAGACATGCTTCGAGCTTGTGTTATTTCCTTCGGCAAGAAATGGGAGGAATCTCTCCCGTATGTTGAGTTCTCGTATAATAATAGCTATCAAGCTAGTCTGAAGATGGCTCCCTTTGAAGTGTTATACGGACAAAAGTGTCGATCCCCTCTGAACTGGTCAGAAACTAGGGAAAGTCCACTCTTTGGTCCAGATATTATCCAACACGCTGAAGAATAAGTCTGCGTCATTCGGGAGAATCTGAAGACTGCTCAGTCATGTCAGAAAAGTCAGTATGACCGTCATCATAAAAACATGGTCTATCAACCTGGTGAGGGAGTCCTGGATTAAGGAGTCCTTGCTACCTCTTGAGCTTGCGTTGTATTCCCTCGAAGAGGAAAGGGAGATGCATCATAGTAGCGTAAGTATTTCCCTCAGTTTTTGAGAACCAAGGTATCAATCCAGTAGGAGACCACACGCCAGTCCCTCGCACCTGCACAAACAAATAAGGACTTCGCAGCCAACACGATAAGGGGTTGTCAATCCCTTTACGGTCATTTATGATAGTGAGATCTGATAGATATGATAATTATATTTTTGGTATTTTTAGTTTAATAAAACAACAAATAAACAACGAAAAGAGAAATTGACGGGAAGTAATATGATAGAGATAGACCCGGGGGTCATAGTTTTCTCTAGTGGCTTCTCTCATGATAGCGGTATTCTACGGCGGGTAAACAAATTACTGTCGAGCAATTGATAGAAAAGCAAATAATTATGAGACTATCTAGGCATGATCATTGTATATAGGCATCACGTCCGAGACAAGTAGACCGAAACGATTCTGCATCTACTACTATTACTCCACACATCGTCCGCTATCCATCATGCATCTAGTGTATTAAGTTCATACGAACAGAGTAACTCCTTAAGAAAGATGACATGATGTAGAGGGATAAACTCAACCAATATGATGAAAACCCCATCTTTTTATCCTCGATGGCAACAATACAATACGTGCCTTGCTGCCCCTACTGTCACTGGGAAAGGACACCGCAAGATTGAACCCAAAGCCAAGCACTTCTCCCATTGCAAGAACTATAGATTTAGTAGGCCAAACCAAACCAATATTTCGAAGAGACTTGCAAGGATATTATGAGCACACATAAAAAGTTTAGAGAAGAACCAAATATCTTTCATAGATAACCTTGATCATAAACTCACAATTCATCGGATCTCGACAAACACACCGCAAAAAGAGATTACATCAAATAGATCTCCTCGAAGACCGAGGAGAACTTTGTATTGAGATCCAGAGAGAGATAAGAAGCCATCTAGATACTAGCTATGGACCCGAAGGTCTGTGGTAAACTACTCAAAACTCATGGTGAGGACGATGATGATGATGATGAAGGCCTCCATGATGGATCCCCCTCCCGGAATAGGCTCCAAGATGGGATCTCCACGGGAACAGCAGCTACGGCGGTGGAATTAGGGTTTTCTCTCTGTTCTTGTAGTTTCTGGGGTACGTAGGTATATATAGGAAGAAGAGGGGCACCAGGGGCCACCGGGGCTGCCCTCGAGGCAGGGGGGCGTGCCCCCCACCCTCGAGGGTGGCCCTTCTGTCTCCTGGCTTGGCCCCGAAGTCTTTCGTGCGTGATTTCCTCCAAAAATATCTCTCGCGAAGGTTTCATTCCATTTGGACTCCGTTTGATATTTCTTTTCTGCAAAACCCTGAAATAGGCAAAAAACAGCAATCTGGATTGGGCCTTTGGGTTAGTAGGTTAGTCCCAAAAATGATATAAAAGTGAATGATAAAGCCCATTAAACATCCAAGACTTCATAAATAATAGCATGCAACAATAAAAAATTATAGATACGTTGGAGATGTATCAAGCATCCCCAAGCTTAATTCCTGCTCGTCCTCGAGTAGGTAAATGATAAAGAAAGAATTTTTGATGTGGAATGCTAATCAATATAATTTTTCAATGTAATTCTCTTAATTGTGGCATGAATGTTCAAATCTGAAGGTTTCAAGATAAAAGTCTATATTGACATAAGAAATAACAATACTTCAAGCAATATTAACAAAGCAATCATGTCTTCTCAAAATACTATGGCTAAAGGAAGTTATCCCTACAAAATCATATGGTCTGGCTATGCTCCCTCTTCATCACACAAAATATTCATATCATGCACAACCCCGATTTCAGCCAAGCACTTGTTTTCATACTCTATTATTTTCAAACCTTTCAACTTTCACGCAATACATGAGCGTGAGCCATGGATATAGCACTATGGGTGGAATAGAGGTGGTTGTGGAGAAGACAAAAAAGACGAAGATAGTCTCACATCGACTAGGCGTATCAACGAGCTATGGAGATGCCCATCAATAGATATCAATGTGAGTGAGTAGGGATTGCCATGCAACGGATGCACGAGAGCTAAATATGAATGAAAGCTCAACAAAAGAAACTAGTGGGCGTGCATCCAACTTGCTTGCTCATGAAGACCTAGGGCATTTGAGGAAGCCCATCGTTAGAATAAACAATCCAAGTTCTATAATGAAAATTCCCACTAGTATATGAAAGTGACTAATCATGAGACTCTCTACAATGAAGATCATGGTGCTACTTTGAAGCACAAGTGTGGAAAAAGATAGTAGCATTGTCCCTTCTCTCTTTTCTCTCATTTTTTTGGAGGGGCTTTCTCCCTTTTTTTATGAGCCCCTCTCTATTTTTTTAGGCAACTCTTTTATTGTATTCTCCTTTCCTCACATGTGACAATGCTCTAGTAATGATGATCATCACACTTTTTATTACAACACGATATTAGAACTCGATACTACAACAAGTATGACTCTACATGAGTGCCTCCGGCGGTGTACCGGCATAAGCAATGGATCATGTGTGACATGTATGAAAGATTATGCATGGTGGCTTTGCCACAACTACGATGTCAACTACATGATCACGCATGGCACTATGACAATATGATATGTGTCATATGAACGTTGCATGGCAATATATCTCGGAATGGCTATGGAAATGCCATGATAGGTAGGTATGGTGGCTGTTTTGAGGAAGGATATATAGTGGTTTATGGCACCAGCGAAAGTTGCGCGGTACAAGAGAGGCTAGCAATGATGGAAGGGTGAGAGTGCGTATAATCCATGGACTCAACATTAGTCATAGGAACTCATATACTTATTGCAAAAATTTATGAGTCATCAAAAACAAAGTAATCAACGCGTGCTCCTAGGGGATAGGTTGATAGGAGTTAACCATCGCGCGCCCCCGATCTCCACACAAAGGTTGGCACTCTACAAATACCTCATGCTCTAACTTCGTCATATAGCGGTTCACCATACGTGCATGATACGGGAATCACTAACATTAACACAAGTATTCTTCAATTTCATAATAACTCCACTAGCATGACTCTAATATCAATATCCTCATGTCTCAAAACGATTATCAAGCTTCCAACATCTCATTCTATTCAATGCACTAGATGTGAAAATTTTACTACATTGACATTGGATGTTTATCATGTGAAGACTAGTTTCTTTAGCCTAAACACATTACCATGCTGTTTTAATAGATTCTCAAATAGATCTAAGTGAAGCATGAGAGTTCAACAATTTCTAGAAAATATAACCACCGCCATGCTCTAAAAGATATAAGTGAAGCACTAGAGCAAAAACTATTCAACTCAAAAGATATAAGTGAAGCACATAGAGTGTTCTAATAATTTCTAGGCCATATTTAACTCTCTCAAATAGGTGTGTCCAGCAAGGATGATTGTGGCAAACTAACAAGCAAATACTCAAATTATACAAGACGCTCCAAGCAAAACACATAGCAAGTTGCGAATAAAAATATAGCTCCAAGTATAGTTACCGATGGATGAAGACGAAAGAGGGGATGCCTTCCCGGGGCATCCCCAAGCTTAGGCTTTTGATTATCTTGATTTTACTTGGGGTGCCAAGGGCATCCCCAAGCTTGGGCCTTTGCTACTCCTTGTTCCATAGTCCATCAAAGCAATACTCAAAACTTGAAAACTTCACAACACAAAACTTAGACAAAAATTCTCGTGAGCTCCGTTAGTAAGAGAAAGCAAATCACCACTCAAAGGTACAGCAAGGAATTCATTCATTGTTTATATTGGTGTTAAACCTACTGTAATCCAAGTTCTCTATGGTTCATATCTTCCAATATTACTCATAGATGCATCGGAATAAGCAAACAACACACGAAAAAAAGAATCTGTCAAAAACAGAACAATCTGTAGTAATCTGCTGGGTTCGCCTACTTCTGGAACTCCAAAAACTTCAAACTAAATTGTAAAATTTGCGCAATTTGTCTACCAATCAGAAGCAAAAAAGAATCAACTAAAAAGCACGCTCCAGTAAAATCTGAAGACTACTTTATCGAGCGCTAACGATTCTGTTTTTCACAGCAAGATCAAATAAACTTCACACAAGTCTTACCAAAGGTTCTACTTGGCACAAACACTAAACAAAACATGAAAACACATCTAATCAGAGGCTAGATGCAATATTTATTCCCTAACAGGAACAAAAGCAAACAACATAAAATTGGGTTGCCTCCCAACAAGCGCTATCATTTTACGCCCCTAGCTAGGCACGATACATGATAGATCTAGTTATTGCCGTCTTTGATCATCACCTTTTTAATGGTGTCGAGTTCGAATCCGGGAGGTTCCTTACGTTTCCCTTCATTTTCGGAGATCTTTAGATCTAAAGCATCCAACTGTTTATTACAAAGGGTAATCAACATATTCATACGGTGGATATTTCCACTAACATTCTTAAGTGGTTCGAGAGACTTTTGTAATATTTTTGTTACTTCACATATTTTCTCAAAAACTTGAGTCTCTTCCTGGGTGGAAGGCTGCCCGAATAGATCTACCAGGACATTATAAGAATTAAGGGTATGATTTCCCACGAAATTTCCTCCTGTAACGGTATCGAGAACAAGCCTATTCCAAGGAGTTATGCCAATATAGATATTGCGAAGAAGCACGGAAGTGGAAAGCTTCCAATTAGATCTATTTTGAGCATTGCAAATTCTATACCAGGCATCTTTTAAGTTTTCTTCCTCCCTTTGTTTAAAGTTGAGAACCTCACTCTCGAGAGTAGTGATAATGATAGGTGTGCTAGACATGATGACAAGCAAGCAAGCAACACACGAGCAGACAAGAAGCAAGCGAACAAAAAACACACGGCGGAAGAAGGGCGAATAAAACGGCAAAGCTGAAGTGGGGGAGAGGAAAATGAGAGGCTAATAAATGTAATGCGGAGGATAAGGGTTTGTGATAGGTACTTGGTATATAACTTTTGCGTAAGCCTCCCCGGCAACGACGCCTGAAATTCTTCTTGCTACCTCTTGAGCTTGCGTTGTATTCCCTCGAAGAGGAAAGGGAGATGCAGCACAGTAGCATAAGTATTTCCCTCAGTTTTTGAGAACCAAGGTATCAATCCAGTAGGAGACCACGCGCCAGTCCCTCGCACTTGGACAAACAAATAAGAACTTCGTAGCCAACGCGATAAGGGGTTGTCAATCCCTTTACAGTCACTTACAATAGTGGGATCTGATAGAGATGATAATTATATTTTTGGTATTTTTAGTTCAATAAAACAGCAAATAAACAACGGCAAGAGTAATTGACGGGAAAGTAATATGATAGAGATAGACCCGGGGGCCATAGTTTTCTCTAGTGGCTTCTCTCATGATAGCGGTATTCTACGACGGGTAAACAAATTACTGTCGAGCAATTGATAGAAAAGGGAATAATTATGAGAATATCTAGGCATGATCATTGTATATAGGCATCATGTTCGAGACAAGTAGACCGAAACGATTCTCCATCTACTACTATTACTCCACACATCGACCGCTATCCAGCATGCATCTAGTGTATTAAGTTCATACGAACAGAGTAACGCCTTAAGAAAGATGACATGATGTAGAGGGATAAGCTCAAGCAATATGATGAAAACCCCATCTTTTTATCCTTGATGGAACAATACAATACGTGCCTGCTGCCCCTACTGTCACTGGGAAAGGACACCCCAAGATTGAACCCAAAGCCAAGCACTTCTCCCATTACAAGAACTATAGATCTAGTAGGCCAAACCAAACCAATAATTCGAAGAGACTTGCAAGGATATTATGAGCACACATAAAAAGTTCAGAGAAGAACCAAATATCTTTCATAGATAACCTTGATAATAAACTCATAATTCATCGGATCTCGACAAACACACCACAAAAAGAGATTACATTGAATAGATCTCCTCGAAGACCGATGATAACTTTTTATTGAGATCTAGAGAGAGAGAAGAAGCCATCTAGTTACTAGCTATGGACCCGAAGGTCTGTGGTAAACTACTCACAACTCATGGTGAGGGCGATGATGATGATGATGAAGGCCTCCGTGATGGATCCCCCTCCCGGAGTAGGCTCCAAGATGGGATCTCCACGGGAACAGCAGCTACGGCGGTGGAATTAGGGTTTTCTCTTTGTTCTTGGAGTTTCTGGGGTACGTAGGTATATATAGGAAGAAGAGGGGCACCAGGGGCCACCGGGGCTGCCCTCGAGGCAGGGGGGCGCCCTGGGAAGGGGGCGCGCCCCCCTACCCTCGAGGGTGGCCCTTCTGTCTCCTGGCTTGGCCCCGAAGTCTTTCGGGCGTGATTTCCTCCAAAAATATCTCCCGCGAAGGTTTCATTCTGTTTGGACTCTGTTTGATATTCCTTTTCTGCAAAACCCTGAAATAGGCAAAAAAACAGCAATCTGGACTGGGCCTTTGGGTTAGTAGGTTGTCCCAAAAATGATATAAAAGTGAATGATAAAGCCCATTAAACATCCATGACTTCATAAATAATAGCATGGAACAATCAAAAATTATAGATACATTGGAGAAGTATCAGTCCTCAGGTGGTCGGATCGCTGATTATGGGGCCGGACTGGTGGGCCGTGAAGATTATTACTGAAGACTATTTCCCGTATCCGGATAGGTCTCCCATATGTGTAAAATAGCAAGTTTAGAGTCCGGGTGTTATATTTTCCTTCCTCGGCGAGATGGTCATGTACAAACCCTAGGTCCCTCCGGTGCATATATAAACCGAAGGGTTTAGTCCGTAGAGACAGATGAATCATAGCAATCACATAGGCTTGACTTTTAGGTTTAGCCATTCCAATCTCGAGGTAGATCAACTCTTGTAACCCCATATTCATCAAGATCAATCAAGCAGGAAGTAGGGTATTACCTCGATCGAGAGGGCCTGAACATGGGTAAACATCATGTCCCGAGTCTCCTGTTACCATCGATCCTCAGACGCATAGTTCGGGACCACCTACCCGAGATCTGCCGGTTTTGACACCGACATTGGTGCTTTCACTGAGAGTTCCACTGTGTCGTCGACTATAGGATTAATGGGTCACTTCATCATCAACAACAACGCCATCATTGAGGGAATCTTTCTCCCCGGCCAGCTTTTTGTGTTCGGCGGCTTCATGCTTCGTGCCAAAACTGAAGGCCATGTCGAGCAGGTTGACAGCTATGCCCCTGGTCATCAGATCAGATTTGGAAGCCTAAACTACGTTGCTGATGTTCGCGAAGATTTGGTTTTTGACGGATTCACACCCATGGCAGCTGCTCCCTGCCACCACGATGAACACGACCTAGATCTGTGATCGGACCCCGTCCAGGGGACAACACCTACAGCAGCTCTGGCCTTAGATGATGGCTTCATCCGAGGACGGGAAGATCAACCCCACCACAAAAACCATAGATTTAGCTGCGCTTGAGCCACAAACAGACCCAACCTTGAGCGGGATTCCCTTCGCCGGAACTCCGGACTCGTCTCCGACTACAAGTTCCAAACTTTCGGGATCTGCATCCTCCGGGGTCGATCGAGCGATTGTCACCGAACTCAGCCCCGCAGATGTCCGAACAGATGTCCGGCACTCGCCCTTAGACGAAGCACTGTACTTACTAAAAATCTCTTTCCCTAGCAAGGAATTCCCAGCCGAATTTAGCCCAGTTCGATCTGGGGGCTGAGGACAGGGAATTTTCCTTCTCACCCACCACCCACTTGGTAGCCACGGTCGAGCACTTAACCGATCTACTAGATTACGCTGACATCAATGGGATGGACCACAATGCCGAAGCTGATCTAAGTACAAACCCGCCCGCAACCGGGCGATGGAGACTACCTCTACATACAATGTATACATGGTGGACACACCCAACGAGAAGAAGGGTGATGGCGATACCAATCCAGAATAGGACAAGCCTGTCGATGAACCTCCCAAACGCCGGCATCAGAAGCGTCGATCTCAACCCCGTAAAGGGAAAGAGAGTAACACTGTCACTGAAGACGATGATGATCCGGAACAAGCCGATGACCCCGTGGAGCCAGCGCTAGAGCAAGACGAACGGGAGGATGGTGAACACGGTCTAGATCCTCTAGTCGATCACAGCGATGCGGATGACATCAATTATCAACATGTCTCCGAAGAGGACATCAGCCCGGGAGACGACAATTTCATCGTCCCAGAAGAACTGCTCGAACAGAAACATTTTCAACAACAGCTCATTGCCATTGCAAGGAGCCTGAAAAAGCAACAACGGTGGCTTAGAGCTGAACAGGATACGCTCAACGACAGATGGAACGAAGTGCTAGACACTGAAGAATGATACGGCTATAAATGCCAAAGAAAGAGCTATCCCAATCGCAAGCTGCTACCCCAATTCGACGACGAGGCCCCAACGCCAATTCCGCCGAAGTATGATCAATCTAATCATCCGGACCGACCACCCCATGGACGGGACAAAGCAGCCAGCAATGCCGTACACAAGCCCACACCTCCTCGCCGTAAAGGAAAGGATACAACGGCTCAGGGCCATAAGTACGATCTATGCCAGGACCTGAATAACAAGGCTGGCCAGACCTGATCGATATACGGATCAAGGGAATGTGCCCACACACAGAACGGTGGCTATCTAGCCAAACAGACCGGTCACATTCTAGTTTGGAGCCAACACTAAACACCAATACCGTCCGAACTGCGCCATGATTCGCAAAATACAGGGGTTCCGCACACCCTCTGTGCTTCACCGATGAGGTGATGGCTCATGAATTTCCAGAAGGGTTTTAACCCGTAAACATCGAGGCATGCGATGGAACAACGGACCCCGCTGTATGGATAGAAGACTTTATTCTTCACATCCACATGGCTCGTGGAGATGATCTCCACGCTATCAAATACTTACCTCTCAAGCTGAAAGGACCAGCTCGGCACTGATTAAACAGCCTCCCAGAGAACTGCATTAGAAGCTGGGAAGAACTTGAGGATGCTTTTCGGGCCAACTTTCAGGGGACTTATGTCCGCCCCCCGGATGCTGATGATCTAAGTCAGATAATCCAGCAACCCGGGGAGTTAGCTGATACGTCCAAAACGTATCTATAATTTCTGCTTGCTCCATGCCACTTTTGGGTGATATTGCTATGATATTCATACACTTCCATACACTTTTGATCATATTTGGACAAACCTACTAATCCAGTGCACCCCGGTGCCAGTTTTTGTTTTCGGCTGATTTTGTATTTCAGGTTTTCACATTACGAGAACTGCCAGGAAAAATCCAGAAAAAATATATAAAAAATCAGCGTTCCAGGAGCTACCGTGCGGCCAAAGTACAGCCGAGGGGGCGCCTGGGCCCCCCGAGGCACCTCCGATGCCCCCCTTTGGCATATATTTAAAGCGTGTCGTGGAAACCCTGATTCCGGACCCCTTTTCTCCAGACGCGATTCCGATCTCCACCGCCATCGCCATCAAGCTTCGGGGGACCAGAATTCCTGTGCCGGCACCCTGCCGGGACGGGGAAGTGCCCCCGGATTCATCTCCATCGACGTTGCTTCCTCCCTCCATGATGCGGGAGTAGTTCCTCCTCGGGGCTGAGGTTCTTACCAGTAGCTATGTGGTCAATTCTCTCTCCCATGATGTGATCTTCGTTGTGATCATAGGCTATGTTAATCTAGGGTGATCCCATGATGTTTCCCCTTCCTCTATGTATTGGATTGATGTACTCACTTGTCTTTATCTAGTATAATCCCCGAGACCAAGGTGACAGCGGTCTATTGGACATGGATTAGAAAAGTATTTTCATGAGTGATTTCCTCTCTTGTGTGTTGATTGAAGATTGAGAGTCTCTTGGTGCTTGTCTTTGACTATCCTTTAGATATGTTATGGTGATTGTGGGACTCTCTTTGGATGGCCGCGGTGACATTGGGAAATCCTTAGATTGGGAACTATGAACTTTGAGGTGTGCTTTTGTAGCCCTACATAATTCTCGTCCTCTCTTGACCACGAAGGAATGACCTCCGAGTGTGTCCCCTTTGCATGTTTTATGGGAAATATCATGTGATTCGATTATGTTAATGTTGTTGGGAGTTGCCACTAGTGAAAGTATGAACCCTAGGCCTTGTTTCCACCATTGCAATACCATTTGTGCTCACGTTTACCACTTGTTTGCTTGCTGCACTTTTTATTACAGATTTTTATTACTTTGTTTTGCCATTTAACATCTCTTCGCCGAACTAGTGCACCTATACATCTGACAAGTGTATTAGGTGTGTTGGGGACACAAGAGACTTCTTGTATCTTAGTTGCAGGGTTCCTTGAGAGAGACCATCTTCAACCTCTACTTCCCTGAGTTCGATAAACCTTAGGTCATCCACTTGAGGGAAATTTGCTGCTGTCCTACAAACCTCTCCGCTTGGAGGCCCAACATAGTCTACAAGAGTAGAAGCGTGTGTAGACATCAAGCTATTTCTGGCGCCGTTGCCGGGGAGGTGAGCGCTTGAAGGTATATCTTTAGATCTTGCAATTAAATCTTTTTGTTTCTTGTTTTTATTTCACTAGTTATGTTTATGGAAAACCGTGCTATTGGATCGTTACTTGCGGGAAGACGCCCCACACCTGTGGTGGTTGATCCTCCCCCTACTGAAATTGTGCCCTATAAAATACCACCTGGTATTATCGACTATGTCTTGGCTAATCGTTATGCAGGAGACAGACATCCCGGTGAACACTTGCTATATCTGTCACAACTATGTTCCTTATTTAAGCTTGCAGGTGTATCAAGGGAGTTTGTCATGAGGAAATTGTTCGCCATATCACTTATAGATAAAGCTTCAGATTGGTATAAGCTTCTCGATAACTCACACTTGCTTGATTGGGAAGAGATCCGGTCTCTCTTTTACTCCAAGTTTTATCCTCTTCATGAAGTCCATAAGAATAGGAATTATGTTTATAATTTCTACCCTCATGACGGAGAGAGCGTAGCTCAAGCTTGGGGGAGACTGAAAACGTTAATGCTAAAATGTCCTAACCATGGGCTCCCCAAAGATATGATTATTACTAATTTCTATGCGAGGCTTTCTCGACAGGATAAAGATTTGCTCGACGCTTCCACTATGGGTTCTTTCACAAACAAAAAGATTGATGCTAAATGGGAACTCCTTGAAAGAATTCAACGCAACACTGAAGATTGGGAGATCGACAAAGGTAAAGAGTCAGGTATAATTTATGGGTATGATTGCATTAAGTCCTTTGTTGAAACTACAAGTTTTAATAAGTTTAGTGCTAAGTTTGGGCTTGATTCTCAACTCCTTGTTGATTTCCTCAAATCTTTTGCTTCACATCTTAATATGCCTAAGGAGGATTGGATCAAGTATCATAAACCTTTTAAAGAGACTTGCAAAGAAAATGAAATTGTTCATGATGATTGCAACATGCATGATCCAATTCCTAAAAATGAAGTTTTATATAAGCATGTTAATTTTTGTGGAGTGGATAGACCTTGTGAAAGGCCTATGATTGAAGAAGAGAAGTATTGTAAGCAACATAAGCATGAAAGAACAATCACTTGGGTCAGAGATTTAAATGAAATTGCTAGAGAATTGTGTGACCTTTATCCTTTTACTTGTGAACTTTGCCGTACAGAGGGTCACTTTAATTTTCAATGCATGAACTTTCAAAACATAACTGTTAACCGGTTGTGTGATAACATGATCACCTCTGATCTTTATGATGAGCTTATGTTATTTTTGATGTGTGAAGA
Organism: Secale cereale; assembly: GCA_902687465.1. Classification (NCBI taxonomy): domain Eukaryota; kingdom Viridiplantae; phylum Streptophyta; class Magnoliopsida; order Poales; family Poaceae; genus Secale; species Secale cereale. The sequence continues at coordinate 462,504,835 of LR738713.1, read as the reverse complement.
GTTATCAGAAAAGACTTCTTGGCTGGATGATAATGCCATAGGAATAAAAAACACTTTGCAAAATTGCCATCTCTATTGTGTTGTTAATTGCCATGAAAATGATTACATAAGTAAGATTATAAAGGAGGGAACTTTGCCAAAGTATAAAAATGTCGCTTATATTTCTTCTAATAAAAAGGAGAGTTTCTCCCAAGTTTCCCCTATTGTTTCTAATGATAAACCAGGATATGTGGAGAAGCTTCGTCTCCAACCACTCCCTCCTAAGGTGAAGAAGAAGAAAAAGAAAAAGAGGAGGAAGAGGAGCAAGAAGGAAGAAGAATGGGTATCAACCTGGCCTGAGCATATTCCTCCCATCAACTTTTATCCTAACGATTGTAAGTTTAAAGAAGAAGGTGAAGTTTATTGCCTTAATTATCATCTTGATGATACGTCCGTAGGTACTATTGAAGATGATTTTGATTATGATATGCATGTTACTTATTGTGATTGGGAAAATGATGATAATGCTGCTTATGATCTTGAAAATCTTTTTGGTACCAACTCTGAAAGTGAAGATATGGGAAGCTCTAAGTTTGGGGATGATAGGATTGCAAATCCTATCCCCACTAGTGATGTGATAATTGATAATTCTCTTGCTAGTAAGAATAAAGACAACATGTTTACAAATATAGTTGCTAGCAATGATAATGCTCTTCTCTACCATGACGATGTTATAACTCCAATCTATAGTGATTATAAAGGTACCTATGACATAAGGAGAAATTATCCTTATGAAACTTGTCATAATCGTGAAGGGAATTACTCCCTTGTTGAACACCACCCTCCTAATATACAACTAATCTATAGTGTTCAAGTTGTTTATGATAGTCCTACTCCCACTATTACCAATGAGAAAAATTATGCTTATGTGGGGAGTGAGAGTACCTTTTTTGCATGTGGATCATGGTAACAATGCTTTATGTGATGCTTATATTGTTGAGTTCATCCATGATGCCACTGAAATTTATAATGAGAGAGGGAGGCTTGGTCCTAAATATCTTAATAATAAGAAGTTTCCTCTCTTTATGTTGAAGGTTTTGAAGCCGCACTTGTTTTGTCTTCCTATGCTTATTGCTTTGTTCTTCAATGAATTATTCTATTGCAATATTCCTATGCATAGGAAGCATGTTAGGCTTAAATGTATTTAGCATTTGCTTCTTGATGCCTCTTTTGTTCTTCAGCTCTTATTCTTACGAGACCATCATTAAAGTCCTATGCCTAGCTTAAAGGCATAAAAGAAAGCGCTTTTGGGAGGCAGCCCACATGAATAAAAAATTTATTTTGCTTTTGTTGTGTTTTGATGTTGTTTACTGCTGTGGCATCATCATTGTATCTTTGCTTTTCATGTTTGTGCCAAGTATAGCCTCCGATTGCTAGAAAGTTCAAAAGTTGTGAGGTGTTGTCCAGGAAACAGATTCTGTCCTTGGATAGAAAAATTCGTATAAAATCACCAGATCATCTTTTGGTCTGAATTTTTTCGACAGCGTTCTCTATATAATTGTCTTTCGTGCGTTTGTTCTGAGTTTTTTGATTTGAGTTGCAGAAGTATCCCGAACAGATCAATTACTACCTACTGTTCTGTTTTTCACATATTCTGTCCTGTTTTGCCTTTCCTTCACTTTGCAAATCAAGAACTTGCTTTTTCTTTGCAAAAACCTTTTGGCAATCTTGAGAAACAGTAGAACTTCAAGAATATCTTTATTTCCAGCAAGGTATAATTATTTTATTAAGGGTACTAACCTCGCTAATCAGATTATGATGAGTTATGTATGAAGGGAGTTTTCAAGTGTGCGAGGGAAGATGATAAAAAGATTCAGGAGTGTCAAGCGCTCAAGCTTGGGGATGCCCCCGTGCACCCCCAAGAAATATTCAAGAAGACTCAAGCGTCTAAGCTTGGGGATGCCCCCGTGCATCCCCTTCTCCATCAACATTATCAGTTCGTCTTTCGTTCCGCTATATTTTTATCACTTCATGTGTTATGTGCTATGCTTGGAGCGTCTTGCTTTTAGTTTTCTTTTTAGTTTTTCATAATGAGTCGGAACTCAGCTTTCTTTATGTGGGAGAGAAACATGCTCCACTTCTACCTAGAACATAACATAGAATTTTCATGACTATCTTTGCTGTGTGTGTTCTTTGTCTTTTAATAGCTACTATCATGCTCTGCTCTTAGTATTCATGCTTATCCTTTCAAAGAGCTTTTGTTTAGTTGGTTGCTTGAACTCTCTTTAATTATCATGCTTATCTTATTAAGAGAGTTTGCTTCCATTGCATTGGTTAATATGTCTATGATAAAGATGCTACGTGCATAATGGTTCTTAGTAGTTCAGGTTTTCTTATGGTTAATCTCAAATAGCTGGGGGGTTCCCAATGTGTTATTGGAGTACCAACATGGTTTGTTTGCCTATGATGTGGTATGGTTTAGTAATATCTTCCTTCGAGAATTTATTTTGATTGACTTGGCGTATGCTCACGCATATTTAAGACTGTAAAGAAAGTCTGTCAAGCCTTCATGATCTTTTGTTTCTGAGTAGCGATATAACTTCCATGCCTAATTCAATGTTGCTTTGTCGCTCTGCATAATTATGACCGTCATTGCTCTCTTAGTTGGTCGCTTCCAGTCTTTTGCTAACCTTCGCCTGTACTAAGCGGACTGACTGCTTGTGCATCCACATCCTTTTAATCCAGTTATGCCATATGAGTCCACCATAACTTCCTATACATGGTGTTTACCTGCCATTCCTAACGAAGACTTGCATGTACCATCTCGAAATTATTCAAAAAAGCATTTCTCTTTTGTGCCTCTGTTTTAGCTCATGAGGAAGTAGTAGTTAATTCATGATCTTTTTAAGTTGGACAGGCTTCACCCCGGGATTGCATGTATAATGTGCAAACCCATAATACGAGAAGGAACTGGCATTGAGTGCGCCCGGCTCAAAAAGATAATATAACAAACAAACCCTCCTTCACGCTTTGTTCATGAGAAATCAGAAAACTTTGGCAGTGATAAACAAAGGAGATTAAGAGGATGTGATCGTCCTCATTCGGGAGCCGTTCCTCGAAACTTGTCCATCTCAAGAAGTGATTGAGTTATCTGCTAGCATTCGTTGACGAAACATGCATGATCTAAAATAATTATTACCTCTATTTTTAAAACCAAGAGCTCTGGTACATGTTTTGTCTTTGTTTCCGACCACGGGTTTTCAACCTTGCCAACAAAAGCCACGGTTCGAGAGTCTCCACCTTCTTTTAAAGCACCAACTACTGAGAGCATGATTGTCATTCTGAGTGTAATGTGCATTGTCCCAAAGTAGCATTGTCTCTTGCATGATTGTGATATTGTTTATTTTGAAATCATTGTATCTAGTCATCACTTAAACCTTGAAGGTGTCCCTGCATTTATGTTTTGCTTCACTAAAGGGGGCAAGCTAGATATCACTTTATCATATTTGCACATCATGATCATTGCAAATCTTTTTGATGTTTCAGTTTCATATTGTAAAAACTTTTAGTCATTTGTGATTTTCTCATGAGGCAACTTAATTACTATAGAATCATTGTCTCAGTAAGCTTTTGTCATATGACTATAAAAGGTCCTATATGGTTAATAGCATGTCACCACAGAAATTATTCTTGTTATCATTTACCTACTCGAGGACGAGCAGGAATTAAGCTTGGGGATGTTGATACGTCCAAAACGTATCTATAATTTCTGCTTGCTCCATGCCACTTTTGGGTGATATTGCTATGATATTCATACACTTCCATACACTTTTGATCATATTTGGACTAACCTACTAATCCAGTGCACCCCGGTGCCAGTTTCTGTTTTCGGCTGATTTTGTATTTCAGGTTTTCACATTACGAGAACTGCCAGGAAAAATATATAAAAAATCAGCGTTCCAGGAGCTACCGTGGGGCCAAAGTACAGCCGGGGGGGACCCACAGGGGCTCCAGGCGCCCCGTGGGCGCGCCCCCCCAGGCCGCGCCGGGGGGGCGCCTGGGCCCCCCGAGGCACCTCCGATGCCCCCCTTTGGCATATATTTAAAGCGTGTCGCGGAAACCCTGATTCCGGACCCCTTTTCTCCAGACGCGATTCCGATCTCCGCCGCCATCGCCATCAAGCTTTGGGGGACCAGAATTCCTGTGCCGGCACCCTGCCGGGACGGGGAAGTGCCCCCGGATTCATCTCCATCGACGTTGCTTCCTCCCTCCATGATGCGGGAGTAGTTCCTCCTCGGGGCTGAGGTTCTTACCAGTAGCTATGTGGTCAATTCTCTCTCCCATGATGTGATCTTCGTTGTGATCATAGGCTATGTTAATCTAGGGTGATCCCATGATGTTTCCCCTTCCTCTATGTATTGGATTGATGTACTCACTTGTCTTTATCTAGTATAATCCCCGAGACCAAGGTGACAGCGGTCTATTGGACATGGATTAGAAAAGTATTTTCATGAGTGATTTCCTCTCTTGTGTGTTGATTGAAGATTGAGAGTCTCTTGGTGCTTGTCTTTGACTATCCTTTAGATATGTTATGGTGATTGTGGGACTCTCTTTGGATGGCCGCGGTGACATTGGGAAATCCTTAGATTGGGAACTACGAACTTTGAGGTTTGCTTTTGTAGCCCTACATAATTCTCGTCCTCTCTTGACCACGAAGGAATGACCTCCGAGTGTGTCCCCTTTGCATGTTTTATGGGAAATATCATGTGATTCGATTATGTTAATGTTGTTGGGAGTTGCCACTAGTGAAAGTATGAACCCTAGGCCTTGTTTCCACCATTGCAATACCATTTGTGCTCACGTTTACCACTTGTTTGCTTGCTGCACTTTTTATTACAGATTTTTATTACTTTGTTTTGCCATCCATATCACTTGCCATTTAACATCTCTTCGCCGAACTAGTGCACCTATACATCTGACAAGTGTATTAGGTGTGTTGGGGACACAAGAGACTTCTTGTATCTTAGTTGCAGGGTTGCTTGAGAGAAACCATCTTCAACCTCTACTTCCCTGAGTTCGATAAACCTTAGGTCATCCACTTGAGGGAAATTTGCTGCTGTCCTACAAACCTCTGCGCTTGGAGGCCCAACATAGTCTACAAGAGTAGAAGCGTGTGTAGACATCATTAGCCCGTAAGATTTGGAACCGGTTCTTAACTATTAAGAACCAAATTGTCGACTGTCCGGACACCGAGGCCTTAGCGGCATTCAAACATAGTGTCCGGGACGAACGTATAGCTAGACACCTCGGCCAAGAGAAGCCGAGAACAATGGCAGCCCTAACTACACTCATGACCTGCTTTTGCACGGGAGAGGATAGCTGTCTGGCTCGTAGCAGCAGCAGCACCAACGACCCTGGCACCTCTGAAGTCGGGGATGGCAATGGCAAGCCACGACGCAATAAAAACAAGCGTCGCAGCAATACTGGAAGTGGAGACTACACGGCAGTAAATACCGGATTCAGTGGCTCCAGGCCCGATCAACGGAAGAAGCCATTCAAAGGCAACCGAGATAGTCCATCTAGCTTGGACAAAATATTAGACTGGCCTTGCCAGATCCATGGCACCCCTGATAAACCTGCAAATCATACCAACCGTAACTATTGGGTCATTAAGCAGGTTGGCAAGCTAAACGCCAAAACAAGGGGAAATGACCTCAAAGCGAAGACGAGGATGAACCTCGCCAGCCGAACACGGGGGGACAGAAGAAATTTCTTCCGGAGGAAAAAACCGTGAACATGATCTACGTCACCCATATCACCAAGAGGGAGTGCAAACGCGCACTCCGGGACGTCTATGCCTTCGAGCCTATCGCCCCCAAGTTCAACCCATGGTCGGCTTGTCCGATCACCTTTGATTGAAGGGATCATCCAACTAGTATCCGTCACGGAGGTTCGGCGGCCTTCGTGCTCGACCCCATAATTGATGGATATCACCTTACTCGAGTCCTTATGCATGGTGGCAGCAGTCTAAATCCAATATACCAAGACACTGTCCACAATATGGGGATAGACCCGTCAAGAATTAAACCCAGCAGCACTACCTTTAAAGGAGTGATACCAGGCATAGAAGCCCGCTGCACGGGCTTATTAACATTGGAAGTCGTATTCAGCTCCCCTGATAACTTTCGAAGCGAATAGTTAATCTTCGACATTGCTCAGTTCCAAAGTGGCTATCACGCACTACTCGGAAGAACGACCTTCACCCACTTCAATGCAGTCCTGCATTATGCCTACTTAAAGCTCAAAATGTCTGGACCACGCGGCATCATCAAGGTAAATGGAAACATGGAGCGCTCCCTCCGTACGGAGGAAGACACTGCGTCCCTAGCAACTAAGGTCCAAATCATCTTATTTAGGCCGAACAGTTCATTGATCGTCAAGACCACATACACAGCTAAACGTGTCTGGTCCGCACTACAATGTGGCAGCTTAGAAGAACCTGAGCTAGATTAGCAGTTGCGCCCATGTCAACTGCCCCATAAGGTGGTAGCATACGTACCTCGCGTACACAATTATGCCCTTAAAATACCTTGGGCGACGTTGGGGGCACACATCATACAAATAGTCCATAGTTCAACTTGACCCTATCCGGACTCTAAAATACATCTTATTTTTTGGGTTCATTTAAAAGAACGTACATTGTTCACGGCTGTGCAGGATACTCTTTTCTAGAGGTTTCTTTTCTACAAACAGCCATCATAACGCTCCTTCTCAAGGACATATTACCAAGGAGAAAAAGGTGCAGACGTGCAGTAGGGCCACGTGTTGAGATTTCTTTTTAGATTCAGGCTATGTGTAAACCTTTTTCTTCTCTTTTATTTTATTTTCCTTTTTGGCATGTAAAATGCCCGAGGCTATTATCGCCATTATCTGTAACCTCATGGCTTTCCGTATTAAACGGGATATAAAAGAAGCAGTTTGGTTCCAATTTGCTTGGAGTTTATTCTATTTACCACCTGTGTTCTCCACCCCAAAGTCAGATCGCCGCGTATTACTTAATACCTGGACTCCATACAAGGGCTTTATTCAGCCTGGCACACCTCCAAAAAGTTCAAACACTTATAGGGAACTGTTTGGCGTCCCGGATATTGCATTATATGCATCGGCTCTAAATCATGTCTTTGGTCTATAGTTGGGTTGCCCCGCTCCTATACTTGCCACCTTACATTCCGCATTGTTCGGCTAAGGTAGCAAAGGGAGAACTACTGTGATTGTACTTCTGGTTCATCCGGTTAAGTACCTCAGTAGAGAAAGCCGAAAACTGACTGTCATGATAAAGCGATAGCCGGTCAAGCGATTCGATGACCTAGTGTTATACTATGATCGATAGAGATCCACTCCGTGTTATATGAGGGGCTGGTCTTCGCCCAGCCACATAAGAACGGGCACCATAGCTCGGCAGCCCTACACACACCAGGGGATAGTACTTAGCCCCACTAGTCAAGCTCCTATGGCTAAGTGAAAGAAATAAAGCCGCATAGTTTGATTTCCTGGTTCGCTCCGCAGACACCTCCTATATGGACCAAGATGTTGGATAAAGAGTGTTCATGTGTGTTACAGAACACCCCTGTAATATTTACATGGGGGCTGAAGTCGACGACTGGAAACTTTTAAAATTTAAATAAATGGCTGCACAGGAGGAAAAAAGTCGCTTACAATACAGGAGTGCAAAATTTATATATATATCGGTACATAGGCTTAGTCCTTACAACCCGAATACAATCATTCAAAGATTATATCCTTTGAGCACTAGCCCTCTACAAGGCGGGCTCCTTCTAGGGCGTCATCAAAGTACCTTTCTGGCTTGCAGTGATCCTTCCCACTGGCGGGCTAGCAGTTGTTATCTCCGTGGCCTTCATCTTTGCCCAATGCACCTTCACGCGGGCAAAGGCCATCCGAGCACCCTCTATGTAGGCCGAACGCTTAATAGCGTCGACCTGCGGACTCACTTCTACGAGCTTCTTCACCAACCCTAAGTAACTACTTGTGATTGGATCGACGGGCCATAGACGGACTATCAAGTCCATTATGGCCGTACCCGCCATGTTTTGCAGCTCGACCAGCTGCTTCATTTGGTCATTGAGGGGCACCGGATGATTTGGCGCAAGAAACTGCAAGCAGCACAACTTCTCTGTGTTGTTCCCCTCCTGGGCTCGGAAGTATTGGGCGGCGTAGGCAATGCTCCTCGGGAGATCCGCAAACACGCCTGGAGAACTCCACAATCATGTCAGCCCATGATACCTCTGACCTCCGAAGATGCTCTGCAAGAGAAAAGTCTTACCAGCTGCTATTTGACGCGCTTGTTTTATCTCCTCTTGAGCACCGCACGACTGAATCCGTGCCTCCTTGGCAGCATTAATTGCCGCAGTGAGTTCAGATGCTTGTTTCATAGTCGTCTGCTCCAATGCCTCGCATTTGCGAATGGAATCTTGCAGCTCGACCTCGACTTCGGTCACCCGAGACTCATGCTGTTGACGCACGGCCTTCTCGGCCTCCAGGTCGGAACCGCTTTATCAGCGGCTGCCTTGCTCGCTCTGGCCTCTTCCTTGGCCGTCGCAAGCTCGCCCTTCAGAGCCTCAACCACAGCTGTGTCAGCTGTTTCACAAGAAACATATAACACAAATAAGCTCACGCTCGCACATATAGTTTGTTAAAATTTCAGTATCTTTAAACCCGCATACCTTGCGTTTCATCAAAATGCTTGTTGATGCGGTTGAGCTCTTCATCATTTAGTTTAAGCTTCCCATTTAACTCGGAAACCTCTGTGGCTCGGACAGATGCTGCAACTAGAGAAGCCTGTTCAAGCACAAAGTACACAGTTCAGCTCTATCATATGCTATAACATGCATACTTCATCCGATTCTGATTAGAATCAAACAAAGCATCAGGGGCTACTGTTTATGTATATATATGTATAAAATAAACAAAAAGTTCTCTGTAAAGAACATTACATCGCATACCTCAAAGCCTGTTAGTAGTCAGTCCGCCTTTGAGAGACTGAATTTTCTCCATGACCGCACTCATCAGAGTGCGGTGTTCCTCTATGATGGAAGCACTTTGCGGTCCTCCCTCCAGAGTCTTCGGAGCCTCCGGATTGACGGCAAGCACCGTGGGAGCAGTCGCTCCCTCCCCCATCACGGGGGGCTGATCTCCTGTTTCCGGAGCCGCACTGGGCCGTGGAACAGTGTTTGGCGGGGCCTCGGATTGCTTGCGCCCCCCGTCTTCGGTCACCATGGGGATCGCTCCCCCTTGGTCGACAGCGGCCGAGGGATTGACCTCGGGTGCCCTTTCGTCCTCCCCACTCCCACCTGCTGGAGCAGGGGGAGTTTGTAGAGAGGATACCTCGGTATCCCCTACAGTGTGCGACGAGCCCGCGGAGGCGTATCGCTCTCCACCATCCCCGATAATAGGGAGTTCCCCGATGACAGTGAAGCCGCGGGGATGTCATGTGGAGGACTATATAAAGGCAAAATAAATATTAGATGCTAAAAAGGAAAATTATCCGAACATAAGTTGTTATCATCTAAATGCTTACGATTCGGCCAGGGGCTTAATCCTGGGCTGAACTCGATAGTTGTATTCGGACGTTGAGTCTGAACTATCTGGAAGATTTAGCTTCTTCCTAGGCACGGCCTTGCCTGTGTCAGCGGGGGGACGCTCTCTTCCTCACCCTCACTTGGATGGGGGTGTCGTCTTCTTCTTCTTCCTCCTCCTCTTTTTCTTCTGGAGAGAGGTGGGAGCCAGTTTCCCCGGACCCTGTGTTCGCGGGACCTGTAGGGCGGGGGTCGCTCTTGACCTCGTTGCCCTTCTTATTGGCCTTCTTCTCCAACGCCTTGTACGGCACCGGGACCAACATCGCCGTCAGTTGAGGCGTCTCTGGGCCTTCTAGCAGGGGAGCCGACACTTCATCCGCTCTGCCTTTTTCGTCCAGGCCTAGATAGAAAGCAAAAACTCTAACTCCTGTTATAATTGAAGCATGGGTGGAGTATGTATTGGTAGAAATTTTAATTACCTCTAATGAGTGAGCATGGTACTGAAGCCCCTGTCCCCAGTCTCCGCCGGCCACCCCTTCTGGGCCTTGAAGAGATGCTTCCAGATGTCTTCTTTCATAGTGCCGAAGAGATGCTTCAAGGGTCGGGACCCTTCCGGATTGAACTCCCATAGATAGGAGTCCCGGCGTTGGCAGGGAAGGACGAGACAGACGAGCATTACCTGAATCACATTTCTAAGGAGGGTGCCTTTGGTAATCATGCCGGAGATGCGGCTTTGGACCACCAGCACCTCCGCCTAAGACCCCCAATCCGGACTCTTTTCGGTCCGAGAGGTTAGCCTCTCCGGGGTCCAGATCTAAATGCGGGCGGCGCCGCCCACTTGGTGTCGCAGGGCTCAGTGATGTAGAACCACTCCTGCTGCCAGACCTTGTTCGTCTCCACAAAGGCCCCCTTGGGCCAAGTAGGGTTGGGAAGCTTTCTCACCATGGCGCCTCCTCACTCCGCCTGTTGCCGGTCGACCACCTTCGGCTTCAAATTGAAGGTTTTGAGTCATAGGCCGAAGTGTGGGGGGACACGGAGGAACGCCTCACATAACACTATAAAAGCGGATATGTGGTGAATTGAGTTCGGGGCTAGATCATGGAAATCTAGCCCATAGAAAAATAAGAGGCTCCGTACAAAGGGGTGGAGAGGAAATCCCAGCCCCCGAATAAAGTGCGAGAGGAAGACAACCCTCTCACCCGCCTTAGGGACGGGAATCACTTGGTCCTTTTCGGGGACTCGATGCGGTACATCATCAAAGACATAGCCCGCGCTCCAAAGGCTCCTCAAGGTCTTCTCCGTGACTATGGATGCCTCCCACTTGCCCTTTGAACCGGATCCGGACATGGCTGGGAAGGGAGGTGGTGGTGGAGGAGTTGAGAATGGAGGGCGCAAGAGATGTGGGTGCTTGGGCTAGAGAGATTGGAGAGCTAGGGCTTGAGGAGAGCGTGGGGTTAAAGGGAAAGATTTGAGTCCTTTTATAAGCGGTGAATACTAAACGCCCCCCCCCCGCTCCAGTCGTAAACCTCGCCGGTTCGCAACGAGGTCGTGCGTAAGGTGTGATTAAGATGCTCACGTCACATTGATAAGGATCCCGTAATAAGCGGGCACGATCTCAATATTGACAAGACTTGCCAATGGGGATATACCTCGAAACGCGGAACTAGTGCCAAGAAAACGATTTGATATATTAAAGGGACAGACGCGACGCTTTGCTGAAAAGTTGTCGGTAAAGACACAGTATCCGTTTTTCGATACCTTGCCTTCGAGGCTAAGGCTTGTATTGACCATGCAGAGTCGGACATAGTACCTTTTTGTAGGGGATATTGTTTCAATATATTCGGGAGGAGGAACCCGCCTTGCAATTGTGACGCCCCCGATTTGTCCGTACACTAATCATGCACGCAAATGTGTACGACCAAGATCAGGGACTCACTGGTAGATATCACAACACAACTCTAAAAGTAAAATAAGTCATACAAGCTTCATATTACAAGCCAGGGGCCTCGAGGGCTCGAATACAAGTGCTCGATCATAGACAAGTCAGCGGAAGCAACAAATATCTGAGTACAGACATAAAGTTAAACAAGGTGCCATAAGATGGCTAGCACAAACTGGGATACATATCAAAAGAGGAGCAGGCCTCTTGCCTGGGATCCTCCTAAACTACTCCTGGTCGTCGTCGGCAGACTGCACGTAGTAGTAGGCGCCTCCATTGTAGTAGGAGTCGTCGTAGGTGGCGTCTGGCTCTTGGGCTCCATCATCGGGTTGCATCATCCGAGAAGAAGGAACAGAAGGGGGAAAAGTGGGAGCAAAGCAACCATGAGTACTCATCCAAAGTACTCGCAAGCAAGGACCTATACTACATATGCAATGGTAACAATGATATGGGTAGTATCGGTGGACTGAACTGCAGCAAGCCAGAATAAGAGGGGCATATCTAATCCAATCGAATACTACGCTTCTGCTGCCCGTCGGACAAGGCGAACACGTCGGCCCCCCTTCTGCTGCTGCCGCCGGCCCCTCCGGCCGCCTGGCCGCCGCCGGGCCACTGGCCTCGTCCTGCCGCCTTGCGAGCGAGCGCCTGGTGCCTAGCGCCCAACGGCCGTGCCCGCACCCGTTAGCCCAAAACCGCTAAGGGCCCCCTGGGCCACTGCCAGGTGGGGCCTCGTGGCCCCAGAATGTTGCAATAAGAAAAGAATTTCAAAAAAAATTATATTCATTAGTTAGTTAATTAACAAATTAATTAAGTTAATTAATCATATTTAGATTAATCTAATCATTAATTAACCTAATCAGTAATTAACTAATCTAATTAAACCTGATTAGTTAGTCTTAGACTATGACAGGTGGGTCCCATTGGACCCACCGGTCAGGTTTGACTCTGGTCAGCGGACCGTTGACCACTGACATCATGCTGATGTCATGATGACGTCAGCATGCACTGTTCTGGATAATGTCGATTGAAAATGATTAAATAAATTCTAAAAATGATTAAATCTTTTTAAAATTAATATAAAATAAACCGTAACTCGGATGAAAATACTTTATATATGAAAGTTTCTCAGAATTTCGAGACGCATCCGAATACGCAAACCGTTCGTCAACCACACATCCCTAGCATACTGAACCCGCAACTTTCCCCCTCCGTTTCATCCGCCCGAAAACGCGAAACACCGGGAATACTTTCCCGGATGTTTCCCCCCTTCGCCAGTATCACCCGATACTGCGTTAGGGCACACCTAGCACCGTTACATGTCATGTCATGCATCGTCATGCATCTGTTTGCATTGTATTCACTGTTTCTTCCACCTCTTCTCTCCGGTAGACTACGAGACCGACGCTGCTGCTACCCCGATCGACTACGGTGTTGACGACCCCACCTTGGATGCCGAGCTTCCAGGCAAGCCCCCCTTGATCAACCTGATATCGCCTATTCTTCTCTCTACTACTTGCATTAGAGTAGTGTAGCATGTTACACGAAAAACAGAATCTGTCAAAAACAGAACAATCTGTAGTAATTTGTAACTTTCGCATACTTCTGTAACTCCAAAAAAATTGAAATAAATTGGTAAACGTGAGGAATTTCTCTATTAATCATCTGCAAAAAGAATCAACTAAATAGCACGCTCCAGTAAAATCTGGTGACTATTCTCGTGAGCGCTAACGTTTCTGTTTTTTACAGCATGATCATATAAACTTCACACAAGTCTTCCCAAAGGTTCTACTTGGCACAAAAACTAATTCAAACACAAAACCACATCTAAACAGAAGCTAGATACAATATTTATTCCTAAACAAAAGCAAAAAGCAAAGAACAAAAATAAAGTTGGGTTGCCTCCCAACAAGCGCTATCGTTTAACGCCCCTAGCTAGGCATGATGATTTCAATGATGCTCGCATAAAAGATAAGAATTGAAACATAAAGGGAGCATCATGAAGAATATGACTAGCACATTTAAGTCTAACCCACTTCCTATGCATAGGGATTTTGTGAGCAAACAACTTATGGGAACAATAATCAACTAGCATAGGAAGGCAAAACAAGCATAACTTCAAAATTTTAAGCAGATAGAGAGGAAACTTGATACTATTGCAATTCCTACAAGCATATGATCCTCTCTCATAATAATTTTCAGAGGCATCATGAATGAATTCAACAATATAGCTATCACATAAAGCATTCTTGTCATGGTCCCCAAGCATATAAATTTTATTACTCGCCACATAAGCAAAATTCTTCTTATTCAGAATAGTCGGAGTATCTTAAGAGACTTGAATACTATAGATTGTTTCCACATTAAAAGAGTAATGTTCAGAAAAAGGTTAATCATAATCATGACAAGTTTTATAAGTATAATCATCACTACTTTTTATAGCATAAGTGTCATCACAATAATCATCATAAATAGGAGGCATGCTTTCATCATAATAGCTTTGCTCATCAAAACTTGGGAGGCTAAAAATATCATCTTCATCAAACGTAGCCTCCCCAAGCTTGGGATAAACATTAATTGCAGAAAATAAAATTCTCAAATATATCATTCTCATCAAACATAGCATCCCCAAGCTTGGGCCTTTTCATATCATAAGCATAATCACTATCATCATTTATAGTATGGATAGCACCGATAGTATAGCAATTATCATCATCACAATGAGTAATAGGAGCAACATCATTTGGGAGGGTTACCTTTTTATCTTTGCTTCTCCGTCTTTTCTTTTTCTTCTTCACATTAGGTATGGGTTTAATCTTCTTTTTGGAGCTCCTGATTAGTGAGATTGGTAGAATAGGAGGCTCCTCCTCGTTACCTGATTCATCATAAGAAATAATAGGAGGATATTGGGAAATCTGTTCCCTTTCATTAGTATTCTTTTCATCTCCTATTTGTTTTCTTGACTTAAGGAAATTGTCAATATAAGGATTTTCAATGCAATTCACGGCACAATACATATATATTTACTCTGTATCAAAATCAAGAAGTTTATCAAGGGCAAATCCTGGAAGATGCTTAGTTCTACATTTAATTTCTTCATAACCCAAAAGCAATATAAGTTCATTATGATGTGCAAGGGAAATCAAGTCATCACAATTTTTGGACACGATTCGATCATGAAACAATTCGCATTGCATAATGAAATGACCATGTTCATTGCAAAGTTCACAAGTACGGCTAAGAAATTTTAAATTTTCAGCACAATCATCTAGCATCTGTAGCAACCATTTAGTTTCTAAATACTTATGCCTCTTGCAAAATCTATCTTCCCTATTTGGTATGTACTTGCAAACTCTATGCACTCCACAAAAATCAACATGCTTATAAGAGATATTTTCATCATGACTAGTGCAATCATCATTAGTACCATGGATATTCAAAGGATTTACACTAACAATATTGCAAGCATGCTCATCATTCAAGTCTTTAGTGCCAAGCATTCCATGTAATTCTTCTTCTAGTACTTGAGCACAATTTTCCTTCCCATCATTTTCACGAAAGATATTAAAAAGATGAAGCATATGAGGCAACCTTAATTCCATTTTTTTGGAGTTTTCTTTTATAAACTAAACTAGTGATAAAACAAGAAACTAAAAGATCTGATTGCAAGATCTAGAGATATACCTTCAAGCACTAACCTCCCCGGCAACAGCGCCAGAAAAGAGCTTGATGTCTACTACACAACCTTCTTCTTGTAGACATTGTTGGGCCTCCAAGTGCAGAGGTTTGTAGGATAGTAGCAAATTTCCCTCAAGTGGATGACCTAAGGTTTATCAATCCATGGGAGGCATAGGATGAAGATGGTCTCTCTCAAACAACCCTGCAACCAAATAACAAAGAGTCTCTTGTGTCCCCAACACACCCAATACAATGGTAAATTGTATAGGTGCACTAGTTCGGCGAAGAGATGGTGATACAAGTGCAATATGGATGGTAGATATAGGTTTTTGTAATAGGAAAATATAAAAACAGCAAGGTAGCAAGTGGTAAACGT
This sequence comes from Secale cereale, assembly GCA_902687465.1. Classification (NCBI taxonomy): domain Eukaryota; kingdom Viridiplantae; phylum Streptophyta; class Magnoliopsida; order Poales; family Poaceae; genus Secale; species Secale cereale. Next base: position 462,489,273 of record LR738713.1, on the reverse strand, counting down.
GAGCATAAACGGTGTGGCAATGATAGGAAACAAGGCCTAGGGTTCATACTTTCACTAGTGGAAGTTCTCTCAACAAGGATAACATAATTGGATCATATTACTAGCCCTCAACATGCAACAAAGAGTCACTCCAAAGTCACTAATAGCAGAGAACAAATGAAGAGATTATGGTAGTGTACGAAACCACCTCAAAGTTATTCTTTCTGATCGATCTATTCAAGAGTCCGTAGTAATGTTCAATCTATCATAGAGTTCGTACTAGAATAACACCTTAAGACACAAATCAACCAAAACCCTAATGTCACCTAGATACTCCATTGTCACCTCAAGTATCCATGGGCATGATTATACGATATGCATCACACAATCTCAGATTCATCTATGCAACCAACAAAAAGTACTTCAAAGAGTGCCCCAAAGTTTCTACCGGAGAGTCAAGATGAAAACGTGTGCCAACCACTATGCATAGATTCCCAAGGTCACGAAACCCGCAAGTTGATCACCAAAACATACATCAAGTAGATCACATGATATCCCATTGTCACCACAGATAAGCACGTGCAAGACATACATCAAGTGTTCTCAAATCCCTAAAGACTCAATCCGATAGGATAACTTCAAAGGGAAAACTCAATCCATTACAAGAGAGTAGAGGGGGAGAAGCATCATAAGATCCAACTGTAATAGCAAAGCTCACGATACATCAAGATCGTGCCATCTCAAGAACATGAGAGGGAGAGAGATCAAACACATAGCTACTGATACATACCCTCAGCCCCGAGGGTGGACTACTCCCTCCTCGTCATGGAGAGCGCCGGGATGATGAAGACGGCCACCGGTAAGGGTTCCCCCCCTCCGGCAGGGTGCCGAAACAGGGTCTAGATTGCTTTTTGGTGGCTACAGAGGTTTTCGGTGGCGGAACTCCCGTCTAGGTTATTATTTTGAGGTTTTAGTATTTATATGATTTTTTTGGCGTAGGGCACAAGTCAAAGGGGGCATCCGGGCTGTCCACGAGACAGGGGCACACGCCCTCCTGGAGTGGGCGCGCCCCCCACCCTCATGGGCAGCCCGTGGCTCTCCTGGCCCAACCCTTTTACTTCGGGGGCTTCTTTTGGTCCAGAAAAAATCACCAAAAATTGGCACGTCAATTGGGCTCCGTTTGATATTCCTTTTCTGTAAAACTCAAAAACAAGGAAAAAACAGAAACTAGCACTGGGCTCTAGGTTAATAGGTTAGTCCCAAAAATAATATAAAAGTGTATGACAAAGCCCATTAAACAACCAAAACATCATAAATAATAGCATGGAACAATCAAAAATTATAGATACGTTGCAGACGTATCAGGTATATGGTACCGGCGAAAGTTGCGCGGTACTAGAGTGGCTAGCAAGGTGGAAGGGTGAGAGTGCATATAATCCATGGACTCAACATTAGTCATAAAGAACTCACATACTTATTGCAAAAAATCTATTAGCCCTCGAAGCAAAAATACTACGACACATGCTCCTAGGGGGGAGGTTAGTAGGAGTTAACCATCGCGCGCCCCTGACCTTCACGCAAAGATAAACAATCAAAATACAATGCACGCCAATTTGGTTACATAGTTAGGAGACCATACGTGCATGCTTAGGGAATCACAAACCTTAACACCAATATTTTTACTAAACCATAATCATTCACTAGTTCCTCCCACATATTAGCATCTCTATATCGCAAAACTATTGCAAGGAATCAAACATATCATATTCAACGATCTACAAGTTTATGTAGGATTTTATGACTAACCATGTGAATGACCAATTCATGTCAGCTCTCTAAATAGATATAAGTGAAGCAAGAGAGTTTTAGTTCTTTCTACAAAAGATATGCCCATGCTCTAAAAAATATAAGTTAAGAAAAAGAGCATTCTACAAATGGCGGTTTTCTATGTGAGGAGAAACAGGCAATCCAAACTTCAAATGATATAAGTGAAGCACATGAAGCATTCTATAAAGCCGTACTCAAAAGATATAAGTGAAGTGCAAAGAGCATTCCATAAATCAACCAAGGACTATCGCATACCAGCATGGTGCATTTATTAAAAGAAAAAAAGCACACAATGCTCCAAGAGTTTACGCATATCATGTGAATGAAACGAATCCGAAAACATACCAATAATTGTTGAAGAAAGATGGGATGCCTTCCGGGGCATCCCCAAGCTTAGACGCTTGAGTCTCCTTGAATATTTACTTGGGGTGCCTTGGGCATCCCCAAGCTTGAGCTCTTGCCTCTCCTCCTTCTTCTCACATCGAGGCATCCTCGGTCTTTGAATACTTCAGCCACACAAAACTTAACCGAACTTTTAGTGGCGGGGTTAGGGCATATGATAAATAAAATACCATCATGTACTGCTCTAACATTATTGTATAGTTATAAACAACATTACCCACTGTATGCTATCATAATTCTATGGCCCCAAGTCAAGGACGCATCAACAAGAGTTCAAACATATGCAAATAATGAAGCTATAACAGCAATCTGTGAAAACAGGATAGTCTGTAGTAATCTGAACATTAACCATACTTCGGTAACTCGAAAAATTATGAAAAAATTAGGAAAAAACAACAATTTTTAAAGCAAGACTTTACAAAAAGTTTCAGATCCTTTCATCATTCAAGTAAAAAATGTAAAATCATGCACTACAACCAAAGTTTCTGTTTTTGCATCGTACAAACCAACAAGCAGTTTAATCATCCTAAAGGAAACTCTTGGCACATTATTTTTATAGTACAATGGAATTGTACAAGGGGATAATTATTTTTGTTGAAAAGTTTCTGTAATCAAGGTTCACAAAGTTTCCATGGGCATGAACAAAGTTCAAGGCTAGCTCCCACTTTAACAATGCTCGTCTTTCTCACTTTCACTTTTCTTTTTTGAAAAAGTTTTAGGTTCCCCTCTTTATTTTTTTGTTTTTAAACTTTATAAAAGCACACAACAGAAATAAATGACTCTCTAAAACTTCCGGGTTGTCTCCCTGGCAGCGCTTTCTTTAAATCCATTAAGCTAGGCATATAGTGCTCAAGTAATGGATCCACCCGGATCGCAAGGTATATCAAAGCCAATTTTAAATAGCAATGATTTGGAATTTAGTAGTGAGCACAAAGTGATATGTGTCATGCAAAAACGAAGTCTAACTCTCTTCCTATGCATAGGCATGTCATACAAGAACGATTCATGCACATCAAGTAAAGGCCAAAGCATAGTATAAGCAGTTTCTTGCAATTTTATCATGTTGGAAACATAGAGAGGTGGAGATGTAGTTCCTCTCTCATAATAATTGCAAGTAGGAGCAGCAAGCACATGCATATTATATTCATCAAGAACATCATGTGCAACAGAAAAAGGCAACCCATTAATATAATCCTTAATAAGTGCAAACTTCTCCGATATAGTGTAGTTTGGAGAACTCAAAAAGATAATAGGACTATCATGCGTGGGTGCAATAGCAACAATCTCATGTTTAACATAAGGAACTATATCAAGTTCATATCCATAAGCATAATTCATATTGGCATCTTGGCCACAAGCATAGCAAGCATCATCAAAAAGGGATATTTCAAAAGAATCAACGGGATCATAGCAATCATCCTTCGGTAAGCATGAAGGGAAATTAAACAATGTATGAGTTGAAGAGTTACTCTCATTAGAAGGTGGGCACGGGTAGCTAATCCGCTCTTCCTCCTTTTGTTCTTCGCTCTCCTCCTCATCTTTTTCATCCAATGAGCTCACAATGTCATTGATTTCTTCTTCCATAGGCTCCTGCAAAATATTAGTCTTTTCTTGGACAGCGGAGACCTTCTCAATAAACGCATCAATATCGTAGTTATATTCATAATTAAAATAGCAATATTTCAATATAGCAAGATTTTCAGGCCTAGAAACATCATCATCAAAAGCATCATTCTTTTTAAACAGAGATTCAATTTCAAAAGCACCCTTAAAAGCAACGAATTCTTCTATTTGTTCCACATCATAATAATTATATATACCATTAGCATCATAAGCTAAGGTTTCATTATCATTAAATTTGCATGAAAAGGGAAGGTGTGGAGCCTTCATCCTAGAGCAACAAGTATAATCATATCTCAAGCATAGTTGCCGAGCATACCAATGCACCATATGAATTTGATCCCATAACATTTTCCCTATTTTTGTCAAGCGATAATCCCTAAAGTATTCACGTTGATCCAACGTTACTCCCATTACATAGTTGAATGGGGTTTTCTCAGGATTATCAAAGAAGTACATAATATCTTTCACAAAATGAGCATCGAGGGTTTTAGGAGGTTCTCCATCTCCATGAGTAGCAAGTACACCTAAGTTTTTTGGTATTTCGTGTTCCATATCCATAACTAAATATAGAGAACAACTTAGAACAGCAAATAAAATCTACTTAGTGATAAAGCAAACAAGAACACACGAGAATATTCACCCCACGCTATTGCTCCCCGGCAACGGCGCCAGAAAAAGTTCTTGATAACCCACATGTGTAGGGGATCAGTTGTAGCCTCTTTCGATAAGTAAGAGTGTCGAACCCAACGAGGAGCTAAAGGAAGAACAAATATTCTCTCAAGTTCCATCGACCATCGATACAACTCTACGCACGCTTGACGTTTACTTTACCTAGAACAAGTATGAAACTAGAAGTACTTTATATGTGTTTTTGGGTAGGTTGCAAGAATATAAAGAGCACGCAAATATGAACAATGGGCAGTTAAGATAAAGAAACAATAAAGTTGGTAACAGCGAGTGTGGAAAAGTGGTGGTAGGAGTTGCAAAATTTCTCCTAAGCAATTGACTACGTTACTAGACCGATAGCAAGTTTTATGTGGGAGAGGCCAGTGCTAGCATGTCATCCCTTACTTGGAATTCTATGCACTTATGAATGGAACTATTAGCAAGCTTCCGCAACTACTAACGTTCATTAAGGTAAAACCCAAGCATAGCATTAAGATATATTGGTCCCCCTTCAATCCCGTATGCATCAATTTCTACGCTAGGTTGAAGCTTCTGTCACTCTTGCCCTCCAATACGTAGTCCTATCAACATACAACTAACCCTATGGTGTGATCCATGCGCGCGCTCATATGATGGGCATCAAAGGACAGCAACATAACCACAAGCAATTTAAATCAATCATAACAATTCACCAATCACCGATAGGACAACGATAATCTACTCAGACATCATAGGATGGCAACACATCATTGGATAATAATATGAAGCATAAAGCACCATGTTCAAGTAGAGGGTACAGCGGGTTGCGGGAGAGTGGACCGCTGTAGATAGATGGGGGAAGGTGATGGAGATGTTGGTGAAGATGACGGAGGTGTTGGTGTAGATCGCCATCACACGATGATGGCCCCGGTGGCACTCCGGTGCCACCGGAAGCGAGGGGGAGAGAGTCCCCCTCCTTCTTCTTCTTCCTTAACCTTCTCCCTAGGTGGGAGAAGGGTTTCCCTTCTGGTCCATGGCCTCCATGGCGGCGGAGGGGTGAGAGCCCCTCCGAGATTGGATCTGTCTCTCTGTCTCTCTCTATTTATGTGTTCCCAGATTCTGGCCCTTCACCGTTTCTTATATTCCCGAAAATCGGTAACTCCGATTGGGCTGATTTTTTGACACGATTTTTATCCGGATATTAGCTTTCCTACGGCGAAAGAAGGGCATAAACCACCATACGGAGTGGCCACGAGGGCCTAGGGCGCGGCTGCCCCTGGTGGGCGCGCCCCCTGCCTCGTGGCCCACTCGTGCATCGTCTCACGTTGGTTCCGCTTCCCAAAATTCACATATATTCCAAAAAAAATCTCCATCTGTTTTTGTTCTGTTTGGACTCCGTTTGATATGGATATTCCGCGAAAGAAAAAACATGCAACAAATAGGAACTGGCACTAGGTACTGGATCAATATGTTAGTCCCAAAAAATAGTATAAAAAGTTGCCAAAAGTATATGAAAGGTGTAGAATATTAGCATGGAACAATCAAAAATTGTAGATACGACGGAGACGTATCAATCGTCATACGTATAGTTCGGTACCCCCTACCCGAGATCTGCCCGTTTCGACACCGACACTTGGCGAAAAGGCTTATCTTCGAGTCACACCAATGAAGGGTGCTCAGTACTTCGGGATCAAGGGCAAGTTAGCTGCTCGCTATATATGTCCATTCACTATTCTTGAAAGGCGTGGAAAGCTGGCATATCGACTGGAGCTTCCGCCGAACCCACTTCAAGGACCCAATCCGAGCAGTGGGTCATGAAGTGCTCGAGTTGCAACAAGACCTCTCCTATAAAGAGCATCCGGTCCGCATTCTCGACCAAGCTTAACGCCGCACACGTCAGAAGGCGATCAAGTTCCTCAAAGTCCAGTGGTCGCATCACTCTGAAGACGAAGCCACTTGGGAACGCGAGGATCGTCTCCGCGATGAATACCCCACACTATTTCCTTCTACCCCCTAAATCTCGGGACGAGATTTCTTGTAGTGGAGGAGAATTGTAACGCTTGGATAATTAAGCTACAGTGAAACTCTGCTAATGATGCCACGTCACCTCATTTACTGTTGTTAATCCCACGTTGGTTCAAAACGCTTCAAATTCAAATTTGAATTAATGGCAAACGACAAAAGTTTTCAAACATTAAAATTAAAATGTTCGGAATGTGAAATAATTAGTGGTACTAAATTAGGTACAACTTTTGTATTTTACAAAACAAAATTTAACTGGTAAATAAAATAAAACATAAAATAAGAAAATAAATAAAAGAAAAGAACAAAACAGAAAACAAAAAGAAAGAAAAAGGTAAAGCCCCCTCTCCTTGGGCCGTTCGGCCCAACTGGGCATCCAGGCCACCAGCAGGCCCACCCCATTCCCCATATCCCCCACGGACCCGAAACCCTAACATCGACACCCCACTTCCCCCTTGTTGACCTCTCCCTCTCCCGATCCAGATCTGGATCGGGGACGAACTACTCGACGCCATCGCCCATCGCCCCTGACGCCGCGTGCCAGAGCCCCACGCCTCCCCGTCTCCATCATTGCCGTCCCCGTGTCCTTCCCTGAGTCGTCTTCATCGATCCTCGCCGACGTACATCTACAATGTGGGGTGAGGACTCCATTCTTCCCCTTCCCCATTCGATCGCCGGCGACGACTGTGTTATGTTCGATTACTGCGACGCCGCCCCCTCTCCGCATTCCCTCGAGCTCGAACTCGAGCTCTAGTGTCGCCTTGCGCCCAAGACTATGCTCGCTGCACACACGACCCTGCGCCGCTTCCTTGCTTGCCAACCGGACCTCGCCATCCCGCGCCTGCGCACTGAGTCCAGACGCGCCCCCGCGCTCGCTTGGCCGCGCCAACCGCGTTCACACCCCTTCCATGCCGCTGCTGCTACAGCCACCACCGTTGCCACACGCGACGTGCCTCTCCTCCCGCAGCTCATCTCGCACCCAATCGAGCCCACCTCCGGTGGCCGCGATGCTGCTTTCCACCGCGCCGCCGCTGCCTGCTGTAGCTGCTGCCCGCAATGGCCCCGGCGGGCCTGCGCCCTCCGCCCACTACGGCCCCGGCACCCCCCTCCGGCGATCGCCCGCATCGCCATGGCCTCGCCTCCGCTGCGCCCGGCGCGCCCCTACCGACGCCTGCCCCTCGCGCTTCCCGATGCCGCCTAGGGCCGCCGCTCCCCGCCGGCGCCCGCCAGCCGCCCCGCGGGCCAGCGCCCATTCGGGTTGTGCCCGACGCCCGCGCCCGCTAAGGCCTCTGTCCATATGACGTATGGGCCCCGCCCCTGAACGTTTAAAAAGAAAAAGAAAAAGAATTAAAATAAATATATATATATATATTTATTAATTAAGCTTATTAATTATGTTCAACTATACTAATTAAAATTAGTTAACCTAATCAAGTATTTACACTAATTAATCAGTTTTCGTTAATCTCGGTCAATGACAGTGGGACCCACGTGTCGGTTTGACCGGTCAACAGTAAGAGTTGACCGCTGACGTCATGCTGACATCATAACTGCAATTTCGAATTAAAATAATCTGTTAATTCTAGAAAATGATAGCAAATGGTCTTTGTGTCCGGTCCTGACTTGGGTTCAGCTTTGCATTAGCCTTTTTCTTGTACCAAATCTTCATGAACTTTAACGATTTCTACACCATCAACACTTGATTCATGCCTTTCTTAATATGCTGCTCTGCCACCTTAAGCATCCCATGCAATTCAGTGAGCTTCTTATCCATACCGCGCATATGATAGTTCAACATGAACGTCCCATAGCAAGGTGGAAGAGAACCCAGAACTATATCGGAGGCCAGCACATGCAAGAGCGGGAAGCCTAACCGATCCAAAGCTTGCATGTATCTGATCATTTTGATCACATGCCAGCTCAGTGGATCACCCTCCTTAAGCTTGCAACCCATCAAGGATCGCCAGATGTTGAACCTTTTAGTCCTAGCCCGTGTCTGAAACATGCTCTTGAGACCCTCGATCATATTGAAAGCCTCAACATTTTTGAAATGTTGTTGCAAATAGGGATCCATACAAGCCAGCATTAGAAAGTTGATTGATAACCCACAAGTGTAGGGGATCAGTTGTAGTCTCTTTCGGTAAGTAAGAGTGTCGAACCCGACGAGGAGCTAAAGGTAGAACAAATATTCCCTCAAGTTCTATCGACCACCGATACAACTCTACACACGCTTGACGTTCGCTTTACCTAGAACAATTATGAAACTAGAAGTACTTTTTAGGTGTAACAGGATATGTTTGCAAGAATATAAAGAGCACGTAAATAAGGTGGTAGGAGTTGCGAAATTGTCCCTAAGCAATAGACTACGTTACTAGAACGATAGCAAGTTTTATGTGGGAGAGGCCACTGCTAGCATGTCATCCCTGACTTTGAATTCTATGCACTTATGATTGGAATTATTAGCAAGCATATGCAACTACTAACGTTCTTTAAGGTAAAACCCAACCATAGCATTAAGATATATTGGTCCCCCTTCAATCTCGTATGCATCAATTTCTATGCTAGGTTGAAGCTTTTGTCACTCTTGCCCTCCAATACATAATCCTATCAACATACAACTAACCCTATGGTGTGATCCACGCGCACGCTCATATGATGGGCACCAAAGGACAGCAACATAACCACAAGCAAATTAAACCAATCATAGAAATTCACCAATTACCGATAGGACAATAAAAATCTACTCAGACATCATAGGATGGCAACACATCCTTGGATAATAATATGAAGCATAAAGCATCATGTTCAAGTAGAGGGTATAGCGGGTTGCGGGAGAGTGGACCGGTATAGATAGATGGGAGAAGGTGATGAAGATGTTGGTGAAGATGACGGAGGTGTTGGTGTAGATCGTCGTCGCACGATGATGGCCCCGGCGGCGTTCCGGCGCCACCGGAAGCGAGGGGGAGAGGGCCCCCCTCCTCTTCTTCTTCCTTGACCTCCCCCCTAGATGGGTTTAACTCTTGGTCCATGGCCTCCATGGCATGGGAGGGGCGAGAGCCCCTCTGATATTGGATATTTCTCTCTCTCTCTCTCTCTCTCTCTCTCTCTCTCTCTCTCTCTCTCTCTCTCTCTCTCTATTTCTGCGTTCCCAGATTCTGACCTTTCACCGTTTCATATATTCCCGGAGATCCGTAACTCCGATTGGGCTGAAGTTTTGACACGATTTTTATTCGGATATTAGCTTTCTTGCATAGAAAGAAGGGCACCAACCACCTAACGGGGTTGCCACAAGGGCCCAGGGCGCGCCCCTGCCTCGTGGCCCCCTCGGGCATCGTCTCACGTTGATTCTTCTTCCCAAAAATCACATGTATTCCAAAAAAAAATCCGTCTATTTTTATCCCATTTGGACTCCGTTTGATGTGGATATTCTGCAAAACAAAAAACATGCAACAAACAGGAACTGGCACTAGGCACTGGATCAATATGTTAGTCCCGAAAATAGTATAAAATTTTGCCAAAAGTATATGAAAGTTGTAAAATATTGGCATGGAACAATAAAAATTTATAGATGCGACGGAGACGTATCGGCATCCCGAAGCTTAATTCCTGCTCATCCTCGAGTAGGTAAATGATAAAAAAGATAGTTTTTGATGTGGAATGCTACCTTGCATAATCTTGATCATGTAATTAATCATGGCATGAATATTAAGACACGACTGATTCGAAGCAATAGTTTATCATTTGACATAAAAGAATTTAATACTCGGGCATCCCAACAAACAATCAAGTCTTTCAAAACATTAGTGCTAAAGAACATTATCCCTACAAAATCATGTAGTCTTTTATGCTCCCTTTTCTTAACACAAGGTACCCCTCATGCCCATCTCGGTGTCAGCCAAGCAATTGTTTTCATACTTTACTTTTTCGAACCTTTTCAACTCTTCACGCAATACATGAGTGTGAGCCATTGACATAGCACTATGGGTGGAATAGAAGGTGGTGATAGAAAAAAGGAGGGAGAAAGTCTCACATCGACTAGGCAAATCAATGGACTATGGAGATGTCCATCAATTGATATCAATGTGAGTGAGTAGGGATTTCCATGTGACGGATGCACTAGAGCTATAAGTGTATGAAAGCTCAAAGGAAAACTAGTGGGTGTGCATCAACTTGCTTGCTCATGAAGACCTGGAGCAATTTGAGGAAGCCCATCGTTGGAATATACAAGCCAAGTTCTATAATGAAAATTCCCACTAGTATACGGAAGTGACAACATAGGAGACTCTCTATCATGAAGATAATGGTGCTATGATGAAGCACAAGTGTGGAAAAAATATAGTAGCATTTCCCCCTTTTTTTCTTTCTTTTTTTGGGCCTTCCTTTTTTTATTTGGCCTTTCTCTTTTTTTGGCCTTTTTTCAAGGGACAATGCTCTAATAATAGTGATCATCACACTTCTATTTACTTACAACTCGATACTAGAATAAAAATATGACTCTATATGAATGCCTCCGGTGGTGAACCGGGATGGGCAATGATCTAGCATAGCAATGACATCAAAAAACGGACAAGCCATGAAAACATCATGCTAGCTTTCTTACGATCATGCAAGGCAATATGACAATGATGGTGCGTGTCATAATAAAAGGAACGGTGGAGTTACATGGCAATATATCTCGGAATGGCTAAGCGAATGCCATAATAGGTAGGTATGGTGGCTGTTTTGAGGAAGGATATAAGGTGGTTTGATGCACCGGCGAAAATTGCGCGGTACTAGAGTGGCTAGCAAGGTGGAAGGGTGAGAGTGCGTATAATCCATGAACTCAACATTAGTCATAAAGAACTCACATACTTATTGTGAAAAATCGATTAGTCCTTGAAGCAAAAATACTATGACGCATGCTCCTAGGGGGGAGGTTGGTAGGAGTTAACCATCGCGCGCCCCCGACCTTCACGCAAAGATAAACAATAAAAATACAATGCGCGCCAATTTGGTTACATAGTTAGGAGACCATACGTGCATGCTTCGGGAATCACAAACATTAACACCAATATTTTTACTAAACCACAATCATTCACTAGTACCTCCCACATATAAGCATCTCTATATCGCAAAACTATTGCAAGGATTCAAACATATCATATTCAGTGATCTACAAGTTTATGTAGGATTTTATGACTAACCATGTGAATGACCAATTCCTGTCAACTCTCTAAATAGATATAAGTGAAGCAAGAGAGTTTTAATTCTTTCTACAAAAGATATGCCCGCTCTAAGTGAAGCAAAAGAGCATTCTACAAATGTCAGTTTTCTATGAAAGGAGAAACAGGCAATCCAAACTTCAAATGATATAAGTGAAGCACATGAAGCATTCTATAAAGCCATACTCAAAAGATATAAGTGAAGTGCAAAGAGCATTCTATAAATCAACCAAGGACTATCTAAAACCAGCATGGTGCATTTATTAAAAGGAAAATAAAAAGTACACGATGCTCGAAGAGTTTACGCATATCATGTGAACGAAACAAATCCGAAAACATACTGATACTTGTTGAAGAAAGATGGGATGCCTTCTGGGGCATCCCCAAGCTTAGACGCTTGAGTCTCCTTGAATATTTACTTGGGGTTCCTTGGGCATCCCCAAGATTGAGCTCTTGCCTCTCCTCCTTCTCCTCACATCGAGACCTCCTTGATCTTCGAACACTTCATCCACACAAAACTTAACCGAACTTTTAGTGACGGGGTTAGTGCATATGATCAATCAAATCCCATCATGTACTGCTCTAACATGATTGTATAATTATAAACAAACATTACCCACTGTATGCGATCACAATTCTATGGCCCCAAGTCATGGAGGCTTCAACAAGAACTCAAACATATGCAATTAATGAAGCTAGAACAGCAATATGTGAAAACAGGACAGTCTGTAGTAATCTGAACATTAACCATACTTATGTAACTCTACAAATTCTGGAAAAATTAGGAAAAATCAACAATTTGTATAGAAAGACTTTGCAAAAAGTTTTAGATCCTTTCGACGTTCTAGTAAAAAAAGGTAAAATCGCGCACTACAGCCAAAGTTTCTGTTTTTGCACCGCACAAGCCAAAAAGCAGTTTAATCATCTTAAAGGAAACTCTTGGCACGTTATTTTTATAATACAATGGAATTGTACAAGGGGATAATTATTTTTGTTGAAAAGTTTCTGTAATCAAGGTTCACAAAGTTTCCATGGGCATGAACAAAGTTCAAGGCTAGCTCCCACTTTAACCATGCTCATCTTTATCACTTTCACTTTTCTTTTTGAAAAAGTTTTAGGTTCCCCTCTTTATTTTTTTGGTTTTTAAACTTTATAGAAGCACACAATGGAAATAAATGACTCTCTAAAACTTCCGGGTTGTCTCCCTGGCAGCGCTTTCTTTAAAGCCATTAAGCTAGGCATATGGTGCTTAAATAATGGATCCACCTGGATCCGAAGGTATATCAAAGCAAATTTTAATTAGCAATGATTTGGCATTTAGTAGTGAGCTGAAAGTGATATGTGTCAAGCAAAAACGAAGTCTAACTCTCTTCCTATGCATAGGCATTTCATACAAGAACAATTCATGCATATCAAGTAAAGGCCAATGCATGGTATAAGTAGTTTCTTGCAATTTTATCATATTGGAAACATAGAGAGGCGGAGATGTAGTTCCTCTCTCATAATAATTGCAAGTTGGAGCAGCAAGCACATGCATATTATATCTATTAAAATCATCATGTGTAGTAGTAAAACGCAACCCATTGATATAATCCTTAATAAGTGCAAACTTCTCCGATATAGTGTAGTTTGGAGAATTCAAAAAGATAATAGGACTATCATGCGTGGGTGCAATAGCAACAATTTCATTCATAACATAAGGAACTATAGCAAGTTCATTTCCATAAGCATAATTCATATTGGCATCTTGGCCATAAGCATAACAAGCATCAAGTTCTTCAAAAAGGGATATTTCAAACGAATTCAAGAGATCATAGCAATCATCATAGCATTCATCCTTCGGTAAGCACGAAGGGAAATTAAACAATGTATGAGTTGAAGAGTTACTCTCATTAGAAGGTGGGCACGGGTAGCTAATCCGCTCTTCCTCCTTTTGTTCTTCGCTCTCCTCGTCATCTTTTTCATCTAATGAGCTCGCAATGTCATCAATTTCTTCTTCCATAGTTTCCTGCAAAACATTAGTCTCTTCTTGGACAACAGAGACATTCTCAATAAATGCATCAATATTGGCATCGTATTCATAATTCTCATAGCAATATTTCAATATAGCAAAAATTTCTGGCCTATAAACATCATCAAAAGCTTCATATCATTTAAATGGAGATTCAATTTCATAAGCACCCATAAAGCAACAAATTCTTATATTTGTTCAACATCATAGTAATCATATATACCATTAGCATAAGAAGCTAATGTTTCATCATCATTAAATTTGCATGAAAAGGGAAGGTGTGGAGCCTTCATCCTAGAGCAACAAGTATAATCATATCTTAAGCATAAATCCCGAGCATACCAACGCAACATATAAATTTGATCCCATAATAGTTTCCTTTTTTGTGTCAAGCGATAATCCCTAAAGTATTCACGTCGATCCAACATTACTCCCATTATATAGTTGAATGGGGTTTTCTCAGGATTATCAAAGTAGTACATAATATTTTTCACATACTAGCATCAAGGGTATTAGGAGGTTCCCCATCTCCATGAGTAGCAAGTACACCTAATTTTTTCGTATTTCGTGTTCCATATCCAGAACTAAAGATAGATAACAACTTAGAACAGCAAATAAAATCTACTTAGTGATAAAGCAAACAAGCACACTCGAGAATATTCACCCCACACTATTGCTCCCCGGCAACGGCGCCAGAAAAAGGTCTTGATGACCCACAAGTGTAGGGGATCAGTTGTAGCCTCTTTCGGTAAGTAAGAGTGTCGAACGCAATGAGGAGCTAAAGGTAGAACAAACATTCCCTCAAGTTCTATCGACCACCGATACAACTCTACACACGCTTGACATTTGCTTTACCTAGAACAAGTATGAAACTAGAAGTACTTTGTAGGTGTAACGGGATAGGTTTGCAAGAATATAAAGAGCACGTAAATAAAAACTAGGGGCTTTTTAGATAAAGAAGCAATGAAGTTAGTATAGTGAGTGCGGAAAAGTGGTGGTAGGAGTAGCGAAATTGTCCCTAAGCAATTGACTACGTTACTAGACCGATAGCAAGTTTTATGTGGGAGAGGCCACTGCTAGCCTGTCATCCCTAAATTGGAATTCTATGCACTTATGATTGTAACTATTGGCAAGCATCCGCAACTACTAACGTTCATTAAGGTAAAACCCAACCATAGCATTAAGATATATTGGTCCCCCATCAACCCCGTATGTATCAATTTCTATGCTAGGTTGAAGCTTTTGTCACTCTTGCCCTCCAATATATAGTCCTATCAACATACAACTAACCCTATGGTGTGATCCACGCACGCGCTCATATGGTGAGCACCAAAGGACAGCAACATAATCACAAGCAAGTTAAACCAATCATAGCAATTCACCAATTACCGATAGGACAACGAAAATCTACTCAGACATCATAGGATGGCAACACATCATTGGATAATAATATGAAGCATAAAGCACCATGTTCAAGTAGAGGGTACAGCGGGTTGCGGGAGAGTGGACCGCTGTAGATAGATGGGGGAAGGTCATGAAGATGTTGGTGAAGATGACGGAGGTGTTGGTGTAGATCGCCGTCGCACGATGATGGCCCCGACGGCGTTCCGGCGCCACCGGAAGCGAGGGGGAGAGGGCCCCCCGCCTTCTTCTTGTTCCTTGACCTTCCCCCTAGATGGGAGAAGGGTTTAACTCCTGGTACATGGCCTCCATGGCATGGGAGGGGCGAGAGCCCCTCCGAGTTGGATATGTCTCTTTGTCTCTCTTTGTTTCTGCGTTCCTAGATTCTGGCCTTTCACCATTTCTTATATTCCCGGAGATCCATAACTCCGATTGGGCCGAAATTTTGACACGATTTTTATCCGGATATTAGCTATCTTGCAGCGAAAGAAGGGCAGCAACCACCTTACGGGGTGGCCACGAGGGACCAGGGCGCCCCTGCCTCATGGCCCCCCTCGGGCATCGTCTCGCGTTGATTCTTCTTCCCAAAAATCACATATATTCCAAAAAAATCTCCTTCTGTTTTTATTTTGTCCGGACTCCGTTTAATATGGATATTCTTTGAAACAAAAAACATGCAACAAACAGGAACTGGCACTAGGCATTGGATCAATATGTTAGTCCCAAAAATAGTATAAAAAGTTGCCAAAAGTATATGAAAGTTGTATAATATTGGCATGGAACAATCAAAAATTATAGATACGACGGAGACGTATCACTGATCTCCGCGATACTGGTCAACTCCTCCATGTCCAGTCTTCTCTTATTCCTCATGAGTTTCTACAACCTCCAAGAGACTTTGCATCATGAGATCGCCCAGGTCCAGGCTCGATTCTTTTGGGAAAGTGACAATAATAAGTGGAAGTGCCATATGGTCAGATGGCCCGACAACTACAAGTAGTACGACCAAGGCGGGCTAGAGATTATGTGCTCCAAGTGTATGAACATCTCCTTGCTTTCTCTGTGGCTTTGGGGCATTGAGAAAGGGGAGGGAGACCTTTGGCTTGACATCATCCGGCAAAACCCTCAAGGTTCGAACTCTGGGGTGCGCACGAAGACTTCCGCCCTAGCCCTTCTACTCGACAGTTCTAGGCCTAGCTCGTCAGATCCAACGAACAAGAGACACAAGATTTATACTGGTTCGGGCCACCGTTGTGGTGTAACACCCTAATCCAGTGTGTGTGGTGGATTGCCTTGTAGGCAGAGGAAGAACTAGTACATGGACGAACTACTCCTGGGGAGAGGTGTTCTTGAGCTCAGGTGAGCTTGAGGAGTGTGGCCTTCTATTGGATCAACTTGAGATGAGATCAACTCTGTCTCTGATGAGATGATCCCAATGGTGGTGGCTAGTCCTATTTATAGTGGCCAGGGTTCTCTTCCCAAATATTGAGCAGGAATGAATCCCACAACGGCCAAATTTGAAGGGGAACAACTAGTACAAGCTATCCTGACAAAAGGTGGTCTTCGCTGCCAAAGGCTCTGGTGATGATGCCGCCGTGGGCTCCATGATGACCTCCATCCTGTTGTCCTGCTGGTCTTGGTCTCGTTGCACTGATATGGAAACCTTTGCCTGACACCTCGAGACTCCACGCCTGCACCTGCTCCTTTAGCACCGAAGAGGAAACTGGCACTCTGCGCCCGCTGGCGCCCGCCTTGCTTTAGTCGTCACTGCTTACATCATGAGGACCTCGCAAGGTTCCCCTTGCCTTGATATCTCCGATCCTCACGAGCCGGCCTGGCGAGGCCGCCCCAGGGGATGTCCTATGTTGTCCGCCTCGCGAGGCTTGGCCCCTCGTGAGGGTCTTGAGTGTTGTTGAATAAGTTGGGACACACTAGGCCGCCTTGCGAGCCATGCTCTAGGCCGCAGGCAGGCAAGTCTGGGTACCCCCGTTCCCAGAACTCCGACAGTATTTACGTGCCCAACCACTCTCCTTTTGTCAGCAGTCTGGCGGATCACAATTTTGGCAGTCTATCATTCAGCTGCTCCTAGTTCTCCGCATTGGGACCTCCATCTCGCTAGGTTTCGGAGCCTCCACCCTATTTTGGTTTGACAGATGGGTTGGGGATGTTCACTTTGTAGCCCTCTTCCCTGACTTGTTCTCCGTGGCAGTAGAACCTAGGATCTCCGTCAAGGTCACCCTCGCTGATTTAGGGTGCCTCGTGTTCTAGCGGCCTTTTAGCGAGATCTTGCAGCCTGGGACGAGCACCTCGGCTGCATTGCGCTCCCCGAGCCTGATGTTGATCTTGTGGCTGATTGCATATCCTGGCGCCTTGTGCCCTCGGGTATCTTCTCCACCAAGTCACTGTACCAGGCCATTGCACCCTCACCCGCCCCCTGCCTCTTACTTTTGTGTGGTACTTTCAACTTCCATTGAAGATTAGGATCTTCTTGTGGCTGGACTCCCTCTGGAGTGGAGATCCACAAGCAGAATGGCCCAGGTGACGGACTGTGCACCCTATGCAGGACAGTAGAGGACTAGAATTACATCCTCTTCTCTTGCGTTTCTGCCCAATTCCTTTGGAGTTGCTTTCAGGAGGCGGTTGGGGGACGTTGGTGTCACAACAACTTCCCCTTCGCCAAAATACAAGCATCCCCCTAGTAGACTCGCCACATTAGGTGGTGATTGGGGTCCTTGCCTGGACGTTGTGGATGGTCCGCAATAAACTTGTGGTCCAGCATGTTCCTCTACAACGTGCAACTGGCATAGTTTTTGAATGGTGTGGATACTTGCAGCTTTGGCGGCCGCTTAGCCACCCTCGGGATCGGGACGCCATCAACACCGTCATCGCCGATATTCGCTCAATGGCTCTCCGCTTGGCTCCGCCGCTTCCTCCGCCACCTCCCGAGCACGACTAGCTCCCTTGTTGGAGTCGCCGCCTCTTTGTTTTTCTTCTCTGGGCTTGTTGATCTATGTCCTTAGTAGAACCTTCGTGCTTTCGTATTGTTATTGTGTGTGTGTGCGGCGTGAACCTTGTGTATTCTGTTGCTTGGCGGATTTGTTTTATCTATGATGCGGACCGAAAGCCTTTTTCTGTAAGCTGGTCTCTGTTGATTCATCAATGAGTGTTTAGTAGGCATTCCTGGTTCTCGTGTTAGCATTATTGGCAGGTTCCTCTAGAAGTGGATCCTCTAGAGTAGGTTCCTTCTTATCATGCTTGAGAACAATTTTCAAATTCCTATACCATGTGGCAAAGTTTGTTCCATTAAGTTTATCCTTTTCCAAGATTGATTTTGATGCAAAGTTGAGTTGAGCAGGTGGTGCCATTGATCTACAACAGAAAAATATGCAATCAGTAAGCAATGTGCAATGTGTTTATCTAGAGTAATTCAATCCTTAAACATAAATACTCCCACTGAAGTCAGCATCAACCCTTCGCAAACTTTCAGTGATTCATGATCCAACTAGCGCATGCGACTACTGAGCTTTAGCATTACTGCTAGCCAATGTGCCTATCCAGTAAGCAACTCCTTGCTAATCGTATCACTATATGGCTCATGTCGGTTGGGTAGGTACCTTATACCCCGGGTCCCGACCTCCTTTGCCGCAAGGCCCAAAACCGTTTTGATAGCCTTGTCAAGTCATCGTGATGCAGTGCATGTTTGTGTTCGACACACTTCAGTTCAAGGATACCTAGTAGCACCCCAATTTTATGAGCCCACTACTAGACATACATGACATGCAATGGTGCAACATCTGGGATGAAAAATAAAATTGATATTAATGAGGGATCTTTCTACCATTTTAACATGCATAGAAACAAGAAGCAACATCAATCATAAATAAACATATATTGTGAAATAGTATCTCTCCTTCATGGACGTTCTTCTAGGTTGGCTCCAACTCTGATGACCATCAATGAACACCATCTTATTTGTCACGCCAGGACGCCAAGCCACAAACTTGATCTCTATCTTCAAACTAATACAACTAGTAATTAATTTAGAATCACAAGTCTACATGCAAGTATGTAACACTTCGAAAATCAAGCTACGGTAACCACACCCTAATGTGCCATGTCATCATGTACTATTAAGCCAAACTTCCACTTAATAAAAATCAAAGTCAAATTCAAATTTCAATTTCAATTCGAAATAATATTTCTTTACGCGGTAAAATATGTTCAATGAGTTGCAAAAAATCACTAAGTAATTATCATATAGAAATCAACTAAATTTATTATTATTTTTGGCCCTAGCAATATTGTAGTGGGCCCGTAACATTTAATATGGTTGTTTAAATTCCAACAAATATTCTTACTTTTCCCAAACCACCTGAAACTTTGTGTATGGCCCTATGCTAATGCACTGGAATTATGTGCCAAGTTTCAACATTGGCAAAATTCATTTGGCATAGAAACTAAATGCAAGACTAAGGCAAAATGCAAAATAGAAAATGGAAAAAGAAAGAGAAAGGAAAACAAAGGCAAAGCAAACCTAAACAACTGGGCGCTAGGGCCATGTGGCTGGGTGGCCTAGCCAGCCCACACCCCACTCATCCCCTTCCTCCCGCTACAGGAGGCACAGGAGGGCGTGGCTGCCATCCCAGCAACCATGCCCGCCGATGCCGTCATGGAAGACATCCGCCGCATCCCCCGTGCGGATAAGGTCGCGTCCGGCCTCCTCTCCCTCGCAGTCAAACCCTGGCGCCCAATTCCCTCGCTTTGAATCACTCTACCTACGAAACCCTGGCGCCACTTCCGAATCACTCTGAGCTGTGCTACCTCCCCTGACCTTTCTCTAGCTCAATCCCGAGCTCTAGCATCTACCATCGGCTGCAAAACCCGTGGTCGCGCCCGGAGCCCCGATCCCTCGCACCCTTGCCATGCCCCTGCTCGCCCGGCCACGCTCTCGCCCCCCCTTGCAGCCACCCGCATGCTCCGCACATGCCTGGCCTTGCCGGACCCCACCTTGGCCTTGCCTCCCTCTCACGCGCGCTGCAGCACCCACACCCGCCTTCCCCAGTCACCGCTTCGCTCGCCGCAGACGCCACCATGATGCATCTCTAGATGCCCCGCGACCACCATGCGAAGCGCGGGACCACCAGATCTCCAATGGTACCACCCACTCGAGCTCTCGTCGCCGTTAATGGACGAACGACCAACCCCGCCATTGCGTCTTAATGTCGGCATTTAGCCACCGATTAACCCAGTGATTAGCCACTAACCCGCCACCTTAACCCCCCTGACAGTGGGCCCCTTGTTGGAAATATGCCCTAGAAGCAATAATAAATTGTTTATTATCATATTTCTTTGTTCATGATAATCATTTATTATCCATGCTAGAATTGTATTGATCGAAAACTCAAATACATGTGTGGATGCATAGACAACAATATGTCCCTAGTCAGCCTCTACCGGACTAGCTTGTTAATGAAAGATGGATGTGGTTTCCTAGCCATTTACATGAGTTGTCATTTGATGATGAGATCACATCATTAGGTGAATGATGTGATGGACGAGACCCAAACAATGAACGTAGCATATGATCGTGTCAAATTTATTGCTATCGTTTCTGCTTGTCAAGTATATGTTCCTATGACCATGAGATCATGCAACTCACTCACACCGGAGGAGTACCTTGTGTGTAAAAACGTCGCAACGTAACTAGGTGACTAGAAATGTGCTCTATAGGTATCTCCGAGGGTGTCTATTGAGTTGGCATGGATCAAGACTGGGATTTGTCACTCCGTGAGATGAAGAGGTATCTCTGGGCCCTCTCGGTAATACAATATCACAAGAATCTTGCAAGCAATGTGACTAAGGAGTTAGTTGCGAGATATTGTATTATGGAACGAGTAAAGAGACTTGCTGGTAACGAGATTGAACTAGGTATGGAGATACCTACGATCGAATCGCGGGCAAGTAACATCCGATAGACAAAGGGAACTACATACAGGATTATCTGAATCCTTAATATCGAGGGTCAACCGATAAGATCTTTGTAGAATATGTGGGCACCAATATGGGCATCCAGGTCCCGCTATTGGTTATTGACCGTAGAGGTGTCTCTGTCATGTCTGCATAGTTCTCGAACCCGCAGGGTCTACACACTTAACGTTTGGTGACGATATTAGTATAGTTGAGTCCTTATGGTGGTTACCGAAGGTTGTTCGGAGTCCCGGATGAGATCTGGACATGACGATGAACTAAGAAATAGTCCGGAGGTGAAGATCGATATATTGGACGAAGGGTATTGGAGTCCAGAAGTGTTCCGGGGGTACCAGGTGATGACCAGCATGACCGAAAGGGGTTTTGGGGGCCCCGACAAGTGTTGGGGGGCTCATGGTCCAAGGGGAGGGGGCAAACCAGCCCACTAAGGGGTTGTGCGCCCCCCTCACCCCTTTCCACGTTGCCAGAGGAGGTGGGGGTGCCACCCATAGGGTTCCCACCCCTTTGCCTTGAGGGCCAAGTCTCCTAGGGGAAAACCCATCTAGGGTTTCCCTCTTGTGGCCGCCGGCCCTAGAGGGGATCTCCTAGGGGCGCCCCTCCTCTCCCCCTCCCCCTATATATAGAGAGGTAGAGGGGAGCCGCACCATTACATGCCTTGGCGCTGCCCCTCCTTTCCCGTAGCTCTTCTCCTCATACGCGTAGTGCTTAGCAAAGCTCTGCCACAATTCCTCCACCACCACCACCACCACGTCGTCGTGCTGCCGGAGGACTCAAGCTACTACTTCACCTTCGCTCGCTGGATCGAGGAGGTGAAGACGTCATCAAGTCGTACGTGTATTGAACGCGGAGGTGCCGTCCGTTCGGCACTAGATCGGAGTTCGCGAGACGGATCGTGATTGGATCACGAAGACGTACCACCACATCAACCATGTTCTTGAATGCTTCCGCTTAGCGATCTGCAAGGGTATGTGGATCCAACTCTCCTCTCGTAGATGTGCATCTCCTTGATTGATCTTGGGTGTTCGTAGAATTTTTTTTGTTTCCCATGCAACGTTCCCCAACAGTGGTATCAAAGCTAGGTCTATGCGTAGACGACATCACGAGTAGAACACAAAGGAGTTTGTGGGCGTTGATATTCAGATTGCTTCCTTCCCTAGTATTATTTTGATTCAGCGGTATTGTGGGATGAAGCAGCTTGGATCAACCTTACATGTCCACGTACATGAGACCGGTTCCATCGACAGACATGCAACTTGTTGCATAAAGATTGTTGGCAGGTGTCTGTCTCTCCCACCTTAGTTGGATCGGATTCGACGAAGCCGGTCCTTGTAGAAGGTTGAATAGCAATTTGCATATCACCATTGTGGCTTTGCGTAGGTAAGAATCGTTCTTGCTAGATACCCATAGCAGCCACGTAAAATATGCAACAACAAATTAGAAGACGTCTAACTTGTTTTTGCAGGGTATGTTGTGATATGATATGGCCAAATACATGATGAGATATATTTGATGTATGAGATAATCATGTTTTGTAATAGTTTATCATGACTTTCATGTCGATGAATACGGCAACCGGCAGGAGCCATAGGGTTGTCTTTAATTATTGTATGACCTATGGGTCAATCATTAAACGCTTTGTAATGATTTACTTTGTCGCTGAGCGGTAGCAATAGTAGTAGAAGCGTGGTAGGCATGACAACCCCGATGGTAGCACGATGATGGAGATCATGATGATGGATATCATGGTGTCATGCCAGTGATGATAGAGATCATGCCAGTGCTTTGGAGATGGAGAGCAAAAGCACAAGATGATGGCCATATCATGTCACTTATGATTTGCATGTGATGTTAATCCTTTTATGCATCTTATTTTTCTTAGGATGACGGTAGAAATATAAGGTGATCCCTCACTAAAATTTCAAGATAAAACAGTGTTCTCTCCAAGTATGCACCGTTGCGAAAGTTCATTATTTCGAAGCACCACGTGATGATCGGATGTGATAGACTCTACGTTCACATAGAACGGGTGCAAGCCAGTTTTGCACATGCGGAACACTTGGGATAAACTTGACGAGCCTAGCATGTACAGACATGGCCTCGGAGCACAAGAGACCGAAAGGTCGAACACGAGTCATATAGTAGATATGATCACCATGCAGATGTTCACCATTGAAACCACCTCATCTCACGTGATGATCGGACTTGGGTTGGTGAATTTGGATCGTGTTACACTCGGACAACCGGAGGGATGTTGATTTGAGTGGGAGTTCTTAAGTAATAAGATTAATTGAACTCATTTATCATGAACAATAGTCTAAGTTGTCTTTGCAAATTTATGTTGTAGATCAATGGCTCGCGCAGTAGCTCTGCCAATGTGTTCCTAGAGAAAGCTAAGATGAAAGATGATGGAAGTAACTTTGTGGACTAGGCCCGTAATCTGAGGATTATCCTCATGGTTGCCCAAAAGGTTTATGTCCTTGATGCACCACTTGGTACACCACCCGCTCCCGCATCTGTGGACGTTATGAACGTCTGGTAGTCCCGAGTTGATGACTACTCAATAGTTTAGTGCGCCATGTTGTATGGCTTAGAACCGGGACTTCGAAGGCGTTTTGAACTTTATGGAGCACATGAGATGTTCCAGGAGTTGAAGTTTATTTTTCTGGAAAAATGCCCGGATCGAGAGGTGTGAATCCTCTGATAAGTTCTACACCTGCAAAATGGAGGAGAACACTTCTGTCAGTGAGCACATACTCAGAATGTCTAGGTACTACAACCGTCTGGCTGAGTTGGGAGTTGGGCTCACGCCTGAGGCGATCACTGGCAGAGTTCTTCAATCGCTACCACCTAGCTACAATAGCTTTGTGTTGAACTATAACATGCAAGGGATGAATAGGTCAGTCTCCGAGCTGTTCGCGATGCTAAAAGTCGTTGAGTCAGACATCCAGAAGGAGCATCAAGTGTTGGTGGTCGATAAAACCACTAGTTTCAAGAAGAGCAAGGGAAAGAAGGGAAACTTCAAGAAAGGTGGCAAAGCAGTTGCTCCTCCCGTGAAGAAACCCAAGGCTGGACCCAAGCCAGAAATTGAGTGCTTCTATTTCAATGGAACTGGCCACTCGAAACGGATTTGCCCCAAGTATCTGGTTGACAAGAAGGGGTCCAACAAAGGTATATATGATATACATGTTATTGATGTGTACCTAACCAGCTCTCATTGTAGTGCATGGGTATTCAATAACGGTGTGGTTGCTCACATTTGCAACTCTAACCAGGAACTGCGGAATTGACAGAGGCTGGCGAAGGACGAAGTGACGATGCACGCGGGAAATGGTTCCAAGGTTGATGTGATCGTCGTCGGCACGCTCGCTCTTCGATAACCATCGGAATTAGTTATAGACCTGAATAATTGTTATTTAGTGCATGCGTTGAGCCTGAACATTATATTTGGATCTTGTTTAATGCGAGACGGTTACTCGTTTAAATCATAGAATAATGGTTGTTCTAGTTATATGGGTAATATCTTTTATGGTCATGCACCCATTGTGAGGGGTTTATTCTTATTGAATCTCGATAGTGATGATACACATGTTTGTAACATTGATGCCAAAAGATGTAGAGTTCATAATGATAGTACCAGTTTCTGGTGGCACTGCCGCCTAGGTCATATTGGTGTAAAGCACATGAAGAAACTCCATGCTGATGGACTTTTGGAGTCTCTTGATTTTGAATCACTTGACACATGTGAACCATGCCTCATGGGCCACATGACAAAAACCCCGTTTTCTGGGACAATGGAACGGGCAAGTGACTTGTCGGAAATCATACATAATGATGTGTGCGGTTGGATGAGTATTGACGCGTGTGGTGGATATCTTTATTTCCTCACCTTCAGCGATGATTTGAGTAGATATGGGTATATTTACTTAATGAAGCATAAGTCTGAAATGTTTGAAAAGTTCAAGCAATTTCAGAGTGAAGTCGAGAATCATCGTAACAAGAAGATTAAATTCCTACGATACGATCGAGGGGGAGAATTTCTGAGTTATGAGTTTGGCAATCACTTAAGACAATGTGGAATTGTTTCACAGTTGACGCCACCTGGAACACCACAACGTAATGGTGTGTCCGAACGTCGTAATCGTACCTTATTGGATATGGTGCGTTCTATGATGTCTCTTGCCGAACTGCCACTATCGTTTTGGGGTTTTGCATTAGAGACAATTGCATTCACTTTAAATAGGGCACCATCTAAGTCCGTAGACACGACACCGTATGAACTATGGTTTGGCAAGAAACATAAGCTGTCGTTTCTTAAGGTTTGGGGCTGCGATGCTTATGTCAAAAGGCTTCAGCCAGACAAGCTCAAACCCAAAGCAGACAAATGTGTCTTCATAGGATATCCAAAGGCGACAGTTGGGTATACCTTCTATCTCAGATCCAATGGCAAAGTATTTGTCGCTAAGAACGGGTCCTTTCATGAGAAGGAGTTTCTCTCGAAAGAATTGAGTGGGAGGAAGATAGAACTTGATGAGGTTATTGAACCTTCATTTCAACTAGATAGTAGCGCAGTGTAGAAAGAAGTTTCTGTGGCACCTACATCAGTTGAAGAGGAAGCTAATGATGGTGATCATGAGCTTTCTGTTCAAGTTGCTATCAAACCTCGTAGGTCGACAAGGATACGTTCTACTCGTGAGTGGTATGGTAACCCTGTCTTAGAGGTCATGTTGTTGGACACGATGAACCTACGAGCTATGGAGAAGCGATGGTGGGCCTGGATTCCGACAAATGGTTAGATGCCATGAAATCCGAGATGGGATCCATGTATGAAAACAAAGTATGGACTTGGAAGTATTACCTGAAGGGCGAAAGGCCATTCAGAATAAATTGATCTTCAAGAAGAAGACGGACGCGGACGGTAATGTCACCGTCCATAAAGCTCGACTTGTGGCAAAGGGGTTTTCACAAGTTCAAGGATTTGACTATGATGAGACTTTCTCACCCGTAGCGATGCTTAAGTCCATCAGAATCATGTTGGCAATACCTGCATTTTTCGATTATGAAATCTGGCAGATAGATGTCAAAACAGTGTTCCTTAATGGTTTCCTTAAGGAAGAGTTGTATATGATGCAACCGGGAGGTTTTGTCGATCCAGAGAATGCTGAAAAAGTGTGCAAACTCCAGCGATCCATTTATGGACTGGTGCAAGCATCTCAGAGTTGGAATCTTCGCTTTGATGAGGTGATCAAAGCGTTTGGGTTTATGCAAGTTTTTGGAGAAGCTTGTATTTACAAGAAAGTGAGTGGGAGCTCTATAGCGTTTCCAATATTATATGTGGATGACACATTGCTGATTGGAAACAATATAGAACTTTTGGTAAAGGTGAAGGAATATTTGAACAAGAGTTTTTCAATGAAGGACCTAGGAGAAGCTGCTTTTATATTAGGCATCAAAATCTATAGAGATAGATCGATACACTTAATAGGACTTTCACAAAGCACATACCTTGATAAGATTTTGAAGAAGTTCAAAATGGATCAGTCGAAGAAGGGGTTCTTGCCTGTTTTGCAAGGTGTGAAGTTGAGTAAGACTCAATGCCCAGTGACTACAGAGGATAGAGAAAATACGAGTGTCACCCCCTATGCTTCAGCCATATGCTCTATCATGTATGCGATGATGTGCACAAGAGCAGATGTCAGCCTTGCCATAAGTATGGCCGGAAGGTTTCAGAGTAATCCTGGAATGGAACACTGGACAGCGATCAAGAATATCCTTAAGTACCTAAAACGTAATAAGGAAATGTTTCTCGTATATGGAGGTGATCAAGAGCTCGTCGTAAAGGGTTACGTCGATGCAAGCTTTGACACTGATCCGGATGGCTCTAAGCCTCAAACTGGATATGTATATATTCTTAATGGGGGGCGGTAAGCTGGTGCAGTTCCAAGCAAAGCATGGTAGCTGATTCTACATGTGAAGCAGAGTACATAGCTGCCTCGGAGGCAGCGAAGGTGTCTGGATGAAGTAGTTCATGACAAATCTTGGAGTTGTGCCCAGTGCACTAGACCCAATGAATCTGTTCTGTGACAACACTGGTGCTTCTTGCCATGCTTGGCAAGTCACTTGCTGCAGTTCCTCTTCCAGTGATCAGATTCCTTGCAATGATTGCAAATGGTCTTTGTGTCCGGTCCTAACTTGGGTTCAGCTTTGCATTAGCCTTTTTCTTGTACCAAATCTTCATGAACTGGGACGATTTCTACACCATCAACACTTGATTCATGCCTTTCTTAATATGCTGCTCTACCACCTTGAGCATCCCATCCAATTCAGTGAGCTTCTTATACATACCGTGCATATGATAGTTCAAAACGAACGTCCCATAGCAAGGTGGAAGAGAACCCAGAATTACATTGGTGGCCAGCTCATCCAAGAGCGGGAAGCCTAACCGATCCAAAGCTTGCACGTATCTGATCATTTTGATCACATGTGAGCTCAGTGGTTTACCCTCCTTCAACTTGCAACCCATCAATGATCGCTAGACATTGAACCTTACAGTCCTAGCCTGTGTCTGAAACATGCTCTTGAGACACTCGATCATATTGAAAGCCTCAACATTTTTTAAATGTTGTTGCAAATAGGGATCCATACAAGCCAGCATTAGAAAGGTGATCTCCGCGGTCCTCATCAACTCCTCCATGTCCAGTCTGCTCTTATTCCTCATGAGTTTCTACAACCTCCAAGAGATTTTGCATCATGAGATCGCCCAGGTCCAGGCTCGATTCTTTTGGGCAAATGAGAATAATAAGTAGAAGTGCGATATGGTCAGATGGCCCGACAACTACAAGTAGCGTGACCAAGGCGGGCTAGAGATTATGTGCTCCAAGCAGATGAACATATCCTTGCTTTCCCGGTGGCTTTGGTGCATTGAGAAAGGGGAGGGCGACCTCTGGCTTCACATCATTCGGAATAAGTATTTGCGTGGCCAACCGCTCTCCTTTTGTCAGCGGTCTGGCAGATTACAATTTTGGCAGTCTGTCATTCAGCTGCTCCCGCTTCTCCGCATTGAGACCTCCATCTCGGTAGGTTCCGGAGCCTCCACCCTATTTTGGTTTGACCGATGGGTTAGGGATGTTCCCTTCGCAGCCCTCTTCCCAGACTTGTTCTCCATGGCAGTAGAACCTAGGATCTCCATCGAGGTCACCCTCGCTGATTTAGGGTGCCTCACGTTCCGGCGGCCTTTCAGCCAGATCTTGCGTCCTGGGACGAGCACCTCAGCTGCATTGCGCTCCACGAGACTGATGTTGATCTTGTGGATGATGGCATCATGGTGCCTTGTGCGCTCGGGTATCTTCTCCACCAAGTCACTATACCAGGCCATCGCACCGTCACCCGCCCCCTGCCTCTTACTTCCGTGTGGTACTTTCGATTTCCACTAAAGATTAGTATCTTCCTGTGGCAATGGATCCGTGGTTGGACTCCCTCTGGAGTGGAGATCCACAAGCAAAATGGCCCAGGTGACGAACTGTGCACACTATGCAGGACAGTAGAGGACTAGAATCACATCCTCTTCTCTTGCATTTCAGCCCAATTCCTTTGGAGTTGCTTTCGGGAAGCGGTTGGTGGACGTTGGTGTCACAATAACTTCCTCGACCTTTTGGCAAAAATACAGGCATCCCCCTAGTAGACTCGCCACATTAGGTGGTTGAAGATTGGGGTCCTCACCTGGAACTTGTGTACGGTCCGCAATAAACTTGTGGTCTAGCGTGTTCCTCTACAACGTGCGACTGGCGCAATTTTTAAATGGTGTGGATACTTGCAGCTTTGGCGGCCACTTAGCCGCCCTCTGGATCGAGGTGCCATCAACACCTTCATCGCCGGTATTCGCTCGATGGCTCTCCGCTTGGCTCTGCCGCTTCCTCTGCCACCTCCCGAGCGCGACTAGCTCCCTTGTTGGAGTCGCCGCCTCTTTGTTTTTCTTCTCTGGGCTTGTTGAGCTATGCCCTCAGTAGAACCTTCGTACTTTTGTACTGTTACTGTGTGTGTGTGTGTGTGTGTGTGTGTGTGTGTGTGTGTGTGTGTGTGTGTGCAGCGTGAACCTTGTGTACTCTGTTGCTTGGGTGATTTGCTTTATCTATGAAGCGAACCGAAGGCCTTTTTTGATAGGTTGATCTCTGTTGATTCATAAATGAGTGTATGGTAGGCATTCCTGGTCATCGCATTAACATTATTGGCAGGTTCCTCTAGAAGTGGATCATCTAGAGTATGTTCCTTCTTATCATGCTTGAGAACAATTTTCAAATTTATATACCATGTGGCAAAGTTTGTTCTATTAAGTTTATCGTTTTCCAAGATTGATTTTGATGCAAAGTTGAGTTGAGCAGGTGGTGCCATTGATCTACAATAGAAAAATATGCAATGAGTAAGCAATATGCAATGTGTTTATGTAGAGTAATTCAATCATTAAACATAAATACTCCCACTGAAGTCAGCATCAAATCTTCGCAAACTTCCGGTGATTCATGATCCAACTAGCGCATGCGACTACTGAGCATTAGCATCACTGCTAGCCAATGTGCCTATCCAGTAAGCAACTCCTTGCTAATCTTATCTCTATATGACTCTTGTCGGTTGGTGATACGTCCAAAACGTATCTATAATTTCTGCTTGCTCCATGCTTATTTTGTGTGATATTGCTATGATATTGATGCACTTCCATAAACTTTTGATCATATTTGGACTAACCTATTAACTCAGTGCACCACAGTGCCAGTTCCTGTTTTCTGCTGTTTTTCTATTGCAGGTTTCCCCCATATTAAAAGTGCTCCAAAAATTCCAGGAAAAATCAGCGTATAGGAAGCTTCGCGAAGAACCAAAGATGGGCCAGAGGGGAGCCAGGGGAGGCCCAGGCGGCCACCTAGCGCGGCCCCACCCCTGGCCGCGCCAGGGGGGCGCCTGGGGCCCCTGCTCCGCCTCTGGCTGCCCCCCTTCGCATATATATCCCTCTCGTCCTGAAACCCTCGAGGACAGAACCCTTTTTCGCGATCTCGCCTCTGTTCCACCGCTGTAGCGCTTCCAAGATCGGGAGCATCAGGAGAACTCTTCCCGGCACCCTGCCGGAGGGGAGAACCACCACCGGGAGCTTCTCAACCACCATGGACGCTTCCCGGATGAGTCGTGAGTAGTCCACCTTGGACCATGGGTCCATGATCAGTAGCTATGTGATGTTCTCCTCCCCTCTTTGCTCTTCATGATTTAGACCTCGTGAGCTGCCCTACATGATCGAGGCACATATGTAATCTTTCTGCTGTTGCTTTGCTGAGTTTGCCGGGATCTGATGGATTATGAGACTATGTTCAGATTGTGTTTGAGTAATATATTTGATTCACCTCTTTTATATCTTTGTTCTTGAGTATTTCTTGCATGTTCTCCGTTGCTGTTTATTGCTTTGGCCAAGTAGTACGTAGTAACTCCAAGAGGGAGCGTTATGCTTGATCGTGGGTTCATGCCCCCTGATGACTAGCTTGAGTGACAGAAACATGAGTCTAGGGGATGTGCTATTGCCACAAGGGAGAAAACAACGGTGCTTGTACTTGCGGGTGCAAGGATTGTTTACTTTACGCAAAGTTCTTTTAATGCAGTTGTCTGTTGCTTTGAGTTTACACTTTGGGTGGGATTCGCAACTTAATACCAGCGAGATGTTCTGGATAGATATCTCAAGGTGGATGATTAGTAGTAGATGCAGATGGATTTCGGTCTACTTGCCTTGGCGTACCGCCCATGCTTTTGAGCCTCTACCTTTCTTTGCAGCACAGTTAGCATTGGTTTGCGCACATAATCCTGTCAATTGCCCAGCTGTAATTTGTTTACCTCGCTTTGCTGTTTTATCGTCTTTTGGGAGAGAGACATCACTAGTGAACATCATGGGACCCCGGTCCATATTACCACCGCTGATCACACCTTCTATTTACTTCCTGTTTTTATTCCCTAGTTGCATTCTTAGTTATCATTATTATCTCTTGTGTTTGATCCTTTGTAAACAACAAGGCCGGAGGGATTGACAACCTCTCTGTACTCGTTGGGAGCAAAGTTATCTGTATCTGTGTGCAGGTCCCGTCAACCGCTAAGTTTCTCGCGCCGTTGACACCTACTTGTCGGCCCTCAGAGTCTTACGGGGTTCGATCCTTGGTATCTTTGCCAAGGGAAATTTGCCGCTACACTACATCTCAACCTTCCACTTGGGGTAACCAACGAGGGGCGAGAAGCCATCAAGCAAGTTTCTGGCGCCGTTGCCGGGGACTCCACTCTTCAAGATAGGGGAGTTGCACGCTATCTTTTATCTTTGCTTTTTAGTCTTGTTAGTTTACCTTTCAGTTTTTGCTTTAGTGTCCCTTACCAAAAATCACAAAAATAGTTATCTTGCTTGCTGCTGCTATGGGTTCCACCGAGAACACCAAGTTGTGTGACTTCACTAGTCATAACAACAGTGACTTTATCTGCACGCCTATTTCTACACCTGCCACTTCAGCACCTTCTTATGAGATTAAACCTGCTCTGCTGAACCTAGTTATAAAGATCAATTCTCCGGTGCTGGAGATGATGCTGCTTTGCACTTAAATAATTTTGTTGAGCTCTGTGATATGCAAAAGTACAAAGAAGTAGATGGTGATATTGTTAAGCTTAAGCTTTTTCCTTTCTCCTTGAGAGGAGGAGCTAAAATCTGGTTTCAATCCTTGCCTAGGAATAGTATAGATTCTTGGGACAAGTGCAAGGATGCCTTTATTGGGAAGTACTATCCCCCTGCTAAAATTATCCAATTAAGGAGTAACATAATGAATTTTAACCAATTGGATAATGAACACGTTGCCCAAGCTAGGGAACGCATGAAATCTCTTGTCAAGAACTGCCCTACTCATGGTTTGACTACTTGGATGGTTATCCAAACTTTTTATGCAGTCTTTAACTTTACCTCGCGGAACTTGTTAGATTCGGCCGCGGGAGGAACCTTTATGTCAACTACACTTGGTGCTGCCACGAAGCTTCTCGACGAGATGATGACCAATTATTCCCAATGGCACACCGAACGCGCTCCAACAGGTAGGAAGGTAAACTCTGTCGAGGAGATTTCCTCCGTAAATGAAAAAGTTGACTTGATCATGTCTCTACTTTCCAAGCAATCTTCTATTGATCCTCATGATGTTCCTTTAAATTCTTTGATTGCTCAAGATCAAGTAGATGTGAACTTTATCTCTAGAAACAATTTCAATAACAATGCTTATAGGAGTAATTTTGGTAGCAACCCTAGACCGTTCCCCTCTAATTCCTATGGGAACAACAATACTTATCCTAGCACCAAGAACTCCACCCCTAGAGATAGAGACATGCCTAGTTATGAGAAACTTCTAGAAATAGAGAAGGCCACTAAGAACTACATGTGCACCCAATATGAACAAAACAAGACCTTCTCGAGGCAATTAGATGAGCATACTGCTATCTTGCAAGATATTGGTAGACAACTGGAGAGCCTAAATATTGAGATTTCTAACCTCCAGACTAGGCTCACCATCACTGAGACCCAAGTTTCCAATATGTCCCACACACAAGCCACTTTGATAAACCAAATGGCAGCTAAACCTGAAGTGGTTGCACCCCTGAAGGAGGAAGAAGATAGAATTAAGAGCCTTCGTACCCACCACATTGTTGCTACTATTCAAGTTGTTGAGGATATCCAAACTCTTAGCACCCAATGCACTCCTAGTCCCATTGGACCTATTAATGGTGATGCTATGACCTCAACCGTAGAAGAAGAAACTCCTATGACCATAGAAGCTACCAAACAAGTGAGCCTAAAGGACACCACTACCACTTTACTTGATAGTAGTGACCTTGATTTTGATTATTGCACCCTTTCTGAAGTTATTGGTTTTCTTCACAAGATGTCTAGAGATCCCCACACTAGCACACTTAATCTTGCCTTCACGGAGCATATCACTAATGCTCTCATCAAAGCTAGGGAGGAGAAGCTTAGGGTAGAAGCCTCCATACCTAGAAAGCTAGAAGATAGTTGGGATCCTATGATTAAAATTAAGTTGAATAACTTCTCTTGCTATGCTTTATGTGATGTTGGAGCTAGTACCTCCGTTATGCCCAAAAGAATGTATGATATGTTTGAATTGAAACCTTTTGATCCTTGTTCTTTTGGTGTTCGTCTTATTGATTCTTCCGTAAAGAAAGCTTTGGGGAAGATAGACGATGTTCTTATCATTGTTAATGACAATTATGTTCCCGTTGATTTTACTATTATGGATATTGAATGTGAACCTTCATGTCCAATTATTTTGGGACGTCCTTTTCTTCGCACCGTTGGTGCTATCATTGACATGAAAGAGGGGAATATAAAATTCCAATTCCCTCTCAAGAAAGGGATGGAACACTTCCCTAGAAAGAAGATTAAGTTGCCTTTTGAGTCCGTTACACGGGCTAGCTATTCTCTTACTCTTGATAAAACTTGATCTTCTCTTTTTGCATCATGCCTAGCTTAAAGGCATAAAAGAAAGCGCTTTTGGGAGGCAGCCCACAACGAATTAGGTTTTATTTTGCTTTTGTTGTGTCTTGATGTTTGTTACTACAGTAGCATCATCATTGTATCTTTTCTTTTCAGCTTTGTGCCAAGTTTAGCCGCCGATTGCAAGAAAGTTCAAAAGTTGTGACGTGCTGTCCAGAAAACAGATTCTGTCCTTGGACAGAAAAATTCGACTAAAATCACCAGATCATCTTTTTTATCTGAAGTTTTTTGACAGCGTGCTCTATACAATTGGCTTTCGAGCATATGTTCTGAGTTTTTTTATTTGAGTTGCAGAAGTGCCCCGAAAAAATTATTTACTACCTGCTGGTCTGTTTTTCACAGATTCTGTCCTGTTTTGCCTTTTCTTCGTTTTGCAAACCTTGAGCTTGCTTTTTCTTTGCAAAAACCTTTTGGCAATCTTGACAAACAGTAGCTCTTCAAGATTATCTTTATTTCCAGTAGGGAAAAATTATTTTATTGTGGGTACTAACCTCGCTAATCAGATTATGATGAGTTATGTATGAATGGAGTTTTCAAGTGTGCGAGGGAAGATGATAAAAGAAGATTCAGGAGGGTCAAACGCTCAAGCTTGGGGATGCCCCCATGCACCCCCAAGAAATATTCAAGAAGACTCAAGCGTCTAAGCTTGGGGATGCCCCCATGCATCCCCTTCTCCATCAACAATTACCAGTTCGTCTTTCATTGGCATCCCCTTCTCCATCAACAATTATCAGTTCGTCTTTCGTTCCACTATAATTTTATCACTTCATGCGTTATGTGCTATGCTTGGAGCGTCTTGCTCTTAGTTTCTTTTTTTAGTTTTCTTTAGCTTTGCTTGCTGTTCATAACAAGTTAGAACCCAGCTTTCTTTGTGTGGGAGAGAAACACGCTCCACTTCAACCTAGAACACAACATAGGATTTTCATGCTTATCTTTGCTGTGTGTGTTCTTTGTCTTTCCATAGCTGCTGTCATGTTTAGCTCTTAGTTTTCATGCTTTTCTTTTTAAAGAGCTTTTGTTTAGTTGGTTGCTGAACTCTCTTGAGTTTTCATGTTTATCTTGTTAAGAGAGTTTGCCTGTTGCACTGAGTTGTGTGTCTTAATTTAAAGTAGGTAATTGAGGTTGCTATTTAATTTTAGTAGTAACTTGCAATAGTTTTGAGGTATTGCCATGAGTAATGTCTGAACTTTTGGTGTCAAGAGCTTTAGCCTATTAGTGATAGATGTCGTATTTTGGGCAATCCGTGTTTATTTTCGAAAACCTACAAAATAGTTGAGAACTTTAGCTACTAGATGGATGACTAATCTTTGGAGGGATCGAATATTAGAGTACACTCACGTACCATGAGTCGAGGATGCGCAAGGATAACCAAACCCCCATACACTCCTCCTCGGGGTACTTGTCTCTTTGTGAACCTCCTAATTAGATTGAGAGTTACCGATAATAAGTGCATGAGTTCTTCGGACTAATGTGAGTATTCGAAGTTGACACTTCCACCTAGCCATATTTTTCTAGCCTCTTCGGTAATGTGCATTGCCCTTTCTCACCTCGAGAGTTGGCGCATACTTCGCCAGTGCATCCAAATCCTTGGCACGATACGCTCTGTCATCATAAGCCTCATTATATCCTTCCTCAAAACAGCCACCATACCTACCTATCAAGGCATTTCCATAGCCTTTTCGAGATACATTGCCATGCAACATCCATCTTCTCATGACTTGATCTTCATGTCATACATGCTTTTGCTTGATCGATGAGCCGCATGCTAGTTGGGCCTTGCCCTAATCATTGCTACATGACGCGCTAGTATCATTGCATATCCTACTACACCGGCAGAGGCATACATTTGCATACATCATGATAGTTTCATTTTCTTTATGTTGAGTACCTTTGTAAAGTGTGAAAGATCTTCTATACTTCTTGTAATACATAGAGTGTTGCCCCTAAAGTGAGGAAAAGATCCCAAAGAGGACAAAATCAAAAGATCCCAAAGAGGACAAATGAGAGTTAAATAGAAATAGCCATTGAGGCCACAAAAAAATAAAAAAATATAGAAAAAAGAGAAAAATAAATAAAAAGAGAGAAGGGGGCACACTACTATTCCTTTTGAGAGATCCACACTCGTACTTCATCTTATACCTTGTACTCCATAGAGATTATCATTCATGCATATAGCTATGTGGGGACCTTCACACTATAGAACTTGGCTTGTATATTCCAATGATGAGCCTCCTCAAAAGAGCTCTAGGTCTACTTGAGCGAGCAAGTTGGATGCACCCCCACTAGTTCCATTGGAGAGCTTACCTTAGCTCATATGTGCATCCGTTGCATGGCAATCCCTACTCCTCACATCATATCTATCATTTGGCTTTCTCTCGCCTATGATTGTCCTCATTGATATGAGCCTTTCACACCTTTTTTGTCTTCCCCCTTCATCATTTTTCTCTCTTTGCCATCCTAAGTGTCAACCTTCTTGCTTATGCTCATCCATTGCATGAGTGCTCAAAATATCGAAAGGGAGTGGATCATTTTGACTTGTACCTGGCTAGTGGTCTGGGGATGAGTCAAGATAAGATTCCAAAGAAGACCAAGTGTGAAACTTTAGTAGATTAAGTTCTCAACAATACAAAAACTATGTTTTACTCTCTCGTATATCCCTATCCCCTTTCTTGCACGCAAACACCATTTGGAGACATTCGAGTCACGGACAGCGAGAGCTCTTGCACCTTTATGTTCTTATGTTTCTTGTTACAATGCTAATATAGACTCTTGCTTGTTATGACTTGAATTGAATTACATGCCTTGATTGCTTTACTTAAAAAGTTCTTATATGGTTGGTAGCATGTCACCACAGAAATTATGCTTGTTATCATTTACCTACTCGAGGACGAGCAGGAATTAAGCTTGGGGATGTTGATACGTCCAAAACGTATCTATAATTTCTGCTTGCTCCATGCTTCTTTTGTGTGATATTGCTATGATATTGATGCACTTCCATACACTTTTGATCATATTTGGACTAACCTATTAACTCAGTGCACCACAGTGCCAGTTCCTGTTTTCTGCTATTTTTCTATTTCAGGTTTCCCCCATATTAAAAGTGCTCCAAAAATTCCAGGAAAAATACAGGAAATATCAGCGTACAAGAAGCTTCGCGAAGAACCAAAGATGGGCCAGAGGGGAGCCAGGGGAGGCCCAGGCGGCCACCTGGCGCGGCCCCACCCCTGGCCGCGCCAGGGGGCGCCTGGGGCCCGTGCTCCGCCTCTGGCTGCCCCCCTTCGCATATATATCCCTCTCGTCCCGAAACCCTCGAGGACAGAACCCTTTTTCGTGATCTCGCCTCTGTTCCGCCGCCGCAGCGCTTCCAAGATCGGGAGCATCAGGAGAACTCTTCCCGGCACCCTGCCGGAGGAGAGAACCACCACCGGGAGCTTCTCCACCACCATGGACGCTTCCCGGATGAGTCGTGAGTAGTCCACCTTGGACCATGGGTCCATGATCATTAGCTATGTGATGTTCTCCTCCCCTCTTTGCTCTTCATGGTTTAGACCTCGTGAGCTGCCCTACATGATCGAGGCACATATGTAATCTTTCTGCTGTTGCTTTGCTGAGTTTGCTGGGATCTGATGGATTATGAGACTATGTTCAGATTATGTTTGAGTAATATATTTGATTCACCTCTTTTATATCTTTGTTCTTGAGTAATTCTTGCATGTTCTCCGTTGTTGTTTATTGCTTTGGCCAAGTAGTAGGTAGTAACTCCAAGAGGGAGCGTTATGCTTGATTGTGGGTTCATGCCCCCTGATGACTAGCTTGAGTGACAGAAACATGAGTCTAGGGGATGTGATGTTGCCACAAGGGAGAAAACAACGGTGCTTGTACTTGCGGGTGCAAGGATTGTTTACTTTACGCAAAGTTCTTTTAATGCAGTTGTCTGTTTCTTTGAGTTTACACTTTGGGTGGGATTCGCAACTTAATACCAGCGAGATGTTCTGGATAGATATCTCAAGGTGGATGATTAGTAGTAGATGCAGATGGATTGCGGTCTACTTGCCTTGGCGTACCTCCCATGCTTTTGAGCCTCTACCTTTCTTTGCAGCATAGTTAGCATTGGTTTGCGCACATAATCCTGTCAATTGCCCAGCTGTAATTTGTTTACCTCGCTTTGCTGTTTTATTGTCTTTTGGGAGAGAGACATCACTAGTGAACATCATGGGACCCCGGTCCATATTACCACCGCTGATCACACCTTCTATTTACTTCCTGTTTTTATTTCCTAGTTGTAGTCTTAGCTATCATTATTATCTCTTGTGTTTGATCCTTTGTAAACAACAAGGCCGGAGGGATTGACAACCTCTCTGTACTCGTTGGGAGCAAAGTTATCTGTATCTGTGTGCAGGTCCCGTCAACCGCTAAGTTTCTCGCGCCGTTGACACCTACTTGTGGACCCTCGGAGTCTCACGGGATTCGATCCTTGGTATCTTTGCCAAGGGAAATTTGCCGCTACGCTACATCTCAACCTTCCACTTGGGGTAACCAACGAGGGGCGAGAAGCCATCAGTTGGGTAGGTATCTTATACCCCAGGTCCCGACCTCCTTGGCCACAAGGCACAAAACCATTTTGATAGCCTTGTCAAGTCATCCTGATGCAGTGCATGTTTGTGTTCAAAATGAACGCTTCAGTTCAAGGATACCTAGTAGCACCCCAATTTTATGAACCCACTACTAGACATACATGACGTGCGATGGTGCAACATCTGGAATGACAAATAAAATTGATATTAGCGAGGGATCTTTCTACCATTTTAACATGCATAGAAACAAGAAGCAACATCAATCACAAATAAACATATATTGTGAAATAGTATGTCTCCTTCATGGATGTTCTTCTAGGTTGGCTCCAACTCTGATGACCATCAACGAACACCATCTTCTTTGTCACGCCTGGACGCCAAGCCACAAACTTGATCTCTGTCTTCCAACTAATAAAACTAGTAATTAATTCGGAATCACAAGTTGACATGCAAGTCTGTCACACCCCGAAAATCAAGCTACGGTAACCACACCCTAATGTCCCATGTCATCATGTTCTGTCAAGCCAAACTTCCACTTAATAAAAATCAAAGTCAAATACAAATTTAAATTTCAGTTCAAAATAATATTTCTTTATGCGGTAAAATATGTTCAATGAGTTGCAGAAATTCACTAAGTAATTATCATATAGAAACCAACTAAAATTACTTTTATTTTTGGCCCTGGCGATATTGTAGTGGGACCGCAACATTTAATATGGTCATTTAAATTCCAACAAATATTCTTACTTTTCCCAAACCACCTGAAACTTTGTGTATGGCCCTATGCTAATGCACTGGAATTATGTGGCAAGATTCAACACTGGCAAAATTCATTTAGTATATTAAGTAAATGCAAGACTAATGCAAAATGCAAAAGGGAAAATAGAACAAAAACAGAAAGGAAAACAAAGGCAAAGCAAACCTAAACTACTAGGCACTAGGTCCATGTGGTTGGGAGGCCCAGCCAGCCCACACCTCACTCATCACCTTCCTCCTGCTACAGGAGGCAGAGGAGGGCGTGGCTGCCATCCCAGCCACCATGCCTGCCGATGCCGTCGTGGAAGACATGTGTCGCATCCCTAGTGTGGATAAGGCCGCGTCCGGCCTCCTCTCCCTCGCGGTCAAACCCTAGCACCCAATTCCCTCGCTTGCCTCTCCCCCCCCACCCCGTCCTACTCAAACCGACACCACTGCCACCATGGCCAGCCTCGCCACCGAGCCACCCTCGCCAAGTCATCGTGCATACGAGAACCGCAGGGACGCTCCCGTCCTCTCCTTCAATTCGTGTCTCGCCAGGAGCGTTGCTTCAACCTCACCAGCGCCATCTTCATCCTCTACCTCCACGGACACCGCTTGCCAATTTGCGTCGTTTATTGCACCCCTGGCCTCCGTGTCCGCCACTTCCGCATCACTCTAAGTTGTGCTACTTCCCCTGCCCTTTCTCTTGCTCAATCCCGAGCTCTAGCATCTGCCACCGCCTGTGGAATCCCATGGTCATGCTCGGAACCCGGTCCCTCACACACTTGCCATGCCCCCTGCTCGGCCGACCATGCTCCCGTGGCCCCCCGCAGCCACCCGCATGCTCCGCGCATGCCTGGCCTTGCCGACCCCACCTTGGCCTCGCCTCCCTCTCGCACGTGCCACAGCACCTGCACCCGCCTTCCCCAGTCACCACTTCGCTCGCCGTAGACGCCACCACGATGCGTCTCCAGCTGCCCCGCGACCATCATGCAAAGCGCGGGACCACCAGCTCTCCAATGGTGCCACCCGCTCGAGCTCTCGTCGCCGTTAATGGACGAACGACCAACCCCGCCACCGCGGCTTAATGCCGGCATTTAGCCGCCTGTTAAACCGGTGATTAGCCACTAACCCTCCACCTTAACCCTCCCTGATAGTGGGCCCCTTGTTGGAAATATGCCCTAGAGGCAATAATAAATTAGTTATTATCATATTTCTTTGTTCATGATAATTGTTTATTATCCATTCTAGAATTGTATTGATCGGAAACTCAAATACATGTCTGGATGCTTAGACAACAATATGTCCCTAGTCATCCTCTACCGGACTAGCTTG
This sequence comes from Secale cereale, assembly GCA_902687465.1. Classification (NCBI taxonomy): domain Eukaryota; kingdom Viridiplantae; phylum Streptophyta; class Magnoliopsida; order Poales; family Poaceae; genus Secale; species Secale cereale. The sequence goes on along the minus strand of LR738713.1, from coordinate 462,448,971 downwards.
TTGATCAAATATGGTTGTGGTTTCTTAGCCATTGACATGAGTTGTAATTTTATGACGAGATCACATCATTAGGAGAATGATGTGATGGACAAGACCCAAACTATGAATGTAGCATATGATCGTGTCAAGTTTATTGCTATTGTTTTCTGCATGTCAAGTATATGTTCCTATGACCATGAGATCATGCAACTCACTAACACCAGAAGAGTACCTTATGTGTACCAAACGTCGCAACGTAACTAGGTGACTATAAAGGTGCTCTATAGGTATCTCTGAGGGTGTCTGTTGAGTTGGCATGGATCAAGACTGGGATTTGTCACTCCGTGAGACGGAGAGGTATCTCTGGGCCCTCTCGGTAATGCAACATCACAAGAAACTTGCAAGCAATGTGACTAAGGAGTTAGTTGCGGGATCTTGTATTACAGAATGAGTAAATAGACTTGCTGGTAACGTGATTGAACTAGGTATGGAGATACCAACGATCAAATCTTGGACAAGTAGCATACAGATAGACAAAGGGAACTATATACGGGATTATCTGAATCCTTGACATCAAGATTCAACCGATAAGATCTTCGTAGTGTATGTGGGAACCAATATGGGCATCCAGGTCCCGCTATTGGTTACTGACCGTAGAGGTGTCTCCGTCATGTCTGCATAGTTCTTGAACCCGCAGGGTATACATACTTAACGTTTGGTGACGATATTAGTATAGTTGAGCCATTATGGTGGTTACCAAAGGTTGTTCGGAGTCCCGGATGAGATACCAGACGTGACGAGGAACTCTAGAATAGTCTGGAGGTGAAGATTGATATATTGGACAATGGGTATTGGAGTCCAGAAGTGTTCCGGGGGTACCGGGTAATGGCTAGCATGACCGAAAGGGGTTTCGGGGGCCCCGACGAGTGTTGGGTGGCCTCATGGGCCAAGGGGAGGGGGAAAACCAGCCCACTTAGGGGTTATGGGCCCCCCTCACCCCTTTCCATGTTGCCAGAGGAGGTGGGGCGCCACCCCTAGGGTTCCCACCCCTTTGCCTTGAGGGCCAAGTCTCCTAGGGGAAAACCCATCTAGGGTTTCCCTCTTGCGGCCGCCGACCCGTGATGGGATATCCTAGGGGCGCCCCCCTCTCCCCCTTCCCCTATATATAGAGAGGTAGAGAGAGGGCAGCCGCACCCTTACACGCCTTGGCGCTGCCCCTCCTTTCCCGTAGCTTTTCTCCTCATACGCGTAGTGCTTAGCAAAGCTCTGCCGTAATTCCTCCACCACCACCGCCACCACGCCTTCGTGCTGCCGGAGGACTCAAGCTACTACTTCACCTTCGCTCGCTGGATCAAGGAGGTGAAGGGTTCATCAAGCCGTACGTGTGTTGAACGCGGAGGTGCCATCCGTTCGGCACTAGATCGGAGTTCGCGGGACGGATCATGATTGCATTGCGAAGACGTACCATTACATCAACCACGTTCTTGAACACTTCCGCTTAGCGATCTACAAGGGTATGTGGATCCAACTCTCCTCTCATAGATGTGCATCTCCTAGATTGATCTTGGGTGCTCATATGAATTTTTTTGTTTCCCATGCAACGTTCCCCAAAAGTGGTATCAGAGCTAGGTCTATGCGTAGACGACATCACGAGTAGAACACAAAGGAGTTTGTGGGCATTGATATTCAGATTGCTTCCTTCCCTGGTCTTATTATGATTCAACGGTATTGCGGGATGAAGCGGCTCAGACCAACCTTACATGTCCATGTACATGAAACCGGTTCCATCGACAGCAATGCAACTTGTTGCATAAAGATGGTTGGCGGGTGTCTGTCTCTCCCACCTTAGTTGGATCAGATTCGACGAAGGCGATCCTTGTAGAAGATTGAATAACAATTTGCATATCACCGTTGTGGCTTTACGTAGGTAAGAATCATTCTTCCTAGATACCCATAGCAGCCATGTAAAAGATGCAACGACAAATTAGAGGACGTCTAACTTCTTTTTTGTAGAATATGGTGTGATATGATATGGCCAAAGATATGATGAGATATATTTGATGTATGAGATGATCATGTTTTGTAATAGTTTATCACGACTTGCATGTCAATGAATACGGTAACCGGCAGGAGCCATAGGGTTGTCTTTAATTATTGTATGACCTGCGTGTCAATCATTAAATTCTTTGTAATGCTTTACTCTATCGCTAAGCGGTAGAAATAGTAGTAGAAGCATGGTAGGCGTGACAACCCCGATGGCAGCGCAATGATGGAGATCATGGTGTCATGCCAATGACGATATAGATCATGCCGGTGCTTTGGAGATAGATCAAAAGCACAAGATGACGGCCATATCATGTCACTTATGATTTGCATGGGATGTTAATCCTTTTATGCATATTATTTTGCTTGGGAGGACGATAGAAATATAAGGTGATTCCACACAAAAATTTCAAGATAAAACTGTGTTCTCCCCAAGTGTGCACCATTGCGAACGTTTGTCGTTTTGAAGCACCATGTGATGATCGGGTATGATAGACTCTACGTTCACATACAACGGGTGCAAGCCAGTTTTGCACATGCGGAACACTTGGGTTAAACTTGACGAGCCTAGCATGTACAGACATAGTCTCGGAGCACAAGAGACCGAAAGGTCGAACACGAGTCATATAGTAGATATGATCAACATGGAGATGTTCACCATTGAAACCACCTCATCTCACGTGATGATCGGACTTGGGTTGGTAAATTTGGATCATGTTACACTCAGAAAACCGGAGGGATGTTGATTTGAGTGGGAGTTCTTAAGTAATAAGATTAATTCAACTCATTTATAATGAATAGTAGTCCAAGTTGTCTTTGCAAATTTATGTTGTAGATCAATGGCTCGCGCAGTAGCTCCCCTGAATTTCAATTCGTTCCTAGAGAAAGCTAAGCTGAAAGATGATGGAAGTAACTTTGTGCACTGGTCCCATAATTTGAGGATTATCCTCATGGCTGCCCAAAAGGTTTATGTCCTTGATGCAACGCTTGGTACGCCACCCGCTCCCGGGTCTGTGGACGTTATGAACATCTGGCTGTCGCGAGTTGATGACTACTCAATAGTTCAGTGCGCCATGTTGTATGGCTTAGAACTGGGACTTCAAAGGCGTGTCATGGAGCATATGAGATGTTCCAGGAGTTGAAGTTTATTTTTGTCAAAAATGCCCGGATCGAGAGGTATGAGACCTCCGATAAGTTCTACACCTACAAAATGGAGGAGAACACTTCTGTCAGTGAGCACATTCTCAGAATGTCTGGGTACTACAAACGTCTAGCTGAGTTGGGAGTTGAACTCCCGCCCGAGGCGATCACTGATAGAGTTCTTCAATCCCTACCACCTAGCTACAAGAGCTTTGTGTTCAACTATAACATGCAAGGGATGAATAGGTCAGTCTCCGACTTGTTCGCGATGCTAAAAGTCGTTGAGTCGGACATCCAGAAGGAGCATCAAGTGTTGATGGTCAATAAAACCAGTAGTTTCAAGAACAACAAGGGAAAGAAGGGAAACTTCAAGAAAGGTGGCAAAGCAGTTGCTCCTCCCATGAAGAAACCCAAGGCTGGACCCCCGCAAGAAACTGAGTGCTTCAATTGCAAGGGAACTGGCCACTGGAAGCGGAATTGCCCCAAGTATCTGGGTGACAAGAAGGGGGGCAACAAAGGTATATATGATATACATGTTATTGATGTGTACCTAACTAGCTCTCGTTGTAGTGCCTGGGTATTCGATACCGGTGCGGTTGCTGACATTTGCAACTCTAAATAGGAACTACGAAATAGACGGAGGCTGGCGAAGGACGAAGTGCGTGTGAAACGGTTCCAAGGTTGATGTGATCACCGTCGGCACGCTTGCTCTTCGATTACCATTAGGATTAGTTATAGACCTGAATAATTTTTATTTAGTGCCTGCGTTGAGCATGAACATTATATCTAGATCTTGTTTAATGTGAGATGGTTACTCGTTTAAATCATAGAATAATAGTTGTTCCATTTATATGGGTAATATCTTTTATGGTCATGCACCCATTGTGAGGGGTTTATTCTTATTGAATCTCGATAGTGATGATACGCATGTTCATAACATTGATGCCAAAAGATGTAGAGTTGATAATGATAGTACCAATTTCTTGTGGAACTACTGCCTAGGTCATATTGGTGTAAAGCGCATGAAGAAACTCCATGCTGAAGGACTTTTGGAGACTCTTGATTTTGAATCACTTGACACATGCGAACCATGCCTCATGGGCAAGATGACAAAAACCTTGTTTTCCGGGACAATGAACGGGCAAGTGACTTGTTGGAAATCATACATACTGATGTGTGCGGTCCGATGAGTATTGACGCGTGCGTTGGATATCGTTATTTCCTCACCTTCACCGATGATTTGAGTAGATATGGGTATATTTACTTAATGAAGCATAAGTCTGAAAGGTTTGAAAAGTTCAAGCAATTTCAGAGTGAAGTCAAGAATCATCATAACAAAAAGATTAAATTCCAATGATCGTATCGAGGGGGAGAATATCTGAGTTATGGGTTTGGCAATCACTTAAAACAATGTGGAATTGTTTCGGAGTTGACGCCACCTGGAACACCACAGTGTAAAGGTGTGTCCGAACATCGTAATCGTACCTTATTGGACATGGTGTGTTCTATGATGTCTCTTGCCGATTTGCCACTATCGTTTTGGGGTTATGCGTTAGAGACAACTTCATTCACTTTAAATAGGGCACCATCTAAGTCCGTAGACACGACACCGTATGAACTATGGTTTCGCAAGAAACCTAAGCTGTCGTTTCTTAAGGTATGGGGCTACGATGCTTATGTCAAAAGGCTTCAGCCGAAAAAGCTCGAACCCAAAGAGGAAAAATGTGTCTTCATAGGATACCCAAAGGAGACGGTTGGGTATACCTTCTATCTCAGATCCGAGGGCATAGTGTTTGTCGCTAAGAACGGGTCCTTTCTCGAGAAGGAGTTTCTCTCAAAAGAATTGAGAGGGATGAAGATAGAACTTGATGAGGTTATTGAACCTTCATTTCAACCAGATAGTTGCGCAATGCAGAAAGAAGTTTCTGTAGCACCTACGTCAGTTGAAGAGGAAACTAATGATGGTGATCATGAGCTTTCGGATCAAGTGGTACGGTAACCCTGTCTTAGAGGTCATGTTGTTGGACAACGATGAACCTACGAGCTATGGAGAAGCGATGGTGGGCCTGGATTTCGACAAATGGTTAGAGGCCATGAAATCCGAGATGGGATCCAAGTATGAAAACAAAGTATGGACTTTGGAAGTATTACTTGAAGGGCGAAAGGCCATTCAGAATAAATGGATCTTCAAGAAGAAGATGGACGCAGACGGTAATGTCACCGTCCATAAAGCTCGACTTGTGGCGAAGAGGTTTTCGCAAGTTCAAGTAGTTGACTACGATGAGACTTTCTCACCCGTAGTGATGCTTAAATCCGTCAAAATCATGTTGGCAATAGTTGCATTTTTTTATTATGAAATATGGCAGATGGATGTCAAAACAGTGTTCCTTAATGGTTTCTTGAAGGAAGAGTTGTATATGATGCAACCGGAAGGTTTTGTCGATCCAGAGCATGCTGACAAAGTGTGCAAACTCCAGCGATCCATTTATAGACTGGTGCAAGCATCTCGGAGTTGGAATCTTCACTTTGATGAGGTGATCAAAGCGTTTGGGTTTATACAAGTTTTCGGAGAAGCTTGTATTTACAAGAAAGTGAGTGGGAGCTCTATAGCGTTTCTAATATTATATGTGGATGACATATTGCTGATTGGAAACTATATAGAACTTTTGGAAAACGTGAAGCAATATTTGAACAAGAGTTTTTCAATGAAGGACCTAGGAGAAGCTGCTTTCATACTAGGCATCAAAATCTATAGAGATAGATTGAGACGCGTAATAGGACTTTAACAAAGCACATACCTTGATAAGATTTTGAATAAGTTCAAAATGGATCAGTCCAAGAAGGGGTTCTTGCCTATTTTGCAAGGTGTGAAGTTGAGTAAGACTCAATGCCCAGCGACTATAGAGGATAGAGAAAAGATGAGTGTCATCCCCTATGCTTCAGCTATAGGCTCTATCATGTATGCGATGATGTGCACAAGACCAGATGTCAGCCTTGCCATAAGTATGGCCGGAAGGTTTCAGAGTAATCCTGGAATGGAACACTAGATAGCGGTCAAGAATATCCTTAAGTACCTAGAAAGGACTATGGAAATGTTTCTCGTTTGTGGAGGTGATCAAGAGATCGTCATAAAGGGTTATGTCGCAAGCTTTGACACTGATCCGGATGACTCTAAGTCTCAAACTGGATACGTATATATTCTTAATGGGGGAGCGGTAAGCTGGTGCAGTTCCAAGCAAAGCGTGGTAGCTGATTCTATATGCGCAGCGGAGTACATAGCTGCCTCGGAGGCAACGAAGGAAGCTGTCTGGATGAAGCAGTTCATGACATATCTTGGAGTTGTGCCCAGTGCACTGGACCTAATGAGTCTGTTCTGTGACAACACCGGTGTCATTGCTCTAGCCAAGGAACCACGGTTTCACAAGAGGACCAGACACATAAAGCGATTCTTCAATTCCATCCGCGATTCGATCAAGGAGGAGGACATAAACATTTGCAAAGTACTCATAGATCTGAATGTTGCAGATCCGTTCACTAAACCTCTTCCACGAGCAAAACATGATCGACACGAGGACTACATGGGTGTTAGATTCATTACCATCTAATACTAGATTATTGACTCTAGTGCAAGTGGGAGACTGTTGGAAATATGCCTTAGAGGCAATAATAAATTGGTTATTATCATATTTCTTTGTTCATGATAATCGTTTATTATCCATGCTAGAATTGTATTGATCGGAAACTCAAATACATGTGTGGATGCATTGATAACAATATGTCCCTAGTCAGCCTCTACCGGACTAGCTTGTTGATCCAAGATGGCTGTGGTTTCCTAGCCATTGACATGAGTTGTCATTTATGACAAGATAACATCATTAGGAGAATGATGTGATGGACGAGACCCAAACTATGAATGTAGCATATGATCGTGTGAAGTTTATTGCTATCATTTCTGCATGTCAAGTATATGTTCCTATAACCATGAGATCATGGAACTCACTGACACCGAAGGAGTACCTTGTGTGTACCAAACATCGCAATGTAACTGGGTGACTATAAAGATGCTCTACAGGTATCTCCAAGGGTGTCTGTTGAGTTGGCATGAATCAAGACTAGGATTTGTCACTCCGTGAGACGGAGAGGTATCTCTGGGCCCTCTCAGTAATAAAACATCACAAGAAGCTTGCAAGCAATGTGACTAAGGAGTTAGTTGTGGGATCTTGTATTACGGAACGAGTAAAGAGACTTGTTGGTAATGAGATTGAACTAGGTATGGAGATGCCGACAATCGAATCTCGGGCAAGTAACATACGGATAGACAAAGGGAACTACATACGGGGTTATCTGAATCCTTGACATCAAGGTTCAACCGATAAGATCTTCGTAGAATATGTGGGAACCAATATGGGCATCCAGGTCCTGCTATTGGTTATTAACCGTAGAGGTGTCTCTGTCATGTCTGCATAGTTCTCGAACCCGCAGGGTCTACACACTTAACGTTTGGTGACGATATTAGTAGAGTCCAGTCATTATGGTGGTTACCAAAGGTTGTTCGGAGTCCCGGATGAGATCCCAGACGTGACGAGGAACTCCGGAATAGTGTAGAGGTGAAGATCGATATATTGGAAAAAGGGTATTGGAGTCCAGAAGTGTTCCGGGGGTACCGGGTGATGGCCAGCATGACCGAAAGGGGTTTTGGGGGCCCAGACGAGTGTTGGGTGGCCTCATGGGTCAAGGGGAGGGGGAAAATCAGCCCACTCAAGGGTTGTGGGCCCCCTCACCCCTTTCCACGTTGCCAGAGGAGGTGGGGGCGCCACCCCTAGGGTACCCACCCCTTTGCCTTGAGGGCCAAGTCTCCTAGGGGGAAAATCCATCTATGGTTTCCCTCTTGTGGCCGCCGGCCCTAGATGGGATCTCCTAGGGGTGCCCCCCTCTCCCTGTTCCCCTATATATAGAGAGGTAGAGAGAGGGCAGCCACACCCTTACACGCCTTGGCGCTGCCCCTCCTTTCCCGTAGCTCTTCTCCTCATACGCGTAGTGCTTAGCGAAGCTCTGCCGCAATTCATCCACCACCACCGCCACCACGTTGTCATGCTGTCGGAGGACTCGAGCTACTACTTCACCTTTGCTCGCTGGATCGAGGAGGTAAAGGCGTCATCAAGTCGTACGTATGTTGAACACGGAGGTGCCATCCTTTCGGTAGTAGATCGGAGTTCGCGGGATGGATCGTGATTGTATCGCGAAGACTTACCACTACATCAACCGCGTCCTTGAACTCTTCCGCTTAACGATCTATAAGGGTATGTGGATCCAACTCTCCTCTCGTTGATGTGAATCTCCTCGATTGATGTTGGGTGTTCGTAGGAATTTTTTTTGTTTCCCATGCAACGTTCCCCAACACCCCTAGCCGCTAACTAAAATAGTTAGGATTTAAACTAAAACCGAATAAATTAGATAATTCACTCACATGCGGGTCGCAGTGTGGGGCCGCTGACCGGTCAAAGGTTGACCAGTCAACTATTGCGTCAGCAGTTGACTAGCTCCACCTGTCGGCCACTAGTGCATCTCTAGGTGAAGTTGACCGGATGCACCCAGCCATTTCTGCATATTTGTCTTTTTATTAATTATAATAATTTTAGAAAATCCTTTAAACTTTGAAAATCCATATAAAGTAATCTATAACTCTGATGAAAATAATTTATATATGGAATTGCTCAGAAAAATATAAAGAATTTGAATATGCTATCCACATACCTGTCACATCCCTCTAACACTGCAAACAAGAATCCTTCCCCTGCAAACCAACTGTCCGAAAAATGCCAAACTCTGGGAAAACATTTCCGGATGCCCCCCCTCCGCCGGTATCATGTAGCACTACGATTGGTGATGTCGCTTGAACTACGTTGGTATTCCCCAAAGAGAAAGGGAGGATGCAGCACGGCTAAGGTAGGTATTTCCCTCAATGATGAGACCAAGGTTATAGAACCAGTAGGAGGATCAAGCAACACTATGTAAACGGTACCTACACACAAATAACAAATACTTGCAACCTGATATGTAACAGGGGTTGTCAATCCCTCTCGGGTAATGTATTGGTAAATAGGTAGATGAGTAGTGGCAAATTAACAACGACAAATAAAATACAGCGTTGTATTTTTGGGTTTTTGATAATATAGATCTGAAAATAAAAGTTACAAATAAAGGGAAAAATCAAATGGCAATATAGATATGAAAGTATATGATAGGTAAATAGACCCGGGGGCCGTAGATTTCACTAGTGGCTTCTCTCAAGAAAATATCAAACGGTGGGAGACAAATTACTATTGGGCAATTGATAGAAAAGCAAATAGTTATGACGATATCCGAGGCAATGATCATGTATATAGGCATCAAGTCCAAGATTAGTAGACTTACTCCAACATGCATCTAGCGTATTAAGTTCAAGGGAAAACTGAGTAATGCAATGAGAATGATGACATGATGTAGACAAGATCTATTCATGTAGGAATAGACCCCATCTTTTTATCTTTAATAGCAACGATACATGCGTGCCTTGCTGCCCCTTCTATCATCAGGGATGGACACTGCAAGACTGAACCCATCACAAAGCACATCTTCACATTGCAAGATAAATAGATTAAGTTGGCCAAACAAAACCCAAATATCAGAGAATAAATATGAGGCTATAATAATCAAGTATGGATATTAAATCCAGGAAAATCTGATCATAAACTCACAATTCATCGGATCCCAACAAACACACCGCACAAAGTCATTACATCAAGTAGATCTCCAAGAGAACTTTGTATTGAGAAATAAAGAGAGAAGAAGCCATCCAGCTACTACTTGCGGACCCGTAAGTCTGAGGGGAACTACTCACGCATCATCGGAGAGGCAACAATGAGGATGATGAACCCCTCGGTGATCGTGTTTCCCTCCAGCGGAGTGCTGGAAAAGGGCTCTAGAATAGATCTCGTGGTTCTGGAACTTGCAGCCACTAGAATAAAATTTAGTCGAATCCCCTAGGATTTTTAGAGTATATGGGTATTTATAGAGCGAAGAGGCGGTGCGGGAGGACACCGAGGTGGGCATAACCCTCCTAGGCGTGCCAGGGGGCCCAGGCGCGCCCTGGTGGGTGATGAGCCACAAGTATAGGGGATTAATCATAGTCCTCTCGGTAAGTAAGAGTGTCGAACCCAACGAGGAGCAGAAGGAAATGACAAGTGGTTTTCAGCAAGGTAATGTCTGCAAGCACTCAAATTGTAGGTAACAGATAGTTTGATAGCAAGATAATTTGTAACGAGCAATTAACGGTAACTGTAAATAATATGTAGCAAGGTAGCCCAACCCTTTTGTGGCAAAGGACGGGCCAAAACGGTTTCTTATAATAAGCAAAGGGTTCTTGAGGGTACACGGGAATTTCATCTAGTCACTTTCACCATGTTAGTTTGATTTGTGTTTGTTACTTCAATAATTTGATATGTGGGTGGACCGGTGCTTAGGTGTTGTTCTTACTTGAACATACCTCCTACTTATGATTAACCCCCTCGCAAGCATCTGCAATTACGAGAAAAGTATTAAGATAAAATCTAACCGTAGCATTAAACATTTGGGTCCAAATCGGCCCCTTATAAAGTAGCGCATAAACTAGGGTTTAAGCTTTTGTCATTCTAGCAGCCCATCATCTAATAACTACTCCACAATGCATTCCCTTAGGCCCAAATATGGTGAAGTGTCATGCAGTCGATGTTCACATGACACTGCTAAGGGAATCACAACATACATATCATCGCAATATCAAACACGTATCAAGTTTGTCGGCGTCCTGGGAACCAGGGTACCCAGAGTTGCCTGCCTGCGGTCCGCGACGCGCTCCTACTACAGGCTGGTACGGCCCAGCTGATCGACCTGCTGCTCAAGACCCTCGCAAGGGGGCTAGGCCTCGTGAGGAGAATGACACCAAGACCCTCTGAGGAGCGGCCTCAGCTAGGCTGCTTTGGAGGGGCGAAGAACTCAAGGCCAAGCCTGCCTCAGGAGGAGGCAGTGACGCGAGTAGTGACGCACCGCTCCAGTGGGTGCCAGCGCGTGCCAGCGGCGTAGTTGCCGTTTTGGTGCAAAGGACACAACGCAGGCGTAGGTTCCCGAGGGGCGAGACAAAGGTTTCCCCTTCGGTGCAACAAGACCAAAGACCGCAAGGACGAAAGGGAGGATGTCACCACCGAGCCCACCACCGCGTCATCGTTTGATCTCTTTGCAGGCGAAGATCGCTTTTGTCAGGATAGGAGCGTCCTTGTGTTCCCGCTCAAAATGGCCGTTGTGGGATCCCTTCCCGCCTAAACATTTTGGGGGGGGGGAAGAGGACCTTAGCCGCCTATATAAGTAGCTAGGGTTCCCACTATGGAGCCAAGCGAATCAGACCTGAGAGATCTGGATCGGCCTCATCTCGAACACCCCACCTTCACTTCAAGGAGCAAGAACACTTGCCTCCTGACCCTCTTGAGCTCTCCTCCTGAGCTCAAGAACCACTGTACTTGTTCATACTCAAGCCCTCCTGAGGCTAATCTACTCAAGCAGGACGTAGGGTTTTACACCGCAAGGTGGCCTGAACCTGGGTAAACTCGTGTGTGCTTTTACTTGTTGCTTGCTCGAATCTCACCACCGGGCGAGGGCGTGGTGCTAGGAAGACGTGAGCGGGAGACATCTTCGTTCACGCCCCTGTGTTCGAACTTCTTTGGGTTTGCGGAGCCAGTAATCCGACATTTGGCGTGCCAGGTAGGGGGCGTGTCGAAATCTCGCCTCTTCGACGACCTCGCCCCGCTCTCGTTCGTCGACCTCGCTTCACTGCCATGGTGGACACACGCCGAGCGCGCGCTGCCCGCCGTGCCGCCAACGTCGCCCAGACGGCGCCCGCGGGCAACGGTGCGCCGCTCCGCTCCAACTCGTCGGTCGCCAACGCCGCCACCGACCTGGCTGTCCACGAGCAACAGGACTCCTCGATGCCGCTGTCCGTGCGGCGCGATGGCCGCGCGGCGACACCATCACCCTCGCCGGCCGCGGCGTCGTCTTCGCTGATCTGCCGTGGGCCGTTCTACCAGCAGCCTGCGCTACTGATGGCGCGAGAGCTCCTATGCTACCATCCAGTGGACGACCTCTACGACGAGTGGCTCCACCGCATCACCGAGCTCGTCAACGCCGCCGGGGAGGTACCTGCACCAACTCACTCCTCCCGTCCTCCGTCGCTCATGGCGGGGAACGTGGACCACGGCGTCCCAGCTCCACCTCCATTGCACGACACCGGCCAGGGGCTCAGACATGAGGCTCCACGGCGCGAGCAGCCCCGCAGGGCCCCTGTGCGCGACTAGGAGAGCTGCCAGGTGGTCCCGCATCCCTAGTCAGAAGCTCGTGGACTCCCCGTTCCGCAGCACCAGAACCGTGCACCACAGGAGGTGGTGGCACCTGTACCCTAGGAACCAGCACCACAGGTGCAGGGGGCGCCTGCAATCATGAGCATGGCTAGATGTCGCGCCCTAGCTCTAGAGCTGCGGCACCTCGTCTGGCCCGGCAAGTTCAAGCCGGATCTGCCTCCGCGCTACGATGGCACCGCCGACCCCGCAGAGTTCCTCCAGCTCTACGAGCTGAGCATCGATGCGTCCAACGGCACCGAGTAGGTCATGGCGAACTGGTTCCCCATGGCCCTCAAGGACGGCGCTCGCTCCTGGCTCCTGAACCTCCCTGCAGGATCCATCTCCTCCTGGGGGGAGCTTCGTGAGCGTTTCGTCGCCAACTTCCAAGGTACCTGCGACCAAGCCCCGGCGTCCGCGGATCTGCGCTGCATGAAGCAGCAACCTGGGGAGAACCTACAGAAGTACATCCAGTGTTTCAACACCGTGCGCCTCAGGATCCCTAGGGTCTCGGACGAGGCCATCATCTCGGCATTCTCCGACGGTGTCCGCGACGTCAGGATGAAGGAGGAGCTCGCCATCCACGAGGACCTGTGCACGGCCCTCGAGATGTTCAACCTCGCGGCGAAGTGTGCCAGGGCAGAGGAAGGCCGCCTCTCTCTCCTGGAGCTGCCTGAAGCGGAGGCTGACGACAAGAATGCCAAGGCCAAGGAAGCAAAGCGCAAGGGACCCGCCGTGCTGGCTGCAGAGCCAGAAGTGAAGCGTTGCTGTGGCTACAACGACCCCCCCCCCCCAGAGACAACTGTCCGTACTGCATCTTCCATGATGTTCACAGCCATAACACCAACGACTGCCAAGAGCTCAGGGCGATGCGTGGCGGGCGCGTCGGGTAGCGTCCTGAGCGCGACAACCGCAGGTACGGCCGCGGAGGGGCCGTGGTAGAGGACGCTAGGACGACATGAAATCGCGCTAAGGATGGCGTGACCAACCTCGTGAAGACCGCTGGCAGGAGCAGCCTCATGATGCCCCCTGGCGCGACCAGCCTCGTGAGGGTCGCCCTCAGGGCAACGCGGGCCTGCCTCCGCTGCCACCACCGCCAAGAAGGAACGACGACGAGCGCCAGGGAGACGAAGCAGGGGGCTTTCAGGAGCCACGCGCGGTTGCATGCATCCTAGGAGGAGCCCACGCTCCGGCTTCCCACCGCATCTTCAAGCAGTTCACTCGTGAGGTGAATGGGGTGCTCCCCAGGCCTGACGCCGCGCGCAACCTCAGGTGGACCAAGCAGGTCATCGCCTTCGACCCCAAGGACCAGCTCAAGTGCACCGCAGCCCCAGACACTCTCCCGATGCTCTACACCCCGACCATCAGCAACGTCCTCGTGACCAAGACCCTCATCGACGGTGGAGCAGGGCTCAACATCCTCTCCGTCCAGACCTTCGAGACGCTCCAAGTCCCTTACGATCAGCTCCACCCAACCAAGCCACTCTACGGAGTCACAGATGGCTCCACGCTCCTGATGGGGCAGGTCCGCCTCCCTGTCTCCTTCGGCGATCGCGACAACTATCGCACCAAGCTCATCGAATTTGACGTCTCCAACATTCACCTCCCGTACAATGCCATCCTAGGGTATCCGGCCCTCGCCAAGTTCATGGCGGCGACCCATCACGGCTACAACATCCTCAAGATGCCCGGGAGTGGCGGGGTCATCATGATCGCCTATGACGAGAAGGAAGCAGTGCGTTCCCTGGAGCGCGCCTACCAGACTGTAGCGGTCGAGAGCTCCAACGAAGATGGAGCCGCCTTCGCCCTGCAGACCGCCCCCAAGAAGAAGAAGCACCTACCCGCAAATGAACCTCAGGACACAGGGGCTCCTGACAGCACCGCCTCGGGTCCCGCGCCTACTGATGAGGCGCCCTTGACCCTCGCATAGGGAGGCGCGCCCGGCACCCCTCTCAGGACGGGCTTAGGGGCTCTTCTCTGGAGTGCCTCTGGTCTGACCAGCATCACGAGGGAGGTGTTCGGGCACCACCTGCACGCGTGTCTTGACACGCATTTTTGTGAGCCCAGCGTGAGCCTAAAAGCGCTGCGGGCTCAGGACTTCATTGACCAGGCTACCAAGGAACTTCAGTACGCAAGGCTCATACGCGGTGGGCGCAACCGCACGGCACCAAGCTGTAATGCCCAGGATGGGACTATACCTCCTACATGTCGAGGCACGACTTAAAGGTATAAGCCCATCCTAGAATGATCTCAAGTTTGGTATCTTTGCACGACTCATGTAAAAGAGGGATTAAATTGCAAAAGGAGATAGTTGGCTTACACTCGCCACTTCACACAATACATTACATAAGCAATACATCATTCAAAACATCACAACCCGACTACGGGTGAAGATCCAAAGAAAGATACCAAAACAACATAAAGCCACAGGTCAGGATCGAATCCTAGTAGAAAGCACTACTGATCGTCGAAAACGTCACAAGCATACGGCCAAACTCTTCATCAAACTCCCGGTGAAGTATTTGAACCAGCTCCTGCATCAAACTCGGCTGAACCTGCATCTGGTGTGGTGAAGTAACTGTGAGCCACAGAGGACTCAGCAATCTCGTTCCCGGGTAACAAGACTATTTAAGCCTTGGGAGAGGATAAGGCTGAAGAAAAGAATAAGTGTCTGCAGCAGCAACTAGCAACTAGCTTACGTGAGAGAGTGCGAGAAGAGAAATGCCTCGGTCGAGAGATGATCACGAAGTGATCCTAGCTAAAGCTCAACAAACATAACCCCACCGTGTTCAACTCCCGAATCCCTATTCGGAAATTGACAGTCACGGTACACACGCTGGTAGTGCATTAGAACAAATGTGTCAAGTTATCTACAACCGGATATTAACAAGCTCCCATCTGCCACATAACCGCGGGCACGGCTTTCGAAAGTTCATAACGCTGCAGGGGTGTTCCAACTTGGCCCATGACAAGCCCACGATCCGCGGAGTCGCAACTCCAAAGTGGGAAGACCCGAGTATTCTCGGAATCCCGTGCTCAAGATACTCCGAACTAAGGTAAGGCTAATCCAGCAAATCCTCCCGGCGTGTCGACACCCTGATAGGTAGCCGCGTGTATCTAGTCTCAGGACACGTCCGGATGGGCGATTCTACAGGTTTTTACCAAACCTTGAGTTTCCTCGTGGTGGCCCCGCAGACTCCCCGTTTCGGACCAACACTCATGTGGAGCACTGGCCCGGGGTTGTTGAATTAAAATAAAAGAGGGTTTGCAAGACCCTATGCAAGTTTTATTAGTTATTAGGCGAATAGTACCAAATGTTGGGACTTGCTGGAAAAGACTTAGCACTTAGCGGTTTATCAAGGGGGTCCCATACACCCCAACCGTGTTAGGAACGCATAATCAAGGAACATAACACCGGTTTATACGGTTCCTAATGGCATGAGTGGAACAAATCACCAAGCAAAAGGCTTAGCCTTCCACCCTTGCCAATATATAGATGATTTCATTTTAAGCATTTATATAGTGTGATATAACCCAACAAACTTCAACATGAAGCAAGCATCTTCGATCTTCACCTGCAACTAGCAATGCTATAAGAAGGGCTGAGCGAAGCGTACTTAGCCAAGCAACGGTTTGCATAGGTAGGGTGGTTAAACATGGTGATGGTTACAAGTAGGAGGCTGACAGGAAGAACATGGGCATCGAGGCAAAACTATAGAGCGGAACTACTAGCAATAGGCAAAGATAGTAATGTTATCGGGGTTCGGTTATCTTGCCTGGGATTCCGCAAGGGAGAAGAACAAGTCCACGAAGTAGACGAAGCAACACAGTCGAGCAAATCCTCACAACTCCGGAACGAAACCGAAGCTAACAAGAGAAGCAACCGGAAAGAAGGAAACAACACGGTAAACACACAAGCATAAACATGGCATACGATGCACATCCAAGTATGATGCATGTCCGGTTTAAATATGCATGGCATGGCAAAGTGCACAAACAAGACTACAAATTAAGTGGAGCTCAATATGCAAGAGTTGCATATTGACGAAACACCACATTTTATTTATTTAGTTGACTCTCGTTTATTACAAGACAAGATTAAATGTTTTTAACATGGCAAGAGGTGAAGCAAAGTAAAACTACACTATTAAGGCATTTTAAATGAGGCCGGAAATAACAACAACAATTCCGGAAAATCCCCATGAGCATGTTTAGTAATTATTAAAGCAACAACAATTCACACACATAATGTTGTTATCATGATGCGGATGACATGATCAAGTTTATGCAATTTTTATTAAAAGTTGACATGAAGAAGATATGAAGTATTGTCACCGTGGTGGAAAGAAAGGGTGCCACGGCAACGATCCGAAAATGATGCAACGGCAACATCTCGGTTCTGGTAACTCGTGAGAGACCGGTGCAAAAGATAGATGGCGTGAGCGAGTGAAACAGGATGAAAGGTGGGGCGATCCCGTCACTGGGTTCCCACGGGTCAGCGACGAGGCAACCGAGGAACATGACAAACGGGCGAAACGGCACGGAGCACACACGGGAGACATTTCATACAACACAACAAGCATTCCACGGGTCATCCACGGGGTCGACTCGGGGTTATACCTTCGGAACAAACGTTCTTGGAGCGGTTCGAGATCGTAGTGGAAGTAGTGGTACTCGCGGTCGTAGAGGAAGTAGTTGTTCACGTTTCCGAAGAGGAAGAAGTCGTTCACATGGCGGTAGTGGAAGTAGTTGTTCACGGGGTCTTCGATGGTCGACGGTAGTCGTTCGGGCGTCGAGTTCGTAGATGTACTAGCGGTCTCGGCGACGGAAGTGGTACACGGCGACGGTAGTCGTTCACGGAGCTCGTAGCCGTAGAGGTACACGTTCCGTAGAGGTTCGTTTCGGTGTCGTTCGGGTCTAAAAGTAGATATGCTTGCTGTTTCATGGGTGCTTGAGATAACAATATCAGCAACAAAACAACAAAAAAAAAGGAAAAAGGCTGCGGGCGACGACGAGCTGGAAAAAGGATGGAGCCATCGCGGTGGAGCTGTTCGTGGCCCGTGGGCTTGGCGATGCAGACGCAGGGGCGGCCGGCGCCCGGCGCTGGAGGAGGTCAGCGGCGCCCTTGGGCCCGGCTCGCGCGACGACGGCATCCAGCAAGGGCGACGGGGAGGCCTGCCGCTCGCGCGCTGGAGGGTCGAGGCAGGGGCGCGGCTCGGGGCCGGGGCGAGGAGGCGAGGGACGAGGGACGAGGGACGGCCCAGGTGGCGGGGCAAGGCCACGGCGAGCCAGAGGGCCGGAGGGAGGCGCGGACGAGGCCCTGGCGCGGCGCGGCGCGGGAGTCGGGGCTCCTCTGGCGCGGCGCTGGGGCGCGGCGACGAGGCGATCGGGGCGCCTTGGCATCGGGAGGAGCGATGGGGCTTGGGGCGCTCGCGGGATGACGGCGATGAGGGGGCTTCGCGAAGAGGGAGATCGAGAGGAGGGGGAGCGCGGCGCTACGAGGAGGAGAGAGCGAGGGCTCGATGAGGATGGGTTCGAGGGGTGGCGGCGGTAGAAGGAACGGAGGGACTGAGGGATGCGGTCGCTGCTAGGGTTCGGGATGAGGAAAAGATGGGCCTCGGGCCAAGGAGGGAAGATGGGCCGCGGGGGAAGTGAGGCTGGTGAGAGGTGCGGCTGGGCCAAGAGGCTGCTGGCCTGGGCCTTAGGGAGGCCTGGGCTGGAACTAGGTCCTCTCCTAATAAAAGAGAAAAAGAAGAAGACAAGAAAAAATAGAGAAAACAAATAAAGGAAAGAAAGAGGGGGGGGGGTTAGGGCAAAAACACAAGAGGTTATTTTTCTCGGTTATCATAAAATGAGCACGGTCCGAGAAAAATATAAAAGGCATGATCGGAAAATAATTCAAACGTATTTGAATTTAATTCAAATGGGTTTGAACTAAGACTTGATTATTGAAGTGTCCAAAAATGTTCGAATTTTCGGAGGAACCTCGAAAGAAAGGAAAAGAATTATTAGCAAGGTTTTTGAAGGAGAAACTCGAAGTGAAAAAGACATGGGGAAATAATATGCAAGTGTGTTGGGTTAATTCCAACGAATGGAATATTTATTATAGCTCCCTAAATATTGGGAGGATAGGTTATAAAGAGAAGTCATTCTTCCCTCGATTTAAATGGACCGAAGGTCCACACGGTTTATTTAGGTTGAGATGCAAAAAAAAAATATGACATGATGGCATGATGACATGATGCAATGCAAAAATAAATAACACAAGCACAAATGAAACACACGGGCAACCCGGAACATCTAGAATCTTCGGGAATCTTCTGGAATCTTCTGGGACGTCGGTCTTCGGGCGTCACAACTCTCCCACACTAACAGAGGATCTCGACCCGAGATCCTAGAGATAGCACCGGGTAAAACGGAAAAGGAAGAGGTAAACAAAGTTGCTTCTTTGACAAACGAGTGAAAACCAAAGAACCTTGAGAGGTTGAACAATCTTGAAGGAAAAAATACAACGGAGATGAACGAATATGAAAATACTCCGTTAGAAAAGAGGAACAAGGAACATAACAAGAACCTTGTAGGTTGAAGACATGAAACAAGAGCTTACGAACCAAAAGAATATGAAACTGCAATGGTATAGCCAAGGAATAAGAATGACAGAATTTGGACAGCACTCCGTCTGAAAATGGAAGGAGTTAACAAGAACTTGCCAAGTTAGGATGATACTTGATGAAATCAACAGCACACAGCCTCTGAAACAATTAAAAGAATGGCACAAGGTTAAGAAAGATTCAGACAGCACTCCGGTTAAAAGACAGGCAAAACTTGATAAGATGAGAACTAGAATGGAGGACACAACACTCCTGTTAAATGATAAGCAAGGAAAAGAACATGATCTCGATAAAACGAGATGATGGTTTGGAGAGAGCAACATCACAAAGCCTCCGGAATGAAAGAATATAATATAGTTCAAAGAAAGAAATGAACGGAGAAAAGTATGACAACTTCTCTCAAAATTGAATTTGAAAGAGCATCCTTACGAAGAAGGGTTGAATAGAGTTGTTGGAAAAAAATCAACAACGAAAACAAATAAGCTTGATGTGGGCTTATGGAAAACATCTCAAAATTAAGAGGTGACAACCAGCCACTGACGAAAACATTTGAATGGATTGAGATCAACAAGGAGACGATAAACTTATTTCACTAGAAGGATAAATGAAGAACTTGGGTCATTTATAAGCACCATAATTAGCAACAATTCTCAAGGAAAGCTTTTAGGTGAAATACAACACAAGTTAACTCCAACGAATAAATTGAATGGTTGGAAAGATCTCCTGAACAAAGAAAAAGATGGGTTTAAATATCTCATTCCTGACAACTTGTGAATCATGAAACATGAAGGGAAATTGTCAAAAATGACATAACACCATCTGCAAAGATAAGGTAGAACGGATTGCAATTGGAATGCATGATGAAGAATGCTTGAGCTCCAACAAGAATCTTGATGAAGACTTCGAGGATGAATTAAATGATGATGAACCACCATGAAAACTCCGGTAATGAAAGCATGAGAAGTGAAAGATGAAAAGAATAAGATTCAAGACCTGCGATGAATTAGATGGAGCTTGAAATGATAATTGAAATAACTTGGAGCTCCGGAAAACAAGGTGAACAACTTAGAAGCAAGAATATGATATGATGAACAAGCTCCAGACAAAAGAATTAAATCACCTTGAAAGAATAAGAATAAGAATTATGTCATGCATCTCCTTCACCAATTAAATTGATGACAACCAAAGGATTTGGCATACTACTTATTCTCGTTGGAAAGGATTAAAGAGAGATCTCGGACAGACTTGAGAAGTAATCAACGAATCACCGGTAGGATTATGAAAAGAACAAATGAATTAAAACGATAACAACGGAAGGGTAAACTTGAATGAACCACCGTAAGAATATGGAGACGAACGAAGAGACATCAATGAAGAATATTTGGAGAACGAAGTTGAAAACTGGGAATGAAGAAATATTCTGAAATGATGGCCTTCGGAGGATCACAAAGAAAAGAATTCATGAAATGCTCCGGATGGCATAAAAGAGTTCCTCACAATCAAAACGATAATGAGGATGGCATGAAGCTAGAACCACGAATCATCAAGAGAACGGGTCAAAATTTAAGAGAAACACTTCTCCGGTCTCCAAATGTTGAGAATGAAGACGAGAAATGCCATAAGAATTGTTGAGCACTCCGGAATGAAGAATTAAAAGGTTGAACCAATGATGAAAAGAATTGAACGCGATCTTGGAGAAGGATGTGACTGATGGAAATCATTCTTACGTCACACTTGAAAAGAATTTGAGTATACTCCAGAAAAAATAAGAAGAGTCAGGTAAGATCTTGGAAAAAGACCTGTGGGTTAGGGCCCACTCACAAGAAATCACCGTTGGAAAAGATTGCTTAAGAGATATTGCACCGTTGAATTAAATGGCTTGAATAAGATAACAATCTCAAAATAGCTTGAATGGATTAAGAATGGAATTATGAATCTTCAGCACTCCGGATATGAATAGCAAGAGGAGAATGATTAATTGGTGCACCAGAATAAGAAAGCATTGTGAAATGAGGAAAAAGGATAAGATCAACACCGAAATCTTGAATTACATCCACCGGCATAATTCGAGAACAAAAGAATGATGAACTTGAAGCTCTTGAGCATCTTCACGATAAATCACCGGATAAGAATATTGAAGGAAAATAATGAAGAAACATCATATGAATAAAATGGATATTTTATTTGAGAATTTCTTGCTCCGAGAAGAAGAAGGGTGGGAGGGTGGGGAAAACAAAGACAACTTGGGATGAATAAAACAGACAAATCGTCAGATTTCTCAACGGCGTCCTTACGGAATAACTTGAAGAGAAGGCGCATCGGTTGGAAAGAATTTAACATGACCATCTCGATGGTCAAGAAGAATTAGCACTCCCATAGAAATATGAGAATACCGATTAGGAAAGGTATGGAATCAACATTTGACATCGAAGCAACTCGAATACCAGAATCAAAACAAAAACAAAGGATAGATATGCAACATGGTCTTCACAATATCATCCGAACAGAGAATTGAACGAATGAATTCCGTAGGTACATCCACTTGTCGAGAAGCCACTTGGAAGAAAAAAATATATATATAAAAAAAGGAACAAGGATCAGATAGAACAAATACAAGATAGAAGCTTCGTTCGACATCTTTGTGTTGTAAGATTATGAACGCGTTACGAAAGGGTTTTGCAATCCCCAGATCAGCATAGCCAAGGACCCTTTAAGATGCAACTCCCGATCGGAACAAGCCCATAAAACCACTTCACTCAATGTAGAACCCCGAACTTCATATCATGCACTCGTTGGAAGAATGCCTAGAACTACTGGATGAACCCACCTATTAATTTTCGAAAGTTTCCAGTTATGCAATCAGGTGTTGGGGATACAGGGGAAGCACCGCGCAATCAACTCTAAACCTACATCCAGCTGTATCCATCCTTCAACACATAACCAGTTGTTCTCGGAAACCGTTTACCTCGGACCTTCGAAACGCATCCACTATACAAGCTATGGCAATACTCCCGAACTACCTCCCCAGTACTGGGTGATGTCGGGGTTATCTTGCCACTAACCGCATAGGAGAGTTTTCGATGTCGGCCGTCTTAAGTATTCTAGTACTGTCGCAATGGATTTGTGACGACAACACCTCGGAGCTCAACTCCCCGGGACACTGCCACAACCACTAATGTCAGGAGGCATCGAGAACAATGTTCTCGTCACAAAGACATTGAAACAATCCAAGCAATACTCGCGTGATCCTAAAAAAAAATTGGTGCAATTTTTGAAAGTAGGAGAGGCAAGAGTAGTCGTCAGGAGTCCTCACCAGAGTGAAAAGAGAAGAGGAGCAAAAGAAATCCTACTCTCCGATATATATATATAGGACTCAAAACATTTTCAAGTGTGTGCCTAGACTCAACCGTCAACGATTCGATCAAACAGTGGGGGCTCCTAGGTCGGAGAAGTCTCTGAATACCAACTTGTAATGCCCAGGATGGGACTATACCTCCTACGTGTCGAGGCACGACTTAAAGGTATAAGCCCATCCTAGAATGATCTCAAGTTTGGTATCTTTGCACGACTCATGTAAAAGAGGGATTAAATTGCAAAAGGAGATAGTTGGCTTACACTCGCCACTTCACACAATACATTACATAAGCAATACATCATTCAAAACATCACAACCCGACTACGGGTGAAGATCCAAAGAAAGATACCAAAACAACAAAAAGCCACAGGTCAGGATCGAATCCTAGTAGAAAGCACTACTGATCGTCGAAAACGTCACAAGCATACGGCCAAACTCTTCATCAAACTCCCGGTGAAGTACTTGAACCAGCTCCTGCATCAAACTCGGCTGAACCTGCATCTGGTGTGGTGAAGTAACTGTGAGCCACAGAGGACTCAGCAATCCCGTTCCCGGGTAACAAGACTATTTAAGGTTTGGGAGACGATAAGGCTGAAGAAAAGAATAAGTGTCTGCAGCAGCAACCAGCAACTAGCTTACGTGAGAGAGTGCGAGAAGAGAAATGCCTCGGTCGAGAGATGATCATGAAGTGATCCTAGCTAAAGCTCAACAAACATAACCCCACCGTGTTCAACTCCCGAATCCCTATTCGGAAATTGACAGTCACGGTACACACGCTGGTAGTGCATTAGAACAAATGTGTCAAGTTATCTACAACCGGATATTAACAAGCTCCCATCTGCCACATAACCGCGGGCACGACTTTCGAAAGTTCATAATGCTGCAGGGGTGTTCCAACTTGGCCCATGACAAGCCCACGATCCGCGGAGTCGCAACTCCAAAGTGGGATGACCCGAGTATTCTCGGAATCCCGTGCTCAAGATACTCCGAACTAAGGTAAGGCTAATCCAGCAAATCCTCCCGGTGTGTCGACACCCTGATAGGTAGCCGCGCGTATCTAGTCTCAGGACACGTCCGGATGGGCGATTCTACAGGTTTTTACACAAACCTCGAGTTTCCTCGTGGTGGCCCCGCAGACTCCCCGTTTCGGACCAACACTCATGTGGAGCACTGGCCCGGGGTTGTTGAATTAAAATAAAAGAGGGTTTGCAAGACCCTATGCAAGTTTTATTAGTTATTAGGCGAATAGTACCAAATGTTGGGACTTGCTGGAAAAGACTTAGCACTTAGCGGTTTATCAAGGGGGTCCCATACACCCCAACCGTGTTAGGAACGCATAATCAAGGAACATAACACCGGTTTATACGGTTCCTAACGGCATGAGTGGAACAAATCACCAAGCAAAAGGCTTAGCCTTCCACCCTTGCCAATATATAGATGATTTCATTTTAAGCATTTATATAGTGTGATATAACCCAACAAACTTCAACATGAAGCAAGCATCTTCGATCTTCACCTGCAACTAGCAATGCTATAAGAAGGGCTGAGCGAAGCGTACTTAGCCAAGCAACGGTTTGCATAGGTAGGGTGGTTAAACATGGTGATGGTTACAAGTAGGAGGCTGACAGGAAGAACATGGGCATCGAGGCAAAACTATAGAGCGGAACTACTAGCAATAGGCAAAGATAGTAATGTTATCGGGGTTCGGTCATCTTGCCTGGGATTCCGCAAGGGAGAAGAACAAGTCCACGAAGTAGACGAAGCTACACAGTCGAGCGAATCCTCACAACTCCGGAACGAAACCGAAGCTAACAAGAGAAGCAACCGGAAAGAAGGAAACAACACGGTAAACACACAAGCATAAACATGGCATACGATGCACATCCAAGTATGATGCATGTCCGGTTTAAATATGCATGGCATGGCAAAGTGCACAAACAAGACTACAAATTAAGTGGAGCTCAATATGCAAGAGTTGCATATTGACGAAACACCACATTTTATTTATTTAGTTGACTCTCGTTTATTACAAGACAAGATTAAATGTTTTTAACATGGCAAGAGGTGAAGCAAAGTAAAACTACACTATTAAGGCATTTTAAATGAGGCCGGAAATAACAACAACAATTCCGGAAAATCCCCATGAGCATGTTTAGTAATTATTAAAGCAACAACAATTCACACACATAATGTTGTTATCATGATGCGGATGACATGATCAAGTTTATGCAATTTTTATTAAAAGTTGACATGAAGAAGATATGAAGTATTGTCACCGTGGTGGAAGGAAAGGGTGCCACGGCAACGATCCGAAAATGATGCAACGCCAACATCTCGGTTCCGGTAACTCGTGAGAGACCGGTGCAAAAGATAGATGGCGTGAGCGAGTGAAACAGAATGAAAGGTGGGGCGATCCCATCACCGGGTTCCCATGGGTCGACGACGAGGCAACCGAGGAACATGACAAACGGGAGAAACGGCACGGAGCACACACGGGAGACATTTCATACAACACAACAAGCATTCCACGGGTCATCCACGGGGTCGACTCGGGGTTATACCTTCGGAACAAACGTTCTCGGAGCGGTTCGAGATCGTAGTGGAAGTAGTGGTACTCGCGGTCGTAGAGGAAGTAGTTGTTCACGTTTCCGAAGAGGAAGAAGTCGTTCACATGGCGGTAGTGGAAGTAGTTGTTCACGGGGTCTTCGATGGTCGACGGTAGTCGTTCAGGCGTCGAGTTCGTAGATGTACTAGCGGTCTCGGCGACGGTAGTGGTACACGGCGACGGTAGTTGTTCACGGAGCTCGTAGCCGTAGAGGTACACGTTCCGTAGAGGTTCGTGTCGGTGTCGTTCGGGTCTAAAAGTAGATATGCTTGCTGTTTCATGGGTGCTTGAGATAACAATATCAGCAACAAAACAACAAAAAAAAGGAAAAAGGCTGCGGGCGACGATGAGCTGGAAAAAGGATGGAGCCGTCGCGGTGGAGCTGTTCGTGGCCCGCGGGCTTGGCGATGCAGACGCAGGGGCGGCCGGCGCCCGGTGCTGGAGGAGGTCAGCGGCGCCCTTGGGCCCGGCTCGCACGACGACGGCATCCAGCAAGGGCGACGGGGAGGCCTGCCGCTCGCGCGCTGGAGGGTCGAGGCAGGGGCGCGGCTCGGGGCCGGGGCGATGCGGGCGAGGAGGTGAGGGACGAGGGATGACGGACGGCCCAGGTGGCGGGGCAAGGCCACGGCGAGCCAGAGGGCCGGAGGGAGGCGCGGACGAGGCCCTGGCGCGGCGCGGGAGTTGGGGCTCCTCTGGCGCGGCGGTGGGGCGCGGCGACGAGGCGATGGGGGCGCCTTGGCATCGGGAGGAGCGATGGGGCTTGGGGCGCTCGCGGGATGACGGCGATGAGGGGGCTTTGCGAAGAGGGAGATCGAGAGGAGGGGGAGCGCGACGCTACGAGGAGGAGAGAGCGAGGGCTCGATGAGGATGGGTTCGAGGGGTGGCGGCGGTAGAAGGAACGGAGGGACTGAGGGATGCGGTCGCTGCTAGGGTTCGGGATGAGGAAAAGATGGGCCTCGGGCCAAGGAGGGAAGATGGGCCGCGGGGGAAGTGAGGCTGGTGAGAGGTGCGGCTGGGCCAAGAGGCTGCTGGCCTGGGCCTTAGGGAGGCCTGGGCTGGAACTAGGTCCTCTCCTAATAAAAGAGAAAAAGAAGAAGACAAGAAAAAAAATAGAGAAAACAAATAAAGGAAAGAAAGAGGGGGGGGTTTAGGGCAAAAACACAAGAGGTTATTTTTCTCGGGCATCATAAAATGAGCACGGTCCGAGAAAAATATAAAAGGCATGATCGGAAAATAATTCAAACGTATTTGAATTTAATTCAAATGGGTTTGAACTAAGACTTGATTATTGAAGTGTCCAAAAATGTTCGAATTTTCGGAGGAACCTCGAAACAAAGGAAAATAATTATTGGCAAGGTTTTTGAAGGAGAATCTCGAAGTGAAAAAGACATGGGGAAATAATATGCAAGTGTGTTGGGTTAATTCCAACTAATGGAATATTTATTATAGCTCCCTAAATATTGGGAGGATAGGTTATAAAGAGAAGTCATTCTTCCCTCGATTTAAATGGACCGAAGGTCCACACGGTTTATTTAGGTTGAGATGCAATAAAAATAAATATGACATGATGGCATGATGACATGATGCAATGCAAAAATAAATAACACAAGCACAAATGAAACACACGGGCAACCCGGAACATCTGGAATCTTCGGGAATCTTCTGGGACGTCGGTCTTCGGGCGTCACACAAGCTCACCTATCCGCAACCCAGGCAACCAATTCCGCGTCTGCATCGACATCGCATGCCTCAACCAAGCCTCTTCTCTGGGGCCCTTCTGGACGACGGCTGTCGGCTGGAGGAGGACTCTCCCCTGTAGTTACATTCGCACGCTCTTCGGCTTCCGTAATGCAGCTGCCACGTTACAGTACCTCACGCGGCAGGCCTTGGGAGCTTAGGAGGCTCAGTGGCAGGCGGTCCTGACGGAGCAGGAGCCAGACCCCCGTGACCACTGAGGGTCGCCAGAGCCTCGCGTTCCTCAGGAGCGGCCCGCACGACTCGCGTCTTCAGCTACCCCAACTCTTCTTCGACGACAAGTATCAGGTGATGTCTCAGGTATTCAATCGAGGCTCCCCCCGGGCTGCATCATCCTTGAGCTGCTGGGGGCTCACCCCCATAGCTGTCTCTTTTGCACATAAATCAAGGCTAGTTGTTTCTCCCTACTTGCATTATCTATATGCTTAGTGTCCTCACCGCCACTAAGGTCATGAGCCCTTGCGAGCCCGCCTGCGGCCGCCCCATGATTAAGGACTGGCATGGCGTCTGTGCTCGGGTCCGTCCCTGCAGCGTCGCTAAATCCAAGGGCTGAGCTCTGTCTCACGAGCCATTACCGTGATGTCACCTCCCGTGGTCCTTGGTGCCTTGTTCTCGCATGGGCTAATCGTGGATGGGTAAGTGGGGGCCCGTGGCAGGTGCCTCGCTCACGCGGGAACCGCGCGCGGGTTGTCTTTCTTTTAGACTGTTGCATGAGAAGACTGGGCACGGCGTCTGTGCTCGGGTCCGTCCCTGCAGCGTCGATAAATCCATCGGCTGAGCTCTCTCTTACGGGCCGGTCCCGCTAACGTCACCTCCTGGGGTCATTGGTGCTGCGACCTTCTCATGCGATGCCCTCTAGAGATGCACTCGGCGCAGGTCGACACAACGCATGTCTTTTCACATTTTGCAGAAGAAGACTCAGGCGCAACCCGCCTCAGGGTAGGGTCTCGTGGGTGATGCGTAAGCTCACGATAACTTCCTCGGAGTCGTTCAGCTCGTCCTAAGGAGGGCCCATATACACCTTGGTTGTCCTGCCGTGCAAGCCACGTGTCAGGAACGGGATGTACACGCCCCGGAGTCTCTCCCGGTGGGAGGCTCCCTCCCACGGTCCAGTGGAAGCACCAAGCTCCGCGCTGGCTGCTACGACTGAGGCGCGGTTATGCCCACACTCCGCGCAAGTGTGGTAGCTCTATGCTCCCCGCTAGTTTTAAACAACTAAGGGCGGCCCCCAGCGGTCGCACCAACCTCAGGGAGCTTTTCAGCTTACGACGCTCACAGCTTCTCCTTGGATGGGTGTCGCGAGGGGGCCTAGGCACGGGGGCTATGCTCAAGTCATGCCTGGCAGACGCCACCCTACCAGGTGCCCAGACACCTGGCTTTCTCGCGCCCCATCCTAGGTGAAGCCTCGTGAGCAAGGTATGGTGCTCGTTCTCCCTCATGAGAGCCGTTCGCACGTCAAGGGGGACCCCTGGGCATAGCGACCCAGGGGCCTCACTAGTCATGCAGCCCCTCA
Organism: Secale cereale; assembly: GCA_902687465.1. Taxonomy (NCBI): domain Eukaryota; kingdom Viridiplantae; phylum Streptophyta; class Magnoliopsida; order Poales; family Poaceae; genus Secale; species Secale cereale. Next base: position 462,420,569 of record LR738713.1, on the reverse strand, counting down.
CTCCTTGAGCCCGGTGCTCAACGGCGGTTGAGGTATGCGTGGGGCTGGGCCCTGCCGATGCAGAATGCAAACGGGATCGCTTGTGCGTTAAGGGGGACCCCTGGGCATCGCGACCCAGGGGCCTCACTAGCCACGTAGCCCCTCATTCCTTGAGCCTAGTGAGTACGATAACCCCGGTGACTCGGAGGGCTCAATGGCGATCGAGGTATGCGCGGGGTTGGGCCATGCCGACGCAGAGCACCTAAGCAAACATGGAAGGAAGCAAGCACGGAAATCACCAAGTTCAAGCCTAGTTATTACAATAATATCAAGTTCTCTGAATTCAAGTGAGTCCTTATGCCTTCCCGAGGCGCTTGCATTTCTCTCATCTTGACAGGGACAGTGTGGATTACGGGCTCCGTAAACCCAAGAAGTTCGAACACAGGGGCGTGAACGAAGATCTCTCCCACTCACGTCTACCTAGCATCTCGCCCTCGTCCGATGAAGAGATTCAAGTGAACAACAAGTAAAGCACACAAGAAATTACTCACGTTTAGGCCACCTTGCGGTGTAAAACCCTACTTCCTGCTTTGGTGGATTGGCCTCGTGAGGGCTTGAATATGGATGAATAGAGTGGTTCCTGAGCTCAGGAAGAGAGCTCAGGAGGGTCAGGAGGCAAGGGTTCTTGCTCCTTTATGCGAGGGCAGAGTTTCTGGATCTGATTCCCCCATAGTGGAGATCCTAGCTACTTATATAGGCGGCCAGGGTCCTCTTCCCCCAAAATGTTTAGGCGGGAAGGGATCCCACAACGGCCATTTTGAGCGGGAACACAAGGGCGTTCCTACCCTGACAAAAGCAGTCTTCGCCTGCAAAGGGATCCGGCTATGACGCGGTGGTGGGCTCGGTGGTGACATCCTCCCTGTCGTCCTTGCGGTCTTCGGTCTTGTTGCACCGAAGGGGAAACCTTTGTCCTGCTCCTCGGGAACCTGCTCCTGTGCTGTCTCCCTTGCCCCAAAATGGCAACTGTGTCGTTGGCACGTGCTGGCACCCGCTGGCGCGGTGCGTCACTGCTTGCGTCACTGCCTCCTCCTGAGGCAGGCTTGGCCTTGGATTCTCCGCCCCTCTGGAGCAACCTGGCCAAGGCAGCTCCTGAGGGGGTCTTGACGTTGTTCTCCTCGCGAGGTCTAGCCCCCTCGCAAGGGTCTTGAGCAGCCGGTCGATCAGCTGGGCCGTACCAGGCCGTGGTAGGAGCGCGTCGCGACCCGCAGACAGGCAAGTCTGGGTACACTGGTTCCCAGGACGCCGACAGTAGCCCCTGGGCCCAAGGCGCACGCGGAGTTGGCTTCGGGGCGAAGCCTTAGTCGAGGACGGAGCGTCGCGGGCCCCAAAAAGGCTGCGGGCCAGGCTGGCGTGTGACGGTTGGTTGGGACGTGGGCGACTCCGCTCCCCACGTGGTCTTGGTATCCGTGTGACTTGACAACTCCCCGGTGCAGACGACGGGGTTGTTATGCCTGTGACGCCGGTGACTAGCGGTTGGGCTCCTCCGCCCTATAAATGGGACTAGGGGGGAGCCCCCAAGCCATCTTCAAGTCAGCGCCATCTGCTTCCTTGTTTGCTCTCCGCTCTCCTTCTTGCCGCGAGGACTCCATGGTGCCACCGAGGAAGCCGTCCGCCGCGGAGAAGGGGAAGGCCCCGAAGGATTTGGTTTCGCCGCCGTCAAAGAGGGGCCGCGGCCGTCCCCGCAAGCATGCCACTGCGCCCACAGCGACTCCTCGAGGGAGCGCGCGTGGCCTTCCGGGTCCCGACACGGTCGCCGGTGAGAGGCGCGGTGCCTCTTCCCGCGGTGAGGGTGGTCGCGGCCATGGTGGGAGAGGAGGCGCGAGGCGGCATTTGGCGGTCGTGCATCCTCCGTGCCCGCAGCTCCACTCCTTCGACGTGTCATTGGAGATCGTGGTGTGGATGGAGAAGCCTGGCGGCTTGTGGCTACGGCTTCCCCGCTCGTTCGGCAACGTGCTACCAGCCGGAGGCCTCGGCGGCGTCTGGCTGCAGACCGACGGTTGCTGCAGTGGTGCGTCCTGGGTGGAGGTTGATGTGGCTCCCTCGGGCGACGTGTTCCTGGAGCGCGGCTGGCAATCATTTGCGTGCGCGTCGGCTGCAGGGGAGGTGTACACTCCACTTCAGGTATGATGGCGCCTCAACGCTGTTCGTCAGGGTCTTTTCAGAGGAAGGGGGCGCCTTGGGTGTTGTCCTGAAGCTGATGACAAAGAGGACGGCGGGGACGACGTCCGGAGGAGCAGTTCCTCCTCCGGAGACGATCTTGGTCCTGGGGAGCGTCGCAGGTCCCCCCTCTGAGGCAGCAGCAGCTCCTCCAGCAGCGGCGGCTACAACGAGCCACCGGGCCACCGAGCTCGGCTCGGCGAGGGGAGGGTGTCGTTGCGCCGCTGTGGCTCCGTGAAGCGGGAGGAGTTGGGAGACTCCGACTGAGTGGAAGCGGCCTCCGCTTCTTTTTTTTCATTTTCTTCCTGTGTCAAAATTTTAAGTTGCCTCGAGAAGGCGTGTAATGGACTATGACATATGTATGAAGCGAGAACTTGCTATCATGTTTTTGGTCTGGGTGAGATTACTTAGCTTATGTGTTGCGATGTCTGGAGGCGAAGTGGTCCTGACTCATTGGCATCATGAGCCCCCGTTGGGCCATGAGGACGACTGAGCTCGGAGAACCTATGCAGCCCCGAGTATGGGTATCCACCGAGAGCTGCTGAGAGCGTCGAGCGTGGATTAAGGCACCAAGGCCTGAGCCGGAGCCTGAGCAGGCTTGGCCAGGCGAGGTCACGGGACCGTGGCATACAAGAGCTGGGACCGGCCGTGTCCCAGCCCCCACGCGCGAGGCACGCGAAGGAGGGCAAGCGGCGCAGCCCCTGCTTAACAAGCTGAATTTAAAACCGGCGAGAAAAAATCCCAAGCAAGACTTCCAACCAAATGCAAGAAACACGAGAACTTCATAGCATGGGGTAGAGGAAGGGCTGATAGCCAAGGAAGTAGAAAAGGCTGGCAGCCAAACACCAAGCCAAAAAAGGAAAAAAGATCGCATCCGACCCCTACACTACGTCTTCTTCCCAGCGCGGAGCTAAGGACTGCCACTGGGACGTGGGTGGGAGCCCTGTCTGATGGCCCGTAGGCAACGCTCAGGAGACTTCGAGGCGTGTACAGCCCCAACTCATTATTACGTGAGAGTGTCACGAGCGGAGACCTTCACGGGCACGGAGCCTTGATTACGGATAGAACCTCCTAAGGTGCTCAATATTCCAGGAATTTTGGATAGGTATCCCATCCTGCATATCCAGGCGCACAACACGAGGCCTAGAGACACGGGCGGTTCTGAACGGGCCCTTCCACATGGGCGAGAGCTTGTGTAACCCCTCCCTAGAGAGGACCTGCCTCAGGACCAAGTCACCAACTTCAAGTGTTCTTGCGCGGATGCTACGACAGTGGTACCGCCGCAGCGCCTGCTGATATCACACCGCCCTGAGGGCAGCTCGGCAGCGGCCCTCCTCGCCGAGCACGAGGTCCATCCGCCAGGCGGTATCCTGGCATTCCTCATTGAAATCCAAGACCCGTGGGGAGCGATGCTTGACCTCGTGAGGGAGGACTGCCTCCGCCTCATAGACGAGAAAGAAAGGAGTTTCTCCCTTGGGTTTGGTAGCAGTGGTTCGGATTGACCACAGCACAGACTAGAGCTTGTCGATCCAGCCCTTGCCGCAAGCCTCAAGCTTCTTCTTAAAGAAGCGCGTCTTGAGCCCATGCAAGACTTCCGCGTTGGAGCGTTCGGCCTGACCATTGCTCCTGGGGTGAGCCACCGAGGCGTAGCAGATCTGTGTTCCAAGGTTAGCACAATATGACCTGAAGAGATTCCTTGTGAACTGCGAACCGTTATCCGTGATGATGCGGCTGGGGACCCCGAATCGCCTCACGAGGCCCTGGATGAAGTTGACGGCCGACCCGGCTGGGATCGCGCGAATAGGCTCCACCTCTGCCCACTTGGTGAATTTGTCGATGGCGACATACAGAAAGCGGTAGATCCCCGCTGCCCGGGGAAATGGACCCAAGATGTCCAATCCCCAGATCGCGAAGGGCCAGGAAAGCGGGATCGTCTGGAGGCCCTGCGCTGGCTGGTGGATCTACTTGGCGTGAAACTGGCACGCCTCGAAAGCCGGCACAAGCTCCGTGGCGTCGTTGAGCGCCGTGGGCTATTAGAAGCCGTTGCGAAAGGCCTTGCCCACGAGGGTGCGGGACGACGAGTGGTGACCGCAGTCCCCATCGTGGATATTAGCCAATAGCTCGCGCCCTTGTTTCCTCGAGATGCATTTTAGTGAGACATCGTTGGGGCGCCTCCTATAGAGTTCACCGTCTTGGATGCAGTAAGCCGAGGCCTGTTGGACCACGCGCTCTGCTTCTTCCTCTTTGTCTAGAAGGGTGTCATGTTGCAGGTACATCTTGAGCTCTTGGGTCCAGCAACCCTTCTCGGGCTCCGCGGCGAGTAGCAGGCGGGCTCCGGAGGCCGGTCCGCAGGGCGGGGCTCCGTCCGTAGGTGCCACAGGTAGCCCCTGCTGAGGGGACGCCGGCTCAGGAACAGGCGGTGTTGCCGAAGGTTTGAGAAGCCGCTCCTCGAAGATGCCCGACCTCTGAGGCTCCCGCTTGGAGGCTCGTTTGGCGATGTCATCCGCTTCCTTGTTGGTGCCTCTTGGTACGTGCTGCACCTCCAGCCCTCGGAATCGCTTTTCCATCTTGCACACCTCCTCCAGATATGCCTCCATGTGCTCGTCCTTGGGCTTGTATTTCTTGTTGGAGAAGTTGACGAGGAGCTGCGAGTCACCTATGATGGTGAGACGCTTGACCACCAGTGCACCGGCGGCCTTGAGCCCAGCAATTAGGCCCTTGTACTCTACGATGTTGTTGGAGACCTTCTCGCCTTGTTGGAAGCAAAGCTGCACGGCGTAGTACAACTTGTCCTGAGTGGGAGATACTAACATGGCGCCAGCCCCCGCGCCAGGGTGCGAGAAGGCGCCGTCGAAGTATACCACCCATCCGTCTGGGGCTTCATCACCGGGGGCCAGCGAGCGATCCTCGCCAGCCCCCTGCTCCGGCGCGCCGGTCCATTCTGCCACAAAGTCTGCTAGAGCAGCTCCCTTGATCGCTCGTGTGGTGCTAAACTCCAACTAGAACGCCTGGAGCTCGATGTTCCACTCGGTGACCCTCCCGATGACATTCGGGCCCCGAAGTACTTTCTCGAGAGGGTATGACGAGACAACCTTGATAGGGTGGCCCTGGAAGTAATGGCGCAGCTTCCTGGAGGCGACAAGGAGCGCCAGGAGCAGCTTCTGAGGCATCGGGTAGCGCGAGCATGCGTCGCGCAGTACGGTGCTGACGAAGTACGCTGGGTGCTCCACAAGGGTCGGCGCTGCGGGATCCTCAGGCGCTTCAGGAATCTTGGGTGCCCCTTGCTGGATGGCGGGGCCGCCAGTAACCGTGGTCGAATCAACCTCTAGAACAGCGTCATGGGGCGACGGGGGTCCTGAGGATGCCGAATTGCCTGGTGGCCTCACGCTTCGGGGCCTCTCCTCGCGCTCCACCACTAGCGCTGCACTAGCGGAGTGAGGCATCGCGGTGAGGTAGAGAGTCATGGGTTCCAGGGGTCGCGGCGCTACCATAACCGGCGGGCTGGTGAGGTATTCCTTGAGATCCCGGAAGGTGGCATCGGCCTCCGGAGTCCACTCAAAGGGCCCCTTCTTCTTCATGAGCTTGAAAAACGGGAGGGCGCGTTCACCAAGCTTAGAGATGAAGCGTCCCAGGGATGTTACGCATCTCGCCAGCTTCCGCATCTCCTTCAGGTTTGTGGTCGGCTTCATTCTTTCGATGGCCTTTATCTTCTCCGGATTAGATTCAATGCCCCGGTGCGAAACCAGGAACCCTAGCAGCTTGCCGGAGGGTACACCAAATGCACACTTCTCCGGGTTGAGGCACAGCTTCACCTTGCGCAGGTTGGCGAACGTTTCTTCTAGGTCCTGGATGAGAGTCCTGGCCTCTCTGGTCTTGACCACAATGTCGTCGACGTAGGCCTCCGCGTTCCTCCCAAGCTGAGGGTCGAGGGTGATGTGCATCAGGCGCTGGAAGGTGGCGCCCATGTTTCTCAGCACGAAAGGCATGCAGGTGTAGCAGTAGACCCCGCATGGGGTCAGGAACGCCGTTTTCTCCACATCCTCCACCGCCATCTTGATTTGGTGGTAACCCGAGAAGGCGTCGAGGAAGCAGAGCAGGTTGCACTCAGCCGTCGAATCCATGATCTGGTCGATGCGCGGGAGAAGGAAGGGGTCATGAGGGAAGAACTTGTAGAGGCTTGTGAAGTCGACGCACATGCGCTCCTTGCCTCCTTTCTTCGGAACTATGACGGGGTTGGCTAGCCACTCCGGGTGCCGTACCTCCCGTACGACGCCTGCTTCCTCTAGCTTCCGAACCTCCTGAACAATGAAGGCCTGCTTCTCCGGGGCTTGTCTGCATGCTTTTTGCTTGATATGACGCGCTTGGGGCACACCGTGAGGTGATGCTCGATGACGTGCCTAGGCAGCCCGACCAAGTCAGCGGCTTTCCAAGCGAACACATCCTTGTTAGCCCTGAAGAAGCTAACCAGCGCTGCCTCTTGCTCAGGGTCCATGCCCGTGCCGATGGTGAAGGTAGCTCCTGAGCCCTCCTCGTCAGCGGGCACCTGCTTCATCTCGGCTGGGTCCTGAGAGAAGAGCTGTGTCTTCTTGGCAGGCGCGGCTTCCGGCGTCTCCGGAGCCCCATCCGCACTTGGATGAGCTGCGGCAGCAGCCCTGTAAACACGCCCGAGGACCTGAAGGGCGGCCTTGGGGTCCCCTTCGATGGTGATGACGCCATTGCTCCCGGGCATTTTGACAGTGTTGTAGCCCGGGTGAGTCGCCGCCATGAATTTCGCCAAGGCTGGGAAGCCGAGGACGGCGTTGTAGGGCAGGTAGATGGGCGCAACGTCGAAGTCGATGAGCTCAGTCTGGTAGTTAGCGGGTGTGCCGAAGGTGACCGGGAGGCGGATCTGGCCGAGCGGGACGGCCGAGCCCGCGACCCCTCAGAAGGGCTTGGTGGGGAGGAGCTGCATGTAGGACACGGGCAGATGACTGAAGGCCTCGGGGGAGAGGATGTTGAGCCCGGCGCCGCCATTGATGAGGGTCCTCGTGAGGGCCACCCCGCGGATGGTGGGCGTGCATACTGTGGGGAGGACGCTCGTGCCAGCTGCTTCTGTGGCGCGGTCACTAGGGCCGAAGGTGATGATGTACCCCTACGCGCTCTGTGCCCGCGAGGCCTCCTACCGCTGGGCAGCGGCCCAGACCTGCCGAAAGTGCGACTTGACGTGCCGGGCCGACATTGGCGCTTGGGATCCTCCGAGGATGCAGGCGACCCCGCGGCAGGGCAGCTCCCCGCCGGCAGCGCTCCGCACCTCAACGACGCGGGCCGTTCGAGCGCCGAGCTCCCCCATGGGTGGCCGGTGTCGGGGCAGCCGTCGTGCCACCAAGAGCGCCACCGGCGAGGCCACAAGGAGCGGGAGTGGCGGAGCAGGCCGCTCTCCGGTGGCCCGGCCGGTGAGAACGTCATCGGGGAAGCAGGGGGAGCGCCCATGGGTGATGTGGTCCGCCGATGCCGCTCGGACAACGGGGAAAGCGCCAGCCTCCACGCGGATGTGGCGGGCCGCGGTCATCGTGGCGGCACAGAGCAGGAGAGGGGAGGCGAGGTCGTCGAAGAGGCAGATTTCGACACGCCCCCTACCTGGCGCGCCAAATGTCAGATTACGGGCTCCGCAAACCCAAGAAGTTCGAACACAGGGGCCTGAACGAAGATCTCTCCCACTCACGTCTACCTAGCGTTTCGCCCTCGTCCGATGAAGAGATTCAAGTGAACAACAAGTAAAGCACACAAGAATTTACCTAGGTTCAGGCCACCTTGCGGTGTAAAACCCTACTTCCTGCTTTGGTGGATTGGCCTCGGGAGGGTTTGAATATGGATGAATACAGTGGTTCCCGAGCTCAGGAGGGTCAGGAGGCAAGGGTTCTTGCTCCTTTGTGCGAGGGCAGAGTTTCTGGATCTGATCCCCTACATAGTGGAGATCCTAGCTACTTATATAGGCGGCCAGGGTCCGCTTCCCCCGAAATGTTTAGGCGGGAAGGGATCCCACAACGGCCATTTTGAGTGGGAACACAAGGACGTTCCTACCCTGACAAAAGCAGTCTTCGCCTACAAAGGGATCCGTCGATGATGCGGTGGTGGGCTCGGTGGTGACATCCTCCCTGTCGTCCTTGCGGTCTTCGGTCTTGTTGCACCAAAGGGGAAACCTTTGTCCTGCTCCTTGGGAACCTGCGTCTGCGCTTTCTCCCTTGCACCAAAACGGCAACTGCGCCACTGGCACCCGCTCGCACGGTGCGTCACTGCTTGCGCCACTGCCTCCTCCTGAGGCAGGCTTGGCCTTGGATTCTCCGCCCCTCTGGAGCAACCTGGGCGAGGCCGCTCCTGAGGGGGTCTTGACATTGTTCTCCTCGCAAGGTCTAGGCCCCTCGCAAGGATCTTGAGCAGCTGGTCGATCAACTGGGCCGTATCAGGCCGTGGTAGGAGCGCGTCGCGGCCCGCAGACAGGCAAGTCTGGGTATCCTGGCTCCTAGGACGCCGACATACAGGTCAGGCTCCGCGCACGTCACGTCACCAGGTCCTTGGTGCCTCCACCTTTACGAAAGGGAACCCAGGACAGGACTTCGGGAGCAGCCACCTTCCCAAGACTATGACTGACGCGTAGGCACGTCTCTGGAAGTTCAGGACCCGACCCGGCTCGGCGGCCTCGGGAGCGGCTACTGCCACCCCGTCATAATGGCAACTTGGGCACAGAAGGGGGAGCTCCTGAGCGTCGCGCCTCAGGGCCCCCACTGGCCCCTGAGCCCTTACCCCCTGGCCTTGCGCGTGGCATCACGACCCGGCATACCAGCGGCAGCCTAGACACCTCAAGGGGCGGGTCCCGAGAGCGCAGAGTCTCGCCTCGTGGGGAACGCGGCAGGCGCGGCCCCGCGACCATCAGCAGTTGGCAGGACAGGGCGCGATCAAGCACCACTGCCGCCCGATCGCAAAGGATCACTAAGATAAGTGTTCAATGCCCACATTCACTCGCGTACCTACACCTCCACCCACCGTAATTGTGAACTTGCTGGGGCATGAAGGCCCCTCTCGCCGGCTCTCGCGGTCGCTACCTGCACGCCAAGGGGGACCTCCCGAGCATCGCGCCTCGGGGGCTCTTACCGGACCCTGGGCCGCTCACCTCCTGGCCTTGACCACGGCATCGCGACCTGGCATACCAGCGATAGCTGAAGCCTGCCTAGGGACTGGGTCTCGTAGGCGTAGGGCCCTAAGCTAACGCGGGGATGGAGGAAAGGGAAAATCTTGCTCTAGCGAAGGATCTGATGAGGAACATAAGTTCATGACATCGGATAACAGCAAGAGTGTCGCAAAAGATTTACATGCCCTCATGGGGCCATCCATGGTTGTCTCGCAGGGACCAAGCAAAAGAAGGCCGCTCCCGGAGGGACACGGCCCGAGCTCCTTCAGCGGTGATGGCGGCTGGAGGACGCTGCTCCCCTTCGATGGCGAGAGCAGCGACTCGGCGGCTCGTAGCTCTCGTCAGAGCTTGAGGCCCTCTCAGGAGAAGCATAGCTGATGCTGGAGGAGTCGGAGGCAAAGCCGACGGCGAACGCTTCGCCCCGAGCCTCATCGCCCTGGCAGCATGGGAGATGGTCGCCGGCGGGCTCATCCTCCGTGCTGCACGCCAGCCGCCGGCCGTCCGCCCCGAAGACCTTGAAAGTCAACATGGCCAGCCCGTCCAGCGTGAAATGAAGAATGTGCGTCCGGGCAGGGGCGCAGGCGCGGCGCACCACGCCCCAACCCTAGGTCATGTAGACCCTGCCGGAGGAGATCACCTCCACATCAGTGTATGAAGGGGGAAGATGGCACCCTTCGTGTCGCAGCTGCATCGTTACCCGTTCGCGAGCTGGGAGCACCTCCTTCAAGAATGGGGGAAAGAGGATCCAAGAGTGCGAAGGGGCTCCCGCCCACACGACAAACTCGTGGACGTCATCTTCAGTGTGGGACGATGATGGGATGCGTGAAATCACTCGCCTCTCCGGGCGGCTGACCGCACCGCCCCCGTCGTCGCCGCCCGCGCATCACATGCCTATCGCCGGGGCACCCAGGCGAGGCAGGAATCCTGGTGGCACCCGCGTGCACCACGTACGGGCGTCCGCCAGCCTCAGGGGCACCCTTGGGGAGTCGCGGCACCTCTTCTTCGGCGGCAGCTGCTCGGGCTCCACCGTCGGAGCCTTCCCTTTCTATGCAGCCGAGAACCTGTGTATCGGTGCCATGGAAAAACCCTCAACGAAGAAAGAGGAGCTGGGGTTTGATCTGCAACAGTCAAAACGGGGGGGGGCACTTCACCCCCTGTTTATAGGCTGAGAAGATCAATCGACGGCCGCTCGCGCACGGCCATAATGACCCTGCCATCCGCGCCAGGGAGACGTCAAGTCGCACGGTCACCAAGACTGCATGGGGAGCGGAGTCGCCCATGTCCCATCCAACCATCGCGCGCCAGCCTAGCCCACGGTCTTTTGGGGCCCGCGGCGCTTCGTCCTCGACTAAGGCTTTGCCCCGAAGCCAACTCCGCGTGCGCCTTGGGCCCGGGGGCTACTGTAGGCGTTCTGGGAACCAGGGTACCCAGACTTGCCTGCCTGCGGCCCGCGACGCGCTCCTACTATGGCCTGGTACGGCCCAGCTGATCGACCAGCTGCTCAAGTCCCTCGCGAGGGGGCTAGGCCTCGCGAGGAGAACGACACCAAGACCCTCTCAGGAGCGGCCTCGGCTAGGCTGCTCCGGAGGGGCGGAAAACTCAAGGCCAAGCCTGCCTCAGGAGGAGGTAGTGACGCGAGCAGTGATGCACCGCGCCAGCGGGTGCCAGCGCGTGCCAGCGGCGTAGTTGCCATTTTGGTGCAAAGGAGACAACGCAGGCGCAGGTTCCCAAGGGGCGAGACAAAGGTTTCCCCTTCGGTGCAACAAGACCGAAGACCGCAAGGACGACAGGGAGGATGTCACCACCTAGCCCACCACCGCGTCATCGTCAGATCTCTTTGCAGGCGAAGACCGCTTTTGTCAGGATACGAGCGTCCTTGTGTTCCCGCTCAAAATGGCCGTTGTGGGATCCCTTCCCGCCTAAACATTTCGGGGGAAGAGGACCCCGGCCGCCTATATAAGTAGCTAGGGTTCCCACTATGGAGCAAAGTGAATCAGATCTGAGAGATCTGGATCGGCCTCATCTCAAACACCCCACCTTCACTTCAAGGAGCAAGAACACTTGCCTCCTGACCCTCTTGAGCTCTCCTCCTGAGCTCAGGAACCACTGTACTTGTTCATACTCAAGCCCTCCTGAGGCTAATCCACTCAAGCAGGACGTAGGGTTTTACACCGCAAGGTGGCCTGAACCTAGGTAAACTCATGTGTGCTTTTACTTGTTGCTTGCTCGAATATCACCACCGGGCGAGGGCGTGGCGCTAGGTAGACGTGAGCAGGAGAGATCATCGTTCATGCCCCTGTGTTCGTACTTCTTTGGGTTTGCGGAGCCTGTAATCCGACAAAGTTCAAATGATTACTTGTTCCATGGTTTCTCCCATGACCTCAAGAACAAAAGTAACCACTCAAAAGTGATAAACATGCTCAAGATCAGAGGGGTATTCAATAGCATAATGGATCTGAACATATAATCTTCCACCAAATAAACCATATAGTAATAAACTACAAGATGTAATCAACACTACTAGTCACCCATAGGTACCAATCTGAGGTGTCGGTACAATGATAGAACACAAGAGATGAACTAGGTTTTGAGAGGAGATGGTGTTGTTGAAGATGTTGACGAAGATTGGCCTCCCAAAGATGAGAGGGTTGTTGGTGATGACGATGGCTTCGATTTCCCCCTCCGGGAGGGAAGTTCCCCCAAGTTCCGCCTCGAAATGGCGGCACTCCATCCCGAAAGTCCTCTCCTTATTTTTTCTAGGTCAAAATGACTTATATACCAGAAGATGGGCACCAGAGGTGGGCTGAGGAGGGTACAACCCACCAGGGTGCGCATAGGCTCCCTAGCGCGCCCAGGTGGGTTGTGCCCACCTGGTGGGTCCCCTCTGGTAGTTATTTGCTCCAATAATTCTTAAATAATCCATAAATAATCTCCGTGAAGTTTCATCTCATTTGGACTTGTGCCGAGTAGGTGGCCTGGCGTTGCTTTTTCAGGTCTAGAATTCCAGCTGCCGGTATTCTCCCTCTTGTTGTAAACCTTGCATATTATGAGAGGAAGGGCATTAGAATTACTCCATAAAGCATTATTATGCATAAAAACATTATAAATAGCAGCAAGAAAACATGATGCAAAATGGACATATCAACTCCCCCAAGCTTAGATCTTGCTTGTCCTCAAGCGAAAACCGAAATCAAAAAACATGTCGACATGCTTAGAGAGACGTGTCGATAAAAACAAAATACGGACATAGAAGCATCATGTAGATTATGAAAACAGCAACAAACTTTATTATAGAAGTTTTAACATGAAACTTTATCAAACAACTTTTATCATAATTTCTCATGAGCAAGTAACAATTCATCACAACATCGAAGTATAAATCATAAACTCTATTGAAAACCAACAAACTATGTTCTCAGTCAACTTTGCAACTATAATTCATCATCTTTTCAGGAAGGGTCTCGTATCCAAGCCTTTAGGCAAGTCCACATACTCAACCATCATATAGTCTTCTATGATTGCTAACACTCACCACATACACATGAGCAAAAAGTTTCAGCCGGACACATAGAAAGATAGGGGCTTAAAGTTTCACCTCCCAATGTGTTCACCTCAAGGGTGATGACAACAATAATAATTCATGATCACCCATATTCAACGGGATATATGTGCCTAGATCTTTCCTCACCACATGATGCTTGCGAAAAGAAAAAGTAAAAAAGTAATAGAGAAGTATACTTTGACCCTTGCATAAAAAGTAAATACATAAAGTAAAAGATAGGCCCTTCGCAGAGGGAAGCAGAGGTTGTCATGCGCCTTTTTTGCTTGCATGCCAAATCCCTTAATGCAAAAGAATGTCACGTTATATTACCCCTTACGATAGCAACCTTTATTATGCAGTCCGTCGCTTTTATTACTTTGCCATCACAAGTTTGTACAATGCTCAATTTTCTCTCACACTAAAAGATCCAACACATTTAGAAGCAATTTTTATTGCCTTATTGCACCAATGACAACTTACTTGAAGGATCTTACTCAATCCATAGGTAGGTATGGTGGACTCTCGAAAAAAAGATTCTGGGTTTAAGGGTTTTTGGATGCACAAGTAGTATCTCTACTTAGTGCGGAATATTTGGCTAGAAAAGATATTGAGCAAGCACCACATGTTAAAGGATCCATGACAATATAAATTCTATGTAAATATGAACAAACATAAGTCATTACGTTGTCTTCCTTGTCCAACGTTAACCGTTTTGGCATATAATATTTTGATGGGGGCTCACAATCATAAAATATGTCCAAGATTGTGTATTTGCATGTGAATCTTCTCTTCCCTTATTAATTCTTTCATGAATTGCATCATTGACCAATGCTATGTTTGTCAATCTCCAATAAATTTTACTACTTATACTTTTCCTTATGTGGTGTCATTACTTAACATAAGATCAACATATTATATTTTTCATTTATTTTCCTTTATTTTGCTTGAGACAAAGAAATAAAGAAAGCAAAATTCAAACTAAACTTTATTATATCTCGCACATAATTACATAGATAGATAGATCACTACGCAAACTCTCAAAGAAAGATCGAAGTAAACTTTTATTCAACTAATTCAAAAGATAAGTAAAGTTTGAACTAAGGTAAATATAGGCAAAAGAGGTGGTGTTATACGATACCGGGGCACCTCCCCCATGCTTGGCTCAAGCCTAGGGGAGTGCCCATACCCTATACTCAATTCTCCTTTGGTGGTGAAGAAGGTGTTGGTGGTGGTGATGAGGTAGTAGCGAGCTTATCTTCCGACTTCCATGGTAGTGGCTCACCATTATAACATGAAGCACGAGTCTCGCGAGTCCTACAACTGGCAGCCAAACTCATACCTTTAAACCTTGCATCATATTCAAAGACTAGGTTTTGGAGATCATAGATTTGGCTTTGTTGAAAGTTTATCTGCTCGGTGAGGGCGAAGACAACATCCTTCATGGACTGGCCATCCACCTAGTGATCACGGGTGAAATCCGTAATCATGCGGTGATTGGCATCAAGTCCACGCTCCACCATCCCCTTGCACTTGAAGACCTCTTGCTCCATGGCTTCAAGCCTGGCCTCCATGGTTCCCTTCCCCTTGGGTCCCTCGACGTCTCGGATGTGGAGCACCCCCGATAAGTAGGGGTTGATTACCCTCTCGAAGAACTTCTCCTTGGAGGATCTCGGAGCGGCCATGGTGATCTAGATCTTTCAGAAAACAGCAAGAAAGAAGATCAGAGAATTTCTCCGTGATATGGTGGTCAATAGGTTCGGGGGATATATAAATATATTTTTATCCTGGAAAACAAGTAAACAGAAGAAAAATGGAGTCCGGAGGTACCCGAGGTGGGCACAACCCACCTAGGTGCGCCTGGTGTCTTGTGCCCACCAGGGGCGCCTTCCTGGTTGCGTCTTATTTTCCTATTTTTTGTAATAATCCAAAACTGATTAAAAATATTTTTGCGGATTTTTTGGAGTACGTCAACTTACCGTATCACGTACCTTCTTTTTTCATGATGATGGAGTGTTCCGGAAGGTTTCTTTTATGTGTTCCTCCGGTGTCATGGTTTGGATAACATTGCTTTCAACATTAATAGGCGTACCTGAGATATAATGTTTGATTCTTTGACCATTGACCACCTTCCAGTTAGTACCTTCGACATTATTTATTTTGATAGCTCCAGAATGATAAACCTCTTCGATAACATATGGTCCTTCCCATTTAGAGAGAAGATTTGCAAAGAATCTAAAACGAGAGTTGTACAATAAAACATATTCACCCACTTTGAATTCCCGCTTTTGGATTCTTTTATCATGCCATGTTTTAACCTTCTCTTTGAAAAGTTTGGCATTTTCATAAGCTTGGGTTCTCCATTCATCTAGTGAGCTAATATCAATGTTTTCATCGGCAAGTTTGAAATCGTAGTTGAGTTCTTTAACTGCCCAATATGCTTTATGTTCTAACTAAAGAGGTAAATGACAAGCCTTTCCATAAACCATTTTATTGGGAGACATACCCATATGATTTTTATAAGTTGTTCTATAGGCCCAAAGTTCATCATCCCATTTCTTGGACCAATTCTTTCGAGACCTATTGACAGTCTTTTATAATATTAATTTATTTCTCTATTACTAAGTTCGAGTTGACCATGAGATTAAGGATGATAGGGGGATGAAATATTATGGTTAACCTCATACTTGGCAAGCATTTTGTGGAAAGTTCCATGAATAAAGTGTGAACCACCATCAGTCATTAAATATCTAGGAACTCCAAACCTAGGGAAAATAAATTCTTTAAGCATTTTAATGGAGATGTTGTGATCAACACTACTAGTTGGAATAACTTATACCCACTTAGTAACGTAATCAACAACAACCAAAATATGAGTATACCCATTAAAGGAAGGAAAAGGTCCCATATAAACAAAATCCCAAACATCAAATGGTTCAACATCAAGTGAATAATTCATAGACATTTCTTGACGCTAACCGATATTACCAATTCTTTGACATTCTTCACAAGATAAGACATACTTACGGCCATCCTTGAAGAGAGTAGGCCAATAAAAACCAGATTGTAATACCTTATGAGCAGTTCTATCTCCCGCATGATGTCCTTCATAAGCTTCAGAGTGACACTTCCGTAGGATTTGTTCATGTTCATGCTCAAGTACACAACATCTAATAATACCATCTACTCCTTCTTTATAAAGATGTGGGTCATCCCAAAAGTAATGTCTCAAATCATAGAAGAATTTTTTGTTTTGTTGATAAGTTAAACTAGGTGGTATGTATTTGGCAACAATATAATTAGCATAATCAGCATACCAAGGTGTGCTACGAGAAAAACTTGTTGCAGCCAATTGTTCATCAGGTAAACTATCATCAATAGGTAGTGGGTCATCAAGAATATTCTCCAACCTAGACAAGTTATCAGCTACGGGGTTCTCAGCCCCTTTCCTACCAGTGATATGTAAATCAAATTCTTGTAGCAAGAGAACCCACCTAATGAGTCTAGGTTTAGCATCTTTCTTTTCCATAAGATATTTTACAGCAGCATGATCGGTGTGAACAATTACCTTTGAGTCAACAATATAAGATCTAAATTTATCACAAGCAAACACAACTGCTAAAAATTCTTTTTCAGTAGTAGCATAATTTATTTGTGTACTGTCTAGAGTTTTATTTGCATAGTGAATAACATTCAGTTTCTTATCAATTCTTTGTCCTAGAACAACACCAACAGCATAATCACTAGCATCACACATAATTTCAAAAGGCAAGTTCCAATCAGGAGGTTGAATAATAAGTGCAGTAGGCAAAGCTTTCTTAAGTGTATCAAAATCTTCTACACAATCATCATCAAAATCAAAAGGAACATCCTTTTGTAAGAGGCCTAGAAGTTTTAAAGAAATCCTTAATAAACCTCCTATAGAAACCAGCGTGACCAAGGAAACTACGAATACCTATAATATCTTAGGACATGGTATTTTCTCAATTGCATCAACCCTAGCTTTGTCCACCTCAATACCTCTTTAAAAAAATTTATGGCCCAAGACAATACCTTCGTTAACCATGAAGTGGCACTTCTCCCAATTCAAGACAAGGTTAGTTCGCTCACATCCCTGTAAAACTTGATCATGATTGCTTAAACAATCATCAAAAGACTTCCCATAAACAAAAAATCATCCATGAAAACATCAGCAATCTTTTCACAAAAATCAGAGAATATAACAGTCATACATCTTTGAAAGGTAGAAGGTGCATTGCATAAACCAAAAGGCATACGTCTATAAGCATAAGTTCCAAAAGGACAAGTAAAAGTGGTCTTTTCTTGGTCAGGTTGTGAAACAAGTATTTGAGAGAAACTAGAGTATCCATCAAGAAAACAAAAGTGTGTGTGCTTAGATAATCTCTCTAGCTTTTGATCAATAAAAGGCAGATGGTACTGATATTTTATAGTTTCTTTGTTTAATTTTCTGAAATCAATTACCATTCTATAGCCGGTGACAATTCTTTGTGGAATAAGTTCATTTTTATCATTACGAATACCTCCCTTCTTAGGGACACAATGAACATGACTTACCCATCTACTATTAGCTATGGGATAGATTATACTTGCTTCCAGAAGCTTTAATATTTTAGTTCTTACCACTTCTTTCATCTTTGGATTTAAACGACGTTGGTGATGAACAATGGGTTTAACATCAGGTTCCATATTAATCTTGTGCTGACATAGAGTGGGACTAATGTCCTTAAGATCATCAAGAGTATATCCAATAGCGGCTGAGTGCTTCTTCAGAATTTTCAATAATCTCTCTTCTTCGTCTTCTGAAAGTTTAGCACTAATATTTTTTCTCATCAAGATAAGCATATTTCAAAGTGTCAGGTAATTGCTTTAATTCAAATGCAGGATCACCTTTAGGTGGAGGAGGACCTCCTAGAGTTTTAATAGGTAAGTTGTGCTTAAGTATATGTTGTTGCTCAAAGAAAATTATATTTATTTCATTCCTTTCATGCATATGCATATCATTTTCATGGTCTAGCAAATATTGCTCTAAAGGATCAGTAGGAGGCACAGCAATAGAAGCAAGACCAATTATTTTATATTTACTAGGTAATTCTTTTTTATGAGGTTTTCTACTAAACTTGGAAAAATTAAACTCATGAGACTCATCACCAAAGATAACACTGACAATTTGTTTATGACAATCTATAGTGGCTTTGTCAGTGTTCGAGAAAGGTCTACCAAATATAATGGGACAAAAGTCATCTTGTGGGGAACCAAGAACTAGAAAATTAGTAGGATATTTCGTCTTCCCACACAAGGCTTCCACATCTCTAACAATCCCAAGTGGTGTGATGGTGCATCTATTAGCAAGTTTAATAGTAACATATATGTCTTCTATTTTAGCGGGTGCTATGTCGTTCATAATTTCTTGATACAGAGTAAAAGGGGTAGCACTTATGCTAGCACCTAGATCACATAAATCATGATAGCAATGATCTGTATTTTAACTGAGACAGCATGCATGCCTACAACAGGTCTATGTTTGTCTTCTCCGTCGGGTTTAGCAATTCTCGCTGCTTCACCGAAGAAGTAAATAACATGCCCATCAATATTATCAATCAAGAGATCTTTAACCATAGTAACACTAGGTTCTACTTTAATTTGTTCAGGGGCTTTAGGTGCTCTAATATCACTTTTACGAACCACAGCTGAAACATTAGCATTATCCTTTATCCTAAAACAGGAAAAGGTGGGTTTTCAATAAAAGTAGCAGGCACAACTGGATCGACATTGTAAATGATAGTCTCTTCTTTAGTTGCTACTAGTTCTTTAATTTATTATTTAATAGGGGGATGATATTTAAACAACTTCTCCTTACGGAGAACAACATGAGTAGCAAAAGATTCACAAAAAGAAGCTACTATCTCAGAATTAAGTCCATACTTAGTGCTAAACTTTTGAAAAGCATCGGTATTCATAAAAGATTTAACACAATCAAACTTAAGCTTAATACATGAATCTTTACCTTCGTCGAGTTCCCAATCTCCAGAGTTTTGGTTAATTCTTTCTAAGAGATCCCACCTAAATTCAATGGTCTTCTTCATTAAAGAACCGGCACAAGAAGTATCAAGCATGGATTGATCATTCCGGGAAAGCCGAGCATAGCAGTTCTCAATGATAAATTCTCTCAAGAGCTCATGATTGGGGCACGAATATAAAATTGACTTGATATTCCCCCAAGCTATAGCGATACTTTCTCCCTCACGAGGCCAAAAATTATATATATAATTCCGATCATGATGAACTAGATGCATAGGATTTTTTTGTGGAATTCCAATTTCAATCGATTCCAATACCAAGATCCAATATCATCGCATAGACTATACCATGCCAATGCTTTTCCTTTCAAAGATAAAGGGAAAAAATTATTCTTAGCTTCATCTCCGGGTAAACCTGCAAGCTTAAATAGTCCATAAACTTCATCCACATATATCAAATGTATATCAAGATGTTCGATTCCATCTCCTGCATAAGGATTGGCTAGCAGTTGCTCTATCATACCTGAAGGAATCTCATAACCAATATTTTTAGTAGGTGCAGTAGGTTGTGGGGAAAATAATTGTGCTTCTGCTCGAGGTGAAGATACCCTGAACAAACCCCTCAAAGGATTATTCTCCATAGTAACAAGTGACAATAATTTTAACACGTAGTAATAATTTTTCCTTACCAATTTCCACTTACCAAGAGCGCTTCACTCCCCAGCAATGGTGCCAAAAAAGAGTCTTGATGACCCACAAGTATAGGGGATCAATTGTAGTCCTTTTGATAAGTAAGAGTGTTGAACCAAACGAGGAGCAGAAGGAAATGACAAGTGGTTTTCAGCAAGGTAATGTCTGCAAGCACTGAAATTGTAGGTAACAGATAGTTCGATAGCAAGATAATTTGTAACGAGCAAGTAACGGTAATGGTAAATAGTATGCAGAAAGGTAGCCCAATCCTTTTGTGGCAATGGATAGGCGAAAATGGTTTCTTATAATAACCAAAGGGTTCTTGAGGGCACACGAGAACTTCATCTAGTCACATTGACCATGTTGGTTTGATTTATGTTCGTTACTTCGATAATTTGATATGTGGGTGCACCGGTGCTTAGGTGATGTTCTTACTTGAACGAACCTACTACTTATGATTAACCCCCTCGCAAGCGTCCGCAGCTACGAGAAAAGTATTAAGATAAAATTTAACCATAACATTAAACATTTGGGTCCAAATTGGTCCCTTACGAAGTAGCGCATAAACTAGGGTTTAAGCTTCTGTAACGCTAGCAACCCATCATCTAATAACTACTCCACAATGCATTCCCTTAGGCCCAAGTAGGGTGAAGTGTCATATATTCAATGTTCACATGACACCACTAAGGGAATCACAACATACATATCATCGAAATATCAAACACATATGAAGTTCACATGATTAACTTACAACATGATTTCTCCCGTGACCTCAAGAACAAAACTAACTACTCACAAGTGATAAACATGCTCAAGATCATAGGGATATTGAATATCATAATGGATCTGAACTTATAATCTTCCACCAAATAAACCATATAGTAATCAACTACAAGATGTAATCAACACTACTAGTCACCCACAGGTACCAATCTGATGTTCCTGTACAAAGATTGAACACAAGAGATGAACTTGGGTTTGAGAGGAGATGGTGTTGTTGGAGATGTTGATGAAGATTGGCCTCCTAAAGATGAGAGGGTTGTTGGTGATGACGATGGCTTCAATTTCCCCCTCCGGGAGGGAAGTTCCCCCGGCGGAATCGCACCACCGGAGGGGAAAAGTGCTCCTGCTCAAGTTTCGCCTCGAGACGGCTGCGCTCCATCCCGAAAGTCCTCTCCTTGTTTTTTCTAGTTCAAAATGACTTATATACCAGAAGATGGGCACCAGAGTGGGCCGAGGAGGGCTCCAATAATTCTTAAATAATCCATAAAATATCTCCATGAAGTTTTAGCTCATTTGGAGTTGTGCGGAATAGGTGGCCCGACGTTGCTTTTTCAGGTCTAGAATTCCAGCTGTCGGTATTCTTCCTCTTGATGTAAACCTGCATATGATGAGAGAAAAGGCATTAGAATTACTCCATAAAGCATTATTATGCATAAAAAATTATAAATAGCAGTTAGAAAACATTGTCGGCGTCCTTGGAATGGGGGTACCCAGACTTGCCTGCCTGCGGCCCGTGACGTGGCTCCATTAGTGGCCTGGTATGGCCCAACTTCAACAACCGCAACTCAAGACCCTTGCGAGGGGCCAAGCCTCACGAGGCAGGCGACAACACGACCTCCCTGGGGGCAGTCTCTCTATGCTGGCTCCCGAGGAGCGGAGATATCTATGCAAGATGCACCTCGCGAGGTTCACGTGATGTGAGCCATGACGTCCAAGGCCAGACGGGCGCCAGGGAGCGCAGTGTACCAGTTTCCCCTTTGGTGCTAGGGGAGCAAGTGCAGGCGCAGAGCCCCGAGGAATCAAGCAAAGGTTTCCATATCCGTGCAACAAGACCAAGGACCATCAGGGCGGTAGAATGGAGGTCATCATGGAGCCCGGCGCGGCGTCGCTACCAGAGCCTTTGGCAGGCGAAGACCACCTTTGTCAGGATAACATGTACTAGTTGTTCCCCTTCAAATGTGGTCGTTGTGGGATCCCTTCCCGCAGCTATTAGGGAAGAGGACCAATGCCACTATAAATAGGACCTAGCCACCACGATGGACGAGGGCGGGTCGAGAGAGAGAGAGATAGAGAGAGAGAGAGAGAGAGAGAGAGAGAGAGAGAGAGATCCATTCCACCTTACACACACCACAAGCTCATATGAGCCCAAGAACACCTCTCCTCCGGAGGTCATTCATCCCTTGTACTAGTTCATCCTCTGCCCCACGAGGCAATCCACCACACACACTGGAGTAGGGTATTACACTGCAAGGAGGCCCGAGCTAGTATAATCCTCTATGTCCCTTGTTCTTTGAGTTCATCAAGCTAGGCTGTGTTATCGTAGGGCAAGCGCATTGGGGAGAGAGTGTTCTTCGTGCGCACCCCAGAGTTTGAACCTCTCAAGGGTTTGTGGAACCTGAAATCGTACATTTGGCGCGTCAGGTAGGGGTGCGCCAAAGTCCCGCCTCTCCATTTACCTCGCTCTCCGCCCGCTAGGCTCCCATGGCAGGCACCACCTCTCCGACCGGCTCGGTCAGCGCGTGCGGCGGCGTTGCGGGTCACCGAGCCATCACCCCGCCTTGTGAAATGTACAGTGGTTGCCTAGGTTCAGGCCGGAAATGCCACCTCGCTACGACAGAGCGGCAAATCCGGGTGTTTTCCTCCACGCCTACGAGGAGGCTGTTTTGGCGGCCGGCGGCGACAGCAAGGTCATGGCCAGCAGGCTCCCCATGGCCCTCATCGGCGTGCCACGCGCCTGGTTTCTCAGCCTGCCAGAGTCATCTATGGCCTCCTGGGAGGAGCTGTGCAGTCTCTTCACCACACGCTTCGCGGCGCCGGCGCCCCACGCCGTCGCGGCCCTCCTCGGAGGCTCTTAGGCGCCGCCCTCGGATCGTCACTTCAAGCAGTTCTTCCGTCAAGTGGGCTCCATTCGAGGCTCGCAGGGGGCCTCTCCAGGATGGGCGGCGCTAGAGGCTGACCTCATTTTCGATTCAAGAGACCACCTGGTGATCACCGCAGGTGCAGGCGTGCTCCCGATGCTCTACACCCTCACCATCTGCAGTGTGGTGGTAACCAAGACCCTCATCGACCGTGGGGCTGGACTCAACGTGCTCTCCGCGGAAGTATTCAGCATGCTCCATGTGTCGCCCGAACGGCTCCGCCCCTCCAGGCCATTCTCGGGGGTCGTTGACGGCTCCACCAGCCCCACGGGGCAGATCCGGCTCCTCGTCACCTTCGGCACCCGCAACAACTACCACACCGAGCTCATCGACATCCACATCGCCTACATCAGCCTCCCGTACAATGCCATCCTCGGGTAGCTAGCCCCCAAGTGCATGGCGGCGACTCACCCAGCGTACAACCTCATGAAGATGCCGGGGAGAAAGGGCATCTTCACCGTGGCCGGAGATACCAAGGAGGCCCTGAGGCCCTCAAGCTCGCCTTCAAGACCACAGCGGCAGCATGCCCGGCCAACGAAGCAGCTCCGGAGGCCATGGAGGCTGCGCTAGCCAAAAAGAAGCAGCTTCTCTCAAGACCGGGCCGAGATGAAGAAAGTGCTGGTTCATGAGGATGGGGCGTCGGGAGCCACCTTCACCATAGGCGTCGGCCTTCCCCTAGATCAAGAAAAGGCGCTGGTCAGTTTCTTGGACGGGAACAAGGAGGTATTCACGTGGGAACCCAAGGACCTAGCGGGAGTCCCGAGGGGGGGTGATTGATCATCGCCTAAATGCAATGTTGAGGACATCGCTTATCGTTAGCACCTCAGTGAGCTGGGGATTAGAGATTAATTGGAAATCGACCGATTAATCGATTTTATCGGTTGACTATTAACCAGGCATTATTTGCAAATCTCAGGTTCCCAACACTAAAATATGCCTATATTCAACACAAAAACAATATTGGACAAGAGTATTACCTTGATTCATAGCCTTTGAATCCATTTATAATGACAAACAAAGTAGGACATCATTATATATTGCAAAACAAGGTCTACAAAACACGAATAAACATAGTTTTTTGCAAACATAATGTTAGGAATAGGCTCGATTTATCGGTAGATTCCCGATAAATCGGTTGTCAGAGTGATAAATGGGCCCAAAGATAAATTGTGAAGATAGGGCATAATCTTATCGGTCACCCCATGAGTAGCGATTAATCGGACGATAAATCGCTGAATTGGAAGATTTATTGAACAGTGCCTAAACGTATCCACCAATGTACGCCCAGTAAAGCAGAAGGCCCGGGGGCAGTCCACTGAGAAGCAGTCTTTCATCGTACAAGATACTTGTAAGTTGCAAGAAGCCGGTGTGATCCGCGAGGTGTGGTATCTGGAGTGGTTAGAAAACCCAGTAGTCGTGCCCAAGAAAGGTGGGAAAGAGCGCATGTGTGTCGACTTCACCAACCTCAACAAGGCCTGCCCACAAGACCCATTCCCGCTGCCGTGCATCGACCAGATTGTCGACTCCACCGCCGAGTGCGATCTACTGTGCTTCCTGGATGCCTTTTCGGGCTATCATGAAATCAAGATGGCGGTGCAAGATGTCGAGAAGACGGCCTTCCTCACCCCATGCAAGGTATACTGCTACACTTGTATGTCATTCGGGTTGCGGAATGCAGAAGCTACTTTCCAGCGACTGATGCATATCGCCCTGGGAGAGCAGCTCGGGAGGAACGCTGAGGCCTACATTGATGACATCATGGTAAAATCCCGGGAGGTCGAGACCCTCATTGATGATTTGGAAGAGACCTTCGCCAGCCTGCGCAAGGTAGACCTACGGCTCAACCCAGAAAAGTGTGTGTTCAGCATCCCGTCAGGCAAGCTACTAGGTTTCCTGGTGTCACACAGAGGAATTGAGGCTAACCCCGAGAAGGTCAAGGCCATAGAGAAGATGAGTCCGCCGAAGACCCTCAAAGAGATGCAGAAGCTAGCCAGCTGCATGACGTCGCTTGGGCGCTTCATCTCCAAGCCGGGGGAGCGCGCACTCCCCTTATTCAAACTGATGAAAAGAAAGGGCCCGTTTGAATGGACTCCTAAAGCCGACGCAGCCTTTGAAGACCTCAAGAAATACCTCACTAGCCCGCCGGTAATGGTGGCGCCCAATCCTCAAGAGCCCTTGGTGCTTTACCTAGTTGCTACACTACAGTCCGCCAGTGCAGCGTTGGTGGTAGTCCGGGAGGAGCTCCAGGGCAAGACCACACAGCCCCGGGGCGATACTCCCAAGGCTTCGGCAGGGCCAACCGACGATCAAGCTCCACGAGATGACGTTCCTGAAGATGTAGCTGCCCCGTCCGGCGACCAAGCTCCTGAGGCCCCCGTGCCTTAGGAGGCGCCACAGCCCAGGACAGCATGGTCTCCGCCAACACTCCCACCCTCGTCGAGCACCCGGTGTACTTCGTAAGCATGGTGCTTCGTGATGCTCGGGAACACTACCCCATGCCACAGAAACTTCTGCTCACGCTCATGTTGCTTCATGCAAGTTGCACCACTACTTCTAAGGCCATCCCATCAAGTTTGTATCCGCTTACCCGTTGGAGAGGGTGCTGAGGAGCCCCAATGCAGTGGGAAGGGTCACCGAATGGAACATTGAGTTGCAAACGTTCCAACTGGAGTTCAGCACCACCAGGGTCGTCAAGGGCGCCGCGCTCGCCGACTTCATGGCAGAATGGACCGACACCCCAGAGCCCGGAGCGGGTGAGGATTGGTCCCTCTCACCAGGGAGTGAAGCACCGAACGACTGGGTCATGTACTTTGAATCCGCCTTTACACGCCAGGGCGCGGAGGCTGGCGCCGTGCTAATCTCGCCCACCAAGGACGAGATCTACTATGTCGTGCAGCTCTGCTTCCAGCATGATGAGAAGGTCTCCAACAACATCGTAGAGTACGAAGGCCTGATCGCCAACCTGAAGGCTGTGGACGCCCTGGTTGTGAAGCGCCTCACCATCAAGGGCAACTCCCAGCTCCTCGTCAACTTCTCCAACAAGGTCTACGAGCCAAGGGATGAGCACATGGAGGCGTACCTAGCGGAGGTACGCAAAATGGAGAAACAATTTTTGGGCCTAGAGCTGCAGCATGTACCGTGCGGCACGAACAAGGAGGCGGACAACATTGCCAAGAGGGCGTCCACGCGCTCGTCACAGGAGCCCGGTGTCTTCGAGGAGCGGCTCTTCAAGCCCTCAGCAGCCCCTCCGGCTGTGGAGCTGACACTGCCTCAGGAAGAGCTTCCCCCTCTGCCAACCTCGGGAGCTCCCGCATGTGGCCCGACCTCAGCAGCGCGCTTGCTCCTTGCTCTCGAGCCCTGGGAGGGGTGCCGGACTCAAGAGTTCAAGGCCTATCTGCTACGGGGAACCCTGCCGGAGAAGGAGGAGGACGCGGAGCACGTGGCCCGGCAGGCCACGGCTTACTGCCTTAAGTACGGTGAGTTGTACCGGAAATGACACAGAGCCAGTTCTTTTGGCAGCTTAAAAAATAAGCCGCATCCTCCCCAACTTATCCCATAAGCCGCCTCACTTATTCATTGGGGCTTCTAAGCTAGTTATGGAATAACTAATTGAGAAGTCACAACAAATTTTATGAGCAGCTTATTTTTTAAGTTGGGGAGAGGCAGCTTATTTTTTAAGCCATCCAAAAGAACTGGCCCACAATGACATTTCCTTGAGATGCATCTCCAGGGAGCAGGGGTGTGAGCTGCTAACTGACATACATGGCGGGGACTGCGGGAATCACTCAACCTCGCGCACCCTGGTGGGCAAGGCGTTCTGTAGTGTATTCTATTGGCCAACGACGCTCAGCGACGTGGCAGAGCTGGAGAGATCCTGTGAAGCCTGCCAGTTCCATGCCAAGCAGATCCACCTGTCAGCTCAGGGCCTTCAGACTATCCTGCTCTCATGGTCGTTCGCGGTCTGGGGACTGGATATTTTGGGACCGTTCCCTCGGGCGCCCGGGGGCTATTGCTATCTCTATGTCGCCATCGACAAGTTCACCAAGTGGACGAAGGTGGAGCCAGTGTGCACCGTCCCCGCCGGCTGGCGGTCAAGTTCATCAGGGGCCTCGTGAGCCAATTCGGGGTCCCTAATTGCATCATCACCGACAACGGCTCGCAGTTCACTAGCAACCTCTTCAAAACATATCGTGCTAACCTTGGAATGCAGATATGCTACGCCTTGGCACACCCCAGGAGAAACGGTCAAGCTGAGCACGCCAACGCGAAGGTCCTGAGAGGCCTCAAGGCGAGGACCTTCAAGAAGGAGCTCGAGGCCTGAGGCAGAGGCTGGCACGACGAGCTCCAGTCCGTGTTGTGGTCCATCCACACCACCGCCACCAAGCCAATAGGCAAGACCCCGTTCTTCCTCGTCTACTGAGTCGAAGCGGTTCTCCCTCATGAGGTCAAACATTGCTCTGCACGGGTCTTGGCGTTTGACGAGGCACGTCGGGACGCCGTGCGGGGGACGTATCTCGTGCTGGGGGAGGAGCGCCACCGTCAAGCCTCGCTCCAAGCAGCAAGGTACCAGCAGGCACTGCAGCGGTACCATTATCGCAGCATCCGCTCCAGGACGCTCGAGGTGAGCGATCTTGTCCTGAGGCGGGTGCTCTCCAGGGAAGGGCTACACAAGCTCTCACCCATGTGGGAGGGCCCGTTCAGGATTGCCCACATCTCCGGGCCTGGTGCCGTACGCCTGGAGACGGGGGATGGCGTCCCCATCCAGAACGCCTGGAATATCCAGCACCTCTGGAAGTTCTACCCATGAAGAAAGGCCAGTGCCTTTGAAGCAAGGCCCGGTGCCTGTGAAGAAAGGCCCAGTGCCTGTGAAGGTATCTGCCCGTGACACTCTCACGTAATAATGAGTGGGGTTGTACACGCCCCGGAGTCTCCGGAGTGCCGCCCTCGGGCCTCGGGGGCTCCCTCCCACGTCCTAGCTAGTGGCAGCACTTAGCCCCGTGCTGGTGAGAAGACTAGACTAGGTGCCGGACACGGCTGTTCATTTGCTTTCTGTATCTGGTTCCGATCTTTAAATGGATTTGGAGTTCTGGTGTTTCTCGATTGCTTAGTTGAGTTTTCCCCCTTCTGCTTTGCTCGCCCCTTTTTATTGCCTCAGGGAGGACGGCAGTTGCTTAACGTTCTCTCTCGAGCACCTCGTGCGGGGGCTAGGCAGGAGTGTCCGCGTCTGCACGCTGGCCAGCCCACGTCGCAGGAACACATCGCTGAAACCCTCTTGCCCCAGAGCTTCAGCCTCCTTGATCTTCGCGAGGCACCCTGGTATGAGCTCCTGACTGGCGAACCCCCTCAGGTCCGTGCCCTCGGGTACCGCGACGCGGTGCATCAAGCCATGATTAGCCCACGCCTGAGGGCTCACGCAAGAAGGAACAAGGTATCCGGTGGATTCCCTAACAAATGTTGCAGATGCCCTCCCCCAAGGCCAGCAACTCCCGTGTCGGCAGCAAGGAAACCTCTCCAGATACCAGAAAATGCGCCCTCACACCACCCTCGAGTGTATCAAGCTAAGTTAACCCTCTACCCTCGCGGGGCACATGAATATCGTAACATGGCACGAGAGCATAAAACATAACATCGCAGCATAGGCACCACAGTTCGTTATATGCCCCAGTTGGGCAACCTACCCTTTTTCGAAATGCAGGAAGAAAGGAAAACTAAAAAAAGCGGACCACAGGGCCGCATCAGCGCTCGCGAGATCCGGCCCCAAGTGCCTCCCGGTCTCAGCTCAGTCTGAGCCCTCCTCGCGCTTCACCGCCACGTGGCGGTGGGATGACCCATCACCGACCTCGAAGCGAGCCCGGTGGCGTGGTGGTTGGTCATAACCACCACTGCTGGTGCTTTCACTGGCAGAGGAGCCGCCGCCACTGGATGAGCCACGACCGTCGCCAAGGGCAAGCCCACCTGCAGCCTCGCCGCGACCGTCGCCAAGGCCGAGCCCGTCGATGTCGTGGTTGTCTTTGAGGCAGCACCCTGTGTGGCGACTGTCCGCCCGAAACACCCTCATGAAGAGGGTCGTGGCGTCATCATACTTGAAGTGTAAGGTGCATCGTCTGCCCAAGCCGCGTGCGTGGGCAAACATCTGCCAACCACGGGCCAGGGCCACGTTGCCCGCAGCCGAGATCTCCACCACAACCCAGGATGTTTTGCTGCAGTAGCCATCGGCCTGCAGCTAGAGGCCGTCGAGACCCCTGACCGGCAGCTTGTGGGCGAAGAAGCGCGACAATTGGATCCAGGCGCCGGACGGACTCTCCGACCACATGACAAACTCCAGGAGCGCCTCCGAGAAATGGAAGCCTGACCGAGGAAGCCTGGCGACCACGGTGCACCCTCCCACGGCAAGGGGCTGCCGCGACGAGAGCGGCCCCTACCGCGGGAAGAGGTGCCGTCACGACCGCGCAGGGCGGCGTCGACCCCAGAAGGAGTACGCCCATGACCCTAAAGCACCGCTATAGGGGTAGAGACATGCTTGCGGGGGCGGCCCCTCCCCCTCTTGAGCGGCGGCAAGTCAGATCCCTCCTGGCGAGCTTTCCCTTTCACCACGACGGAGAACTTCTTTGTTGGCGCCATGGAGGCTGCAACAAGAGGGCGAAGAAGGGAGGAAGAAGAAGAGGCGGGCGACAGGAAGAAGGAGATGAGCAACGGGGGCTTCACCCTCTCCCCATTTATAGCCTAAAGGAGGCCAACCATAGGACTCCACGATCTTGCGTAATGATGGTTTTTTGTGCATGCAGCAGGGTCTCGTCAAGCCGAGTAGTTATCGAGGCAGCATGGGGAAGTGGAGACGCCCACGTCCAATCAGACAGCCATGCGTCGACCAAGGCCATAGGCGATTGGGGCCTGCGGCGCTTCACCGTTGCCCCTTTAGCTTCGCATCGAAGCCAAGTCCGAGCGCACCTTGGGCCCGGGGGCTACTGTCGGCGTCCTGGAAACAGGGGTACCTAGACTTGCCTGCCTGTGTCCCATGACATGGCTCCATCAGTGTCCTGGTACGGCCCAACTTCAGTAACCGCAACTCAAGACCCTCGCGAGGGGCCAAGCCTCGCGAGGCGGGCGACAACAAGACCTCCCTAGGGGCAGTCTCTCTAGGCTGGCTCCCGAGGAGCGGAGATACCTATGCAAGGTGTACCTCGCGAGGTTCAGGTGACGTGAGCCCTGACGTCCAAGGGCAGGCGGGCGCCAGCGGGTGCAGTGTACTAGTTTCCCCTTTGGTTCTAGGGGAGCAAGTGCAAGCACGGAGCCCCGAGGAATCAAGCAAAGGTTTCCATATCGATGCAACAAGATCAAGGACCGTCAGGGCGGCAGAATGGAGGTCATCATGGAGCCCGACGCGGCGTCACCACCAGAGCCTTTGGCAGGAGAAGACCATCTTTGTCGGGATAACTTGTACTAGTTGTTCCCCTTAAAATTTGGCCGTTGTGGGATCCCTTCCCGACGATATTGGGGAAGAGGACCAAGGCCACTATAAATATGACCTATCCACCACCATGGATGGGGGCGGGTCGAGAGAGAGAGAGAGAGAGAGAGAGAGAGAGAGAGAGAGAGAGAGAGAGAGAGAGAGAGAGAGACATTCCACCTTACACACACCACAAGCTCATACGAGCCCAAGAACACCTCTCCTCGGGAGGTCGTTCATCCCTTGTACTAGTTCATCCTCAGCCCCATGAGGCAATCCATCACACACACTGGAGTAGGGTATTACACCGCAAGGTAGCCCGAACCAGTATAATCATGTGTGTCCCTTGTTCTTTGAGTTCATCGAGCTAGGCTGTGGAATCGTAGGGCGAGCGCGCTGGGGAGAGAGTGTTCTCCATGCGCAGCCCAGAGTTCGAACCTCTCAAAGGTTTGCGGAACCCGAAATCCGACAAACATGATGCATAATGGATGTATCAGTGGGTTGTGCTCCCATCGTAGCACCCCCCCCAGGTGCTTCTTTGGCCCATTGGGTGTCTTCTGGCCTAGAAAAATTATCCAGAAAGTTTTGGTGCGTTTGGACTCCGTTGGTATTAATTTTCTGCATTGTGAAAAACAAGCAAACAACAGCAACTGGCACTGGGCATTATGTCAATAGGTTAGTCCCAAAAATGATATAAAGTTGCTATAAAATGATTGTAAAACATCCAAGAACGATAATATAACAACATGGAACAATCAAAACTCATAGACACATTGGAGACGTATCAGCATTGCCAAGCTTAATTCCTGCTCGTCCTCGAGTAGGTAAATGATAAAAACATAATTTTTTATGTGGAATGTTGCCTAACATGTTCATCGCATATTATTTTCTTTTGTAGCATGGCATTTGGACTTTTATATGGTTCTAGGCAATAGTCTAGTTTTGATATGAAGACTTTAATACTCAAGTATACCAACAAGCAAACATGTATTTCAAAATATCAATACTAAAGCAAGTTATCCCTAGCCCATCATGCTCAATCATTGATCCATTCATGAAACACACTCGCATATTAGCTACATCCAATGCTCAAGTACGATCATAGTGCCCCTTAGTTGGTGCTTTATAAGTGAAGATGGTGACTCAAATAAAAATTGCATAAAGTAAATAGAAAGGCCCTTTGCAGAGGGAATTAGGGATTTATAGAGGTGCCAGAGCTCGAAACTTAAATTGAGAGATATTTTTTTGAGAGGCATACTTTTCCCATCAACGAAAATGACTTACGAGTTCCCAATACTTTATATGCTAGGTAAAACATAGGCGGTTCCCAAACAAAAAATAAAGTACATTCCTTTTTCCACCATTCTTTCACAATCCATGGATAACTGTATCCACGGGTGCCCTCCATACCAACACTTTCCAAGGAATTTATTATTTGACAACATAAAGTAAATTTCTTTTTCATTTCAGGACTGGGCATCCCTATTAACGCCGCACTCTTGTGCAATGACAAGTGATAAACACTCATCTTCAGAATAACACATCCAGCATGGAAAAATATCAGCCACCCCTCACCGCCTCATGAGCGGTACGGGCACGCAAATGAGAAGTTTATTTTCAAATTTAGAGATGGCACATACAAATTTGCTTAGAACGGCATGGAAATACCGTATATAGGTAAGTATGGTGGACTCATATGGCAAAACTAGGTTTAAAGATTTTGGATGCACAAGTAGTATTTCTACTTAGTACAAGTGGAGGCTAGCAAATAGATTGAGAAGCAACCACCCAAGAAATTAAAAATTACATAAGCGAGCATTGAGCATAACTAACACCGAATAATGCACCACAAGTAGGATGTAATTTCATTTCATAACTATTGACTTTCGTGCTTGCATAGGGAATCACAAACCTTAACATCAATATTCTTACTAAAACATAATTACTCATTAACATGACACGCGTATCACTATCATCATATCTCAAAACTATTTCAAAAAATCAAGTTTATTTTGTCCAATGATCTTCATGAATGTTTTTATTATATCCCTCTTGAATATCTATCACTTTGGGAATAGTTTCATATGTTACTTTTGATAAGCTCAAACAAATCTAAGTGAAGAACGTGAGCATAAAATTTTCTTTCTCTCAAAATAATCTAAGTGAAGCAAGAGAGAATTTCTTTTAAAAGTTTACTAACTCTCAAATAAATTGATACGTCTCCAATGCATCTATAATTTTTTATTGTTCCATGCTATTATATTATCTGTTTTGGATGTTTTCTACGCATTAATATGCTATTTTGCATTAATTTAGGGACTAACCTATTAACCCAGAGCCTAGTGCCAGTTTCTGTTTTTCCTTGTTTTGAGTTTGGTAGAAGAGGAATATCAAACGGAGTCCAAACGGAAGAAAACTTTACGAGGATTTTTCTTGGACCAGAAGACATCTAGAGAACTTGGAGTACAAGCCAGGGGATCTATGAGGCGGCCACAAGGGTGGAGAGCGTGCCCGGGGGGTAGGGTGGGCCCCCTACCTTGTGGGCCCCTCGTGACCCCCCTGGCCTACTTCTTCCGCCTATATATTCTCAAATAATCCAGAAACATCAGATCATCCATCAAAACCACTTTTCCGCCGCCGTAACCTTCTGTTTCCGCGAGATCCCATATGGAGCCTTATCTGGTACTTTGCTGGCGGGGGATTCGACCATGGAGGGCATCTACATCAACCCCATTGCCCTTCCAATGAAGTGTGAGTAGTTCACCATAGACCTACGGGTCCATAGCTAGTAGCTAGATGGCATCTTCTCTCTCTTTGATCCTGAATACCATGTTCTCCTCGATGTTCTTGGAGATCTATCCGATGCAATTTTCTTTCGCGGTGTGTTTGCCAAGATCCGATGAATTGTGGATTTATGATCGAATTATCTATGAATATTATTTGAGTCTCTTCTGAAATCTTATATGCATGATTTGATATCTTAGTAATTCTCTTCGAATTATCGGTTTGGTTTGGCCAACTAGATTGGTATTTTTTACAATGGGAGAAGTGCTTTGCTTTGGGTTCAATCTTGCGGTGCTCAATTCCAATGACAGGAGGGGATATGACATGTTTTGTATTGTTGCCATCGAGGATAACAAGATGGGGTTTTCATCATATTGCTTGAGTTAATTCCGCTACATCATGTCATCTTACTTAGTGCGTTACTCTGTTCTTTATGAACTTAATACTCTAGATACAGAATCATTTCGGTTGATGTGTGGAGTAATAGAAGTAGATGCAGGCAGGAGTCGGTCTACTTGACACGGGCGTGATGCCTATATTCATGATCATTGCCTTAGATATAGTCATAATTATGCGCTCTTCTATCAATTGATTGGCACTAATTTGTTCACCCACCGTAATATTTGCTATCATGAAAGAAGCCTCTAGTGAAACCTATGGCCCCCGGGTCTATTTTACATCTTATAAGTTTCCGATCTACTATTTTGCAATCTTTTACTTTCCAATCTATAAACCAAAAACCCAAAAATATTTACTTTACAAGTTATCTATCTCTATCGGATCTCACTTCTTCAAATAACCGTGAAGGGATTGACAACCCATTTTTGCATTGGGTGCAAGTTGTTTGATTATTTGTGCAGGTATTTGGCGATTTGTGCGTAGTCTCCTACTGGATTGATACCTTGTTCTCAAACTGAGGGAAATACTTACTCTACTTTGCTACATCACCCTTTCCTCTTCAGGGGAAAAACCAATGCAAGCTCAAGAGGTAGCATAAATCTAAGTGAAGCATGAGAGCATTTCTTCAAAAACATTAAAGCAGACCGTCCTCAAAATGATATAAGTGAAGTACTAGAGCAACTCCATAGCTCTCAAAAAAATTAAGGGAAGCATAAAGAGCAAACATAACATCAATTGGCTTTCTCAAATAAGTGTGTTCAGTAAGGATAGATGACACAAACTAAAGATAAATACAAGGAAAGACTCATATCATACAAGACGTTCCAAGAAAAACTCATGATATGTGACGAATAAAAATATAGCTCCAAGTAACATATCGATGGTCGTTAGAAGAAAGAGGGGATGCCACTCGGGGGCATCCCCAAGCTTAGTTGCTTGATACTTCTTGAATATTATCTTGGGGTGACTCAGACATCCCCAAGCTTAGCCTTTTGCTACTCCTTATTCCTTCATCCATCGTGATCTCACCCAAAACTTGAAAACTTCAATCACACAAAACTCAACAAAACTTCATGAGATCCGTTAGTATCACAAAACCAATCTTTACTTTAAGTACTGTAGCAAACCAATTCATATTTGGTTATTGTATTATATCTACTGTATTCTGACTCTTCCATGGCTTAAAGTCTTCAAAAGAAACCACATATTCATCAAAACATGCACATAACACAACAAAAACAGAATCCATCGAAAACAGAACAGTCTGTAAAGACGCAATTTTTAGTCATACTTCTGTAACTCTAACAATTCTGAAAAATTAGTACAACGTGGGAATTTTGTATCTTGATAATGTGTAAGCCGTCAATAATTCTTACACAAGCGCAAAAAAAATATGATCTTCAATGCAATCAAATCAACTATCAACCGAATCATCCCAAAGGATTTGCTTGGCACAAACACTAATTTAAACCACAAAAACACATTTGACCAGAGGCATATTTGTGTAATTATTGGAAACAGCAAGAAAACCAAAAATTTGGATCCATAAGATGCCATCATGATTGATTCATAAGGTAGGCTAATTATTGTTCTAGGGAAGTGTTCCTTACCCTTTCTCAAAGTAAATTGGAATTTAATATTCCCTTATTTCATATCAATCACGACACCTATAGTGCGTAAAAATGGTATACCAAGTATAATTGGACAAGACGGATTGCAACCAATATTAAGCACAATAAAATCAATGGGCACATAATTCCTATTTTAAAGAATAAGAACATCATTAATTCTTCTCAGAGGTTTTTTAACAGTAGAATCCGCCAAGTGCAAATTTAAAGAACACTATCCAATGTCGGTAAGACTAAGCACATCACATAAAGATTTCAAAATTGTGGAAACACTAGCACCCAAATCACACAAAGCAAAACACTCATAATTTTTAATCTTGACTTTGATAGTAGGTTCACATTCATCATGTAATTTTCTAGGAATTGAAACTTCTAATTCCAACTTTTCTTCTAAAGCTTTTATCATGGCATCAACAATATGTTTAGTAAAAGTTTTTTTCATAGGCATAAGGTGAATTTATCATGGATTTCAACAAGGAGATACAATCAATCAAAGAGAAATTATCATAATTAAAGTCCTTGTATCAAAAAGAGTGGGCACATCACTAGTTAAAGTTTTGACCTCTCCAAACCCACTTTTATCAATTTTCTCAACAAGATTTCCACGCTCTGAATTATCAGGACGCCTTCTAGGTAAAGTTGACTCTTCTTGAGTCCTTTATCACCAATTTTAACTTTACTAAATAAAGAACCAATGGAAGAAACACCAATCATTTTAACATCTTCATCATTTTTATGAAAGCACTCACTAGAAAACGCTCTTTCTAAAAAATCTCCTATAGCTCTAAGCATAGCGGTTCTTTTCTTACTTTCATCCATAAAAACATATAAAGCCTTAATTGATTCCTCAACCTTGGGCATAAAAAAATTCAACTTGAGATTTTCCACATCATGAGAAATTCTATAAATACTTCTAGACATATCATCAATCTTGTTCAACTTTTCTTCTATCGAAGTATTGAAAACCTTTGAGTATTGATAAATTCTTTAATATTATTATCTAGATCACAGGCATTCCTATTATCATTGTAAGAAGAATTACCATATTTATTAGAGGAATTTCCAAGAAAAGGCCTAGGGTTGAAACTACCTCTAAAAGCATTTTTATTGAAATTATTTCGCGAGATAAAATTCACATCTACGACATCACTATTTTGCTCAATCAAAGTAGATAAAGGCACATCATTAAGATCAATAGGAGCACTTTTACTAGCAACCATTTTCATAAGAGCATGAACTTTTTCACTCAAAGAATTAATTTCTTCAACCGAATTAACTTTTTTTACTAGTGGGTGCTCTTTCGGTCTGCCATTGTGAATAATTTTCCATAATATTATCAAGCATTTTGGTAGCATCAACCAAGGTAATCACCATAAAAGTACCACCTGCGGTGGAATCTAAAGGATTTCTAGAGACAAAATTCAATCCCGCATAAAAAATTGTATGATCATCCAAAGATTTAAACCATGAGTAGGACAATTTCTTAGTATCAATTTCGTTCTTTCCCAAGATTGTGCAACATGTTCATGTTCAAGTTGCTTGAAATACATGATTTTTTTTATATGGAAAATAATTTTCGCGGGTGGAAAATACTTAGTAATAAAAGCATTTTTTGATACTATCGCAAGAATCGGTACTATTGCGATGCAAAGAAGAAAACCAATTTTTTGCACGATCCCGCAAAGAGAAAGGAAATAATTTCAACTTCACAATATCATTGTCGACATATTTTTTCTATTGCATATCACACAATTCTACGAATTTGTCGGTGTACAAAAAGAGGGGTACACTTTTTGTACCCCTATGACTGTGCACAGGCAATCTGAGCCACGGGCACCACCACACCAAGCATGGCAAGGGAGGTGAGCCGGGGTAAGACCGAAGCTTGATGGAGACTGGAACAACGCCAAGAACAAGACCACAAAGAGCAAAGGGACGAAGCGGCTTTCCCCGGCAAGATCCTTGTCGGGAGCCAGTTTCAGCAGCCCTGGCAAGACCCTTGCCGGGGCCGGCTCTGGCAGCCCCGGCAAGACCCTTGCCGCGGCAGCTCGCCCCACGCCTACGGAGCGGATCACCCTTGAGTCCACCACTCCCATGGGGCGAGGATTCGGGAGATATCCCCGTGGTGGCATGTAGATCTTTGTGAAGACATCCAAGATCAGATACAAGCTAAGAAGACGACGACCCTTGGCAGGATCCCAGCCAAGGAGGACCACAAGGCCTCCGGCAAGCACCTTGCCGGGGATGACAGCAGGCGACGCGGCAAGACCGTTGTCGGGGCCCCGGCAAGGCCCTTGCCGAGGACACCCGCAGGGCCACCATCAGGCCCGCACCAACTGTATTTTCCACCGCCCCACGCAGCTGCCGACCCAACCAGCTGGACAGGCTCCTGCGTGGCAACTCACAGATCTTCATGGAGACCTGCCGTTGCTCCACCTCAGCTGCCTACCTGCCTACATGGCACCTCAGACACCGTTGGCCGCGGCATGTGTCAACACGAGGAGGAGCGGCGACGGACAAGACGGACGTCTCCCCTCGTCCCCGATAAAGCAAGGACACCTAAGCTAAGCGCATTAAATGTGCCTTGTCCTGTAATGCGAGGGATAACCTCGCATCACTGTACCCTTTCCACCTCCTGTGTGCCACTGTGGCAACCCCTTTTTTCTATAAAAGGAGGCCCGAGGTGACCAGGAGGGGGATTCGGCTTTTTAGAACTCCTCGCGACTCTTTTGGAGCTGCTCGCTAGCTGAAGAACACAAATATATAATCCACCAAAGCAGGAGTAGGGTTTTACGCACCTTTGCGGCCCGAACCTGGGTAAAGGAACCATGTCCTGACTGTTAGATCCGCTCTTCTCTCAACCCAGCGCCCAGCAACTTAGTAGGGATTCTTGTGATCCCATAGGTGTCGATCCAAATACACCAACATCTTTGGCGCGCCAGGTAGGGGCGCGGTTGTGAGAATCGGCTTTAGCGGTTAGTTCGACGCTTCTTCGTCGTCATGGCGCCCAAGAAGAAGACGACGGTGGCGGTTGGCCAGTCGGAAGCCGGACAGCCCGTCCCGACGCGGGCGAGCAGTGGACCGGTCGCGGAAAGGACCCGGGGCGCAGCTCGTGGACACCAACGCCATCCCAGCAGTCGGAGTTTGGGGGTGGCGATGTTTGTGCGCCTGGTAACGGGCCACACACCGCCAGTTCCAAAGACGAAGCCCGGCCCTCCGCGGGTGGCGCGGGGCCTTCCAAGGTCGCTGCCGCATCACTCGAAGGCGACGCAAGGACCCCTAGAACTCCCACGCCGGCGCCAACAGCGCGCTCTTCTCAAGCAGCGTGCGACGAACGGCGTCGTCACCCCAAAGATCCCGGGCGTCACCATGGAAAGAGCCCCGAGCGCCACTCCCGGGACGTAGAAGACCTGCCCGCCCGCCGAAGCACTGGTGGAGACGGTATGCGACCGCAGGATCATGATGGGGCTCCTCCTGACACGCTCAGGGGTCGAAGCGCGTCGTGATCTGTGCGGGTTTCGCTACCGTTGACCCCAGCCGAAGCCCTAGCACGCGCGCAGTTGCTCCTCGACTTTCCTCCCGTTACGGAGAAACTCGACGAATGGAGAGCCACCATCCAAAGCCTTGTCGCAGTCGCCAACAAGGATGAACCAAATCCAGCGGAGCTCCCAGGTCGACGCTCCTATGGAGTCCCATGCACCGGTGGTGGGAGGACCGGCAGCGCCGTGGCTACGGTGCATTCGCCTCCTCCTCGCCCGGTACCGCGTGTGTCGACTCGTCGAGACGTCGCGGGCGACGCCATCTCCATCGCGTCGTCCAACCCGCGGACCCACGGCGACGCCGGCAAGGATGTTGCCGAAGACACTGAGCCCGCCACGGGAGGGCTAACTCCGACGGAGCGTCAAGCTTTTGCCGTCGAGACGGCCGCTCCCTTGGCGGAGGAAATGCCTTTGGTCCTCGCCGTCGAGCCCCAGGCTCCAGCGTGGGCGCAGTATACCGTCTAATTCCTCCAGACTGGGGAACTTCCTAAGGAGCAGGAAGAAGCGGAGAAAGTAGCCCGTTGGTCTGCTATGTACCAGTTCGTCGATGACGTCCTGTACAGAAGGAGACCGAATGGTGTGAAATTGAAGTGCATCCCTCGAGAGGAAGGACTGGAGATGTTGGCGGAGATACATGGAGGCATATGTGGATCCCACATAGGGTCGAGAGCCCTTGCTGGCAAGGCATTCCGGCAAGGCTTCTTCTGGCCCACTGCCCTCCAGGATGCGTTGGCACTGGTCACCAGGTGTGAAGCGTGCCAGTTCCATTCAAAGAAACTCCAGCAACCAGCTCAAGCCCTTCAAACCATTCCTCTCTCCTGGCCCTTCTCGGTCTGGGGCTCGACATACTGGGCCCTTTCCCCCGCGCCGTCGGGGGCTTTGAGTACTTGTACGTTGCAATCGACAAGTTCACAAACTGGCCAGAAGTGGAAGCAGTAAGGAAGGTCACAGCTCAGTGAGCCGTCAAGTTCTTCAAGGGACTAGTGTGCCATTTTGGTGTGCCCAACAGGATCATCACCTACAACGGCACACAGTTTACAAGCCGCGCCTTCATGCAATATACCCAAGACCTCGGCAGCAAAGTCTGTTTCGCTTCCGTTGCTCACCCCCGAAGCAATGGTCAAGCTGAGAGGGCAAATGTCGAAGTGCTGCGAGGATTAAGGACAAAGACCTTTGAAAGGCTGCACAAGAGCGGGAGGCGCTGGATTGATGAATTGCCGGCAGTTCTTTGGTTGACCAGAACGACGCCAAATCGAGCTACCGGCCAGACGCCCTTTGCCCTGATATACGGGGTAGAAGCAGTTCTCCCCGCTGAACTCATATACGGGTCACCTTGAGTGCTCACTTATGACGAGCTTGAGCAAGAGCAACTGCGGCAAGAGGACGCAATGCTCCTTCAGGAAGATCGTCTTCGAGCGGATGTGAGAGCAGCACGCTACCAGCAAGCCTTGTGCCGCTACCATAGCCGCAAGGTCCGTGCCCGAAGCTTTGAGGAAGGCGACCTTGTTCTCCGGCGCGTTCAATCGGCCAGGAATACGAACAAGTTGACGCCGAAGTGGGAAGGCCCTTATCGGGTAATACGAGTCACCAGGCCTGGCGCAGTCCGCCTGGAGACCGAGGATGGCATTCCGGTGAGCAATTCCTTGAACATTGAGCATCTTCGCAAGTTTTACCCATAAGGCGCGGCTTGCCGGGCCCCCCGGCAAGCCACCCTTTTGTACAAGCCTTGCCGGCAAGGCATGTAACCCTTTGTACAAAGCCAGGCGCAGACCCTGAGCATAGAATAAATGAAGTGTTGTCACCCTAAGTTATAGCATGCATGCTGAGTCGAGTCTCGTCCTTGGTTAGGGTTGATAGTCCTTAGCGGCGGCTAACCCCTAGCTTAGAGGTCGAGTTTGCATCTCTTTGTCTTTCCTCTTTCTCCTTTGGTTCACAGGACGCACGGACATCCTTGTCGAGGCCACTTGGGGAGAAGAAAGAGGAACAGATCAGCATCAAGGCCTCGGCAAGCTAGTGTTGCCAGGGGCTACAAGAGCAAAGATTCGCCCACGGCGAACCAGGGTTGCCGGGGGCTGCGGCTTCAGATAAGTTCTTCGTCCCTTATCATGCATTCCGTTATGGACTGAGGTATGTGAAACCTCGTTCTTTTCCTTAAGCTACCATGCTCCCATAACTCTAGGCCCTAGGGCTCGTCCCTGGGACTAAGTTTGGTCGTAGTCGCGGCGGCAAAAAGGTGGGACGAGGAGCCTAAGACCACTTCATCCCTGCCTCCGCCAAGGGCGTGAGAAAGGTCGAGCGAAGTAGGAAGACGGCAAGGCCTGTTGCCGGGCAAGAAAATGTTTATCTTAGAGATATCAGGGATTTATTCCCTGTTGTGGGTTCTACCTGTGAACAAATGACCTGGCAAACATTCCTTTTTCATTAAAAACATTCCATTCAGGTACAGTCCATAGGGAATGAAAAACATGAACAAGGAGATTACAAGTTTTAAAGTTAACAGGTGCCCGAAGGATTACAAACTAAAAAGAGATGAGATGCCCGTAATGCTTTTCTTGTCCCTCTCCTCAGGAGGTAGGTCAAGGAGGCGAGAAGGGCAAAAGGGGCGCCTAGGCGAGCTACGAGTGGCAGAAGACACCAAGAGGACATCTCGGCGGCCGCCCAAGGGCTGGACGGTGATGACGGCGCCGGAGGCAGAGCTTGAAGACGAGGCGGCAGGACGTTAGTACGCGTCGAACGCGTCGGTGCCCGCGTACTCCCACATAGCGACCTTGCCGCCCACCTTCTTCCTCTTCCTCTTCCGCAACCTCCCTACGCCAGCCGCCAAGGAGACGGCCCCGAGAAGTTCAAGGAGCCGGCGACGCGGATGATGGGGTCGCCGGTGCCACCAGGAGCGGCGCCCGACACCTAGTCGGACCCGTCATCCTGCCGTCCACTGCCCTCGTCGTCGCTGCTACTGTCCTCCTCGTCACCCTCATTCGAGGAGGAGTCTTCGTCATCGGAGGAGCTCTCCACGCAGCACCTCGCACGAGTCCCGAGGTGCCCGAAGACCTTGACGGAGAGATGGCCATCCTCCATCAACTTGAAATGGAGGGTGAGCCCGTCCGTCAGGCTATGGATACGAGCGAACGTCTTCCATCCTTGACGAAGATACATCACATGAGGGGCACGGAAGTCGACGCGGACCCGCGTGCCACTGATCCCGCAGCCCCTCATGTGCAGCCGCAGCGACTCCGGCGGATCCACCTCCATCTCCCGCGCAAATGGAGTCGGGAGACAAAGACGACGACGCGGCTCCCCCCGCATCCTAACGAAGAACTCACAAGGGTCATCCCCAGTATGACCTTCCAATTGAGGAGGGGCTGCTGGCGGGGGCGAGGCCGGCGGGTCGCCCCGTCCTCCTCTTCCCCGAGCGCCCCGGCCTCGCCGACGGCCTCGCCCCCTCCCTCTTCCCCTCGTGGCTGGTTCGGCCACTACAGGTGCAGGAGAAGGAGGGACGCGTTGTCGAGCAGCGACCCTCGCCACCACCATTGAAGAACCGGGATTTCCTCTCTTCATGGCGAGCAGAAGCAGAAGGAGAAAGAAGATGGAGGAGTGTGGGGCGCGTCCCTTCCCTCCCGCTCCTTATAAAGGGGCGAGGCTGGGGCTCGACCGCCCCGCTCGGCCAATCAAGACGCAGAAGGCGAGGGAGCCGGGACCGACCCACTGCCCCAACCAGCAACAGCTCGGTTTCCCGACTCCAGCGTTCGCCACCTCAAGCGCATGAAGGGCACGTGGCGGACGTGCAGAACCGAGGGGACGGGTGAGGCGACCTCTCCCCACCCCGTGATCGTGGGGAGTGGACGCCTTGACGAGAGCGCCTCGGCCCCGTTCAGTAAATGGGCCGCGCCTCCACGCCTCCCCCCGTTTACGGGGAAGGCGCGAAGCCGCCCCCCTTTCGCATTTACTGCGACGTGACGCATGCCTGCGGAAACCGCCCCACGCATGCCACCCATGTCACGCACGCCCCTCCACGCCGCGCCATGCGCGCGGGTCGTGGGAGGCGCAGCGCGCAGAAAATCTTACCACGGTGAAAACCGCCCCGCCTGCCCGCGCACCGTTCTGGGCCTGGCCCAACAACGTGACGCGCTTATGTGTGGCCCAGGCCCGAGGGCTTCTGCCGGTGTACAAAAAGAGGGGTACACTTTTTTGTACCCCTATGACTGTGCACGGCCAGTCTGAGCCAGGGGCACCACCACACCAAGCATGGCAAGGGAGGTGAGCCGGGGTAAGACCGAAGCTTGATGGAAACTGGAACAACGCCAAGAACAAGACCACAAAGAGCAAAGGAACGAAGCGGCTTTCCCCGGCAAGATCCTTGCCGGGAGCCAGTTTCAGCAGCCCTGGCAAGACCCTTGCTGGGGCCGGCTCTAGCAGCCTCGGCAAGACCCTTGCCGCGGCAGCTCGCCCCATGCCTACGGAGCGGATTACCCTTGAGTCCACCGCCCCCATGGGGCGAGGATTCTGGAGATATCCCCGTTGTGGCATGCAGATCTTTGTGAAGACTTCCAAGATCAGATACAAGCTAAGAAGACGACGACCCTTGGCGGGATCCCAGCCAAGGAGGACCACAAGGCCTCCGGCAAGCACCTTGCCGGGGATGACAGCAGGCGCCGCGGCAAGACCCTTGACAGGGCCCGGGCAAGGCCCTTGCCGAGGACACCCGCAGGGCCACCATCAGGCCTGCACCAACTGTATTTCCACCGCCCCAAGCAGTTGCCGACCCAACCAGCTGGAAAGGCTCCTGCGTGGCAACTCGCAGATCCTCATGGAGACCCGCCGTTGCGCCACCTCAGCTGCCTGCCTGCCTACATGGCACCTCAGACACTGCTGGCCGGGGCGCGTGTCAACACGAGGAGGAGCGGCGACGGACAAGACGGACGTCTCCCCTCGTCCCCGATAAAGCAAGGACACCTAAGCTAAGTGCATTAAAAGCGCCTTGTCCTGTAATGCGAGGGATAACCTCGCATCACTGTACCCTTTCCACCTCCTGTGTGCCACTGTGGCAACACCTTTTTCCTATAAAAGGAGGCCCGAGGCGACCAGGAGGGGGATTCGGCTTTTTAGAACTCCCCGCGACTCTTTTGGAGCTGCTCACTAGCTGAAGAACACAAATATATAATCCACCAAAGCAGGAGTAGGGTTTTACCCACCTTTGCGGCCCGAACATGGGTAAAGGAACCGTGTCCTGACTGTTAGATCCGCTCTTCTCTCAACCCCGCGACCCGCAACCGTAGTAGGGATTCTTGTGATCCCATAGGTGTCGATCCAAATACACCGACAGATAAATGGGATGTGGCATCCTCATTAGGTGTATCAGAAAATTGCTCTTTCATAAGAAGATTCAACAAAGCGGCATTAATTTCAAAAGATTCTGCAGTAGTGGCGGGAGGATAAATCGAAGTGCTAATAAAATCATTTTTATTGGTATTGGAAATGTCACACAACTAGGTGTT
Source organism: Secale cereale (assembly GCA_902687465.1). Classification (NCBI taxonomy): domain Eukaryota; kingdom Viridiplantae; phylum Streptophyta; class Magnoliopsida; order Poales; family Poaceae; genus Secale; species Secale cereale. The sequence goes on along the minus strand of LR738713.1, from coordinate 462,376,732 downwards.
TTCATGAGACATCATGACTACGCAAACAAGATTGCAAACAAAAACAGATATGGCGAGAAAACGGCGAACGAAAAAGAGGGCGAATAAAATGACAAATTTTTGTGAAGTGGGGGAGATGAAAACGAGAGGCAAATGGAAAATAATGAAAATTTCAAGGAGATGAGATTTGTGATTAGGAACCTCATAGATGTTGATAATGCCTCCCTGGCTACGGCGCCAAAAATTCCTTTTGATGTCGCTCGAACTACGTCAGTATTTCGCCAAAGAGGAAGGGATGATGCAACAGAGCTACGGTAGGTATTTCCCTCGGTGATGATGCCAAGGTTATCGAACCACTAGGAGGAACAAGCAGCACTATGTAAACGGTACCTGCACACAAATAACATATACTTACAACCCGACGTGTAAGAGGGTTGTTAATCCCTCCCGGGTAGTTGATTGGTAAATAGATAGATGAGTAATGGCAAATGGAACAACAGCGAATAAAATTCAGCGAGGTATTTTTGGATTTTTGATAATATAGATCTGAAAATAAAAGTTGCAAATAAAGGAAAAAGCAAATGGCAATAGATCTGAAAGTATATGATAGAAAATAGACCCCGGGGCTGTAGATTTCACTAGTGGCTTCTCTCGAGAAATAGCAAATGGTGGGTAAAAAATTACTATTGGGAAATTGATAGAAAAGCGAATAGTTATGACGATATCCAAGACAATGATCGTGTATATAGGTATCACGTCCAAGATTAGTAGACTGACTCGTGCCTTCATCTACTACTATCACTCCACACATCGACCGCGCACTATCCAGCATGCATCTAGTGTATTAAGTTCATGGAAAAACATAGTAATGCAATAGGAATGATGACATGATGTAGACAAGATCTACTCATGTAGGAATAGACCCCATATTTTTATCCTTAATAGCAATGATACATGCATGCCTTGTTGCCCCTTCTGTCATTGGGGAAGGACACCGCAAGATCAAACCCATCACAAAGCACCTCTTCACATTGCAAGATAAATGGATCAAGTTGGTCAAAAAAAATCCAAATATCCGAGAAGAAGTATGTGGCTATAATAATCAAGTATGGATATTAAATCAAAGCAAATCTAATCATAGACACACAATTCATCGGATCCCAACAAACACACCGCACAAAGTCATTACATCAAATAGATCTCCAAGAGAACTTTGTATTGAGAAACAATGAGAGAAGAAGCCATCTAGCTACTGCCTACGGACCCGTAGGTCTAAGGTGAACTACTCACGCATCATCGGAGAGGCACCAATGAGGATTATGAACCCCTCTATGATCGTGTTCCCCTCCGGTGGAGTGCCGAAAAAGGGCTCTAGATTGGATTTCGTGGTTCTGGAACTTGTCGTGGCTGGAACAAAATTTCATCGACTCCCCTAGGGTTTCTGGAATATTGGGGTAATTATAGAGCGAAGAGGCGGTGCCGGAGGCCACCGAGGTGGGAACAACCCTCCAAGGCATGTCTGGTACTTCTTTGGCCCATCATGTGTCTTTTGGCCCAGAAAAGTTCTCCAAAAAGTTTCGCTGCGTTTGGACTTTGTTTGGTATTGATTTTATGCGATTTAAAAAAAAGCAAAAAACTGCAACTGACACTAGGCACTATGTCAATAGGTTAGTCCAAAAAATGATATAAAGTTGATATAAAATAATTGTAAAACATCCCAGAATGATAATATAACAGCATGGAACAATCAAAAATTATAGATACGTTGGAGACGTATCAATAGGTCACCCTAGCACTGCATATTGCCATGTCATGCATCATGATGCATCTATTTGCATTGTATTTATTGTTTCTCCCCCTCTTCTCTCCGTTAGACACCGGGATTGACGGTGCTGCTACCCAGTACGACTACGGTGTTGATGACCCCTCCTTCTTGACAGAGCTTCCAAGCAAGCAAACCCCCCTACATCAACCATATATTGCCCATTCTTTTCTCTATTATTCTTGCATTAGGTTTGCTACTATTATTGATTCGATAGCTCCTATTCTGTTGCATAGCCTATCATTGTTGCTACAATTGTTGATATCTTTACCCGCTACACTAAAGGCTTAGTATTCCATCAGTGGCCCTACATTCTTGTCCGTCTGCTATGCTATACTATCGGGTCGCGATCACTATGGGAGGTGATCACGGGTATATACCATATACATATTATACATGATACATTATGTGACTAAAGTCGGGTCGGCTCATAGAGTACCCGCGAGTGATTCACGGATTGGGGTTGAAGGGGCAGGTGGTTCCATCCAGGTTGTGATGGGCCTGAGTTCCCGACGGCCCCCCGAGTGATTCTTTGTGGCTGAGCGACAGGGCAGGTTGAGACCGCTCAGGAGAGAGGTGGGCCTCGTCCCTGGTCCTTGTCCGCGGTTATTTCAAAATAACACACGTAACGAGTCTTGATATTTGATGTAAGTTGGCCGTTAGCCTACATGCACTAACTGCCACGCAGGACAAGATATGGGCAACCAGCATCGTAGTATCAGCCGAAGCTTTCCAAACGTTAACGACTGAGTGGCGTGCACTAGGTTAGACTGCTTAAAGCACCCTCCTTTGTAATGGAGGCTGCCAGGTCTGCTCACCGGTCGCGTACGCAACGTGCAGGAGTGCAACGGGCGATGGGCCCAAGACCCCTACGCGCTTAGGATGTAGACCGGTGTGTTGACCTCTCTGTTGGGACTAGGTAGGGACGCGATGTGTTGATCTTTTGAGGCCGGGCATGACCCAGGAAAGTGTGTCCAGCCAGAGAAGATCGAGCATGTCGGGTTATGTGGTGCACCCCTGCAGGGAAGTTAATCTAGTCGTGTCCACGGTAACAGGACGACTTAGAGTTGTATTCCGACCTCTGACAACTAGAACCGGATACTTAATAAAACACGCCCAGATGTGTTCCAAATACAACTCGGTGATTGCTCTCTCTCAGGGTGATGAGGAGAGGATCACCAGGTAGGATTATGCTATACGATGATACTTGTTACATACTAGCTACTTTGTTCTACTACTGCAAGATGGAGGCTGCCAGAAGCGTAGTCTTTGATAAGACTAGCTATCCCCGCTTATTCTGGCATTCTGTAGTTTAGCCCACATATATTACCCCTTTTTACATAAACCAATGCATATGTAGTGTAGATCCTTGCTTGCGAGTACTTTAGATGAGTACTCATGGTTGCTTTGCTCCCTCTCCCCCCCCCTTCCTTTCTTCTCGGATGATGCAACCAGATGGTGGAGCCCAGGAGCCAGATGCCACTGCCGACGACTACTAATACCCCGACGGAGGTTACTACTATGTGGAGGCCGCCGACGACCAGGAGTAGTTAGGAGGCTCCCAGGCAGGAGGCCTTGCCTTTTCGATCTGTATCCCTATTTGTGCTAGCCATCTTATGGCACCTTGTTTAACTTATGTATGTACTCAGATATTGTTGCTTCCATTGACTCGTTTATGATCGAGCTTATGTATTCAAGCCCTCAAGGCCCCTGCCTTGTAATATGAAGCTTGTATAACTTCAATTTGTGTCTAGAGTTGTGTTGTGATATCTTCCCATGAGTCCCTGATCCTGGTCGTACATATTTGCGTGCATGATTAGTGTATGGTCCAATCGGGGCTCACAAATTCGTTATACATTATAATGGCAGAGCTTTGGCTCCTGCCGGCTAACAAATCACGACACACATGCCATGTATAATCTACACACATGCATCACATACACATGAGCCATACTATTCACATCAAACCTGCAAAACAAGTTGTGCATAGAATCGCATTCTACCAGTTTGAGTGAACGTGTATGAAATCTACGACACTAAGCACATAGCGGTCCCCATGTGCAATTAATCTCATCAACCGTGCACACAGCCAATCTCATAAACGATAACAGATCTCATATGTCGCATCCATATATCAAATATGCATACGATCTGAATCCAAATCTTATAGCATAGGCATTAGTACTACTCTTGGGTAACGCTAGGCGCATCGGCTGAAATATAAAATTTTCCGACGCACAGATCAACCAAGAACATGCTATGGGAGATGGATCACGGGTCGTTACAATTAGACATGTGGTGCGTGCAGCGGAAGTAGACTTGGGGTAGCGTGTCTCTAGCATTGTATCCTCCTCGATCTCCCTCAATCGATCGGTCATCATATCCCACCTACAGGTTTGCCAGAGCGGCACAAGTGCACTGCCTCTAACGGTATCTACGCATATAGGAGGAACACCGTGCAGCAGACTGCTAGGTCCGTTCACATAGCCAACGGCGAGTGGGGGTGGCTAGTTGCAACACATGCAAAGCCCTAGTGACGGTGCCGAAGCGATCAGCCGAATCAGTGTGCCACACCTTCACTATATATAGGCATCCATCATGGGGACAACACTTGGGCCTCACACGAATCCTAAAGTCCAAATTATGTTTGGCCTGGATCCGTGTCCGAGTAGGATCACATCTGACTCATGGAGTCAGATCCGGCCTCATAGATTCCTCCCCTTAAGCGCTCGACCCCTTAGGTTCAAGTCGGCATGGTCGCGGATCGGAACACCTCCGACATTCTTGGTTGGTAGCGGCCTCTAGCAAGGCGTGCTAATCACCAAGTAGACAATGAAGCCTGTTGGCGAACCTGTACAACATGTCACACTTTTGTTCTCTGTGCCACACGATATATGTTGTCAGTCTTGAGGCCAGTCTGTCATCCTTGTGCTAGCCCAACCTCTTTTTCGTTCCAATGATGCCGACCACAAACCATATTATCGCATAATCCTTATTGCATGGCCATGCTTATCTTGGTCGAATCACACGAGGGGCTCAGAGTATATCTCTCATTATCGGAGGGGCAAATCCCATCTTGCTCAACCATGACTAGCATTATGGGTCTAGAGAAGCCCAAAACCTACCTTTGTAACTACCCGGTCACGGAATAGAGTTGGTCAGCCAAAAGTAGGTCTATTACCATCCAGATTACATGCACCAGCTCAGGTCTTAGGACATAGAATGTATGTTGTACTAGAGACTCACAGATGACCTATCGCTGCATCTCATAGTAGGGTTTGTTCGACTCGGACCTTATCTCGACTCGAAACCAACTATATCGAGTCTGGCCAGATCCTTCCGAGTCCATATTATACGTCTAGCATCCAATGCTCCACGGCCAGTGAGACCGAGCTATCCACCGTCTCATATGCTAGTCTAGTTGGCAACGCATCCACACAGCCCTTTCGACTAGGGATCTTTTAGGACAGTCATCATACAATGCATAGTCTCACAAACTAGTCACGTACTTGCTGATACACATCATGGATAATGTCCACGGATCATCTTCATTCATAAACACATATCATCATACATGATTGCCTCTAGGGCATATCTCCAACAGATGCCCACAGCAGAACTGCGCACTACAGGTGCTAACGGGCCGACCTATTCGGGGTCACCCTATATGCGCCACTGCTATTGGATGCAGTGATCGTCCCTACCATGAAGGACCTTGTTATGTTGCCTCTCGTCTTCTGATCGTGCAAGTTGCATATGCGTGGTACATCGCCGCCGACGACCAATAACTCGACCTGAAGCTGCTTGCTAACCATTTTTATGAAGGAAATATGCCCTAGAGGTAATAATAAAGATGTTATTTGTATTTCCTTATATCATGATAAATGTATTTTATTCAAGCTAGAATTGTATTAACCGGAAACTTAGTACATGTGTGATTACATAGACAAAGCATTATGTCCCTAGTATGCCTCTACTAGACTAGCTCATTGATCAAAGATGGTTATGTTTCCTAGCCATAGACATGAGTTGTCATTTGATCAACGAGATCACATCATTAGGAGAATGATGTGATGGACTAGACCCATCCGTTAGCTTAGCACTATGATCGTTTAGTTTTACTGTTATTGCTTTCTTCATGACTTATACATGTTCCTATGACTATGAGATTATGCAACTCCCGAATACCGGAGGAACACCTTGTGTGCTATCAAACGTCACAATGTAGCTGGGTGACTATAAAGATGCTCTACAGGTGTCTCGGAAAGTGTTCGTGGTGTTGGCATAGATCAAGAATAGGATTTGTCACTCCGAGTGTCGGAGAGGTATCTCTAGGCCCTCTCGGTAATGCACATCATAATAAGCCTTGCAAGCAAATGACTAATGAGTTAGTCACGAGATGATGTATTACGCAACGAGTAAAGAGACTTGCCGGTAACGAGATTGAACTAGGTATTGAGATACCGAGGATCGAATCTCGGGCAAGTAACATAGCGATGACAAAGGGAACAACGTATGTTGTTATGCGGTTTGGCCGATAAAGATCTTCATAGAGTATGTAGGAACCAATATGAGCATCCAGGTTCTGCTATTGGTTATTGACTAGAGATGTGTCTCGGTCATGTCTACATAGTTCTCGAACCCGTAGGGTCCGCACGCTTAACGTTTGATGACGATCGGTATTATGAGTTTATGAGTTTTGATGTACCGAACGTAGTTCGGAGTCCCGGATAAGATCACGGACATGACGAGGAGTCTTGGAATGTTCGAGACATAAAGATAAATATATTGGACGACTATGTTTGGACACCGAAAGGGTTCCGGAAGGTTTCGGGCATATACCGGAGTACTGCGGGGTTACCGGAACCCCCCGGGGAGTTAAATGGGCCTTATGGGACCTAGTGGTTGAAGAGGAGGGGCAGCCAGGGCAGTCGTGCGCCCCTCCCCCTCTAGTATGAATTGGACAAGGAGGGGGTTACGCCCCCCCTTTCCTTCTCTTCTTCCCTCCTCCTTCCTTCCTCTCCTACTCCTACAAGGGAAAGGGGGGAATCCTACTCCCGGTGGGCGTGGGACTCCCTAGGTCGCGCCATAGAGAGGGCCGACCGCTCCCCTCCCCTCCTCCTTTATATACGGGGGTAGAGGCACACCATAGACACACAAGTTGATCAGTTGATCTGTCCCAACCATGTGCGGTGGCCCTCTCCATAGAAACACACCTCGGTCATACCGTTGCAGTGCATAGGCGAAGCCTTGCGCCGGTAGCTTCATCATCTTCGTCACCATGCCGTCGTGCTGACGAAACTCTCTCACGAAGTTCTACTGGATCAAGAGCTTGCGGGACATCATCAAGCTGAACGTGTGCTGAACGCGGAGGCTCCGTACGTTCGGTGCTTGATCGGTTGGATCGCGAAGAAGTTCGACTACATCAACCGCGTCACTAGACGCTTTCGCTCCGGGTCTACAATGGTACGTAGACACACTCTCCCCTCTCGTTGCTATGCTTCTAGTAGATAGATTTTGCGTGATCGTAGGAATTTTTTTTAAATACTACATTCCCCAACAGTGGCATCATGAGCTAGGTCTATGCGTAGATGATATGCACGAGGAGAACACGAGTGAGTTGTGGACGATACTAGTCATACTGCTTACCAGCATGTCATACTTTGATTCGGTGGTATTGTTGGATGAAGCGGCCCGGACCGACATTACGCGTACGCTTATGCGAGACTGGTTCTACCGACGTGCTTCGCACACAGGTGGCTGGCGGGTGTCAGTTTCTCCAACTTTAGTTGAATCAAGTGTGGCTACGCCCGGTCCTTGTGAAGGTTAAAACAACACATACTTGATGAAATATCGTTGTGGTTTTGTATGCGTAGGTAAGAACGGTTCTTGCTAAGCCCGTAGCAGCCATGTAAAACTTGCAACAACAAAGTAGAGAACGTCTAACTTGTTTTTGCAGGGCATGTTGTGATGTGATATGGTCAAGACATGATGAGTGATACGTTATTGTATGAGACGATCATGTTTTGTAAAGTTATCGGCAACTGGCAGGAGCCATATGGTTGTCGCTTTATTGTATGAAATACAATCGCCATGTAATTGCTTTACTTTATCACTAAGCGATAGCGATAGTCGTGGAAGCAATAGTTGGCGAGACGACAACGATGCTACGATGGAGATCAAGGTGTTGCGCCGGTGACGATGGTGATCATGACGGTGCCATGGAGATGGAGATCAAAAGCACAAGATAATGATGGCCATATCATGTCACATATTTTGATTGCATGTGATGTTTATCTTATTATGCTTCTTATTTTGCTTAGTACGGCAGTAGCATTATAAGATGGTCCCTTACAAAAATTTCAAGGTGCAAGTGTTCTCCCTGAGTATGCACCGTTGCGAAAGTCCGTTGTCCCGAGACACCACGTGATGATCGGGTGTGATAAGCTCTACGTTCACATACAACGGGTGTAAGCCAGTTTTGCACAAGCAGAATACTCGGGTTAAATTTGACGAGCCTAGCATGTAAACACATGGCCTCGGAATACTGGAGACCGAAAGGTCGAGCGTGAATCATATAGTAGATATGATCAACATAAGATGTTCACCATTGAAAACTACTCCATCTCACGTGATGATCAGACATGGTTTAGTTGATTTGGAATACGTGATCATTTAAATGACCAGGGGGATGTTTATCTAGGTGGGAGTTCTTTAGTAATATGATTAATTGAACTTTAATTTAGTCATGATAGTTTTTGCATATCTATGTTGTTGTAAATCAATGGCCCGTGCTATCGTTCCTTTGAATTTTAATGCATTCCCAGAGAAAGCTAAGTTGAAAGATGATGGTAGCAATTACACAGATTGGGTCCGTAACTTGAGGATTATCCTCATTGCTGCACAGAAGAATTATGTCCTTGAAGCACCACTAGGTGACAAGCCCCTCCCGCTAATGCAGAAGTTTTGAACGTCTCGCAGACGCAGTCTGATGACTACACGATAGTTCAGTGTGCCATGCTTTACGACTTAGAACCGGGACTTCAACGACATTTTGAACGTCATGGAGCATATGAGATGTTCCAGGAGTTGAAGTTGATATTACAAGCAAATGCCTGAATTGAGAAATATGAGATTTCCAATAAGTTCTACAGCTGCAAAATGGAGGAGAATAGTTCTATCAGCGAACACTTGCTCAGAATGTCTGGGTACTACAATCATATGACTCAACTTGGTTGCAAAGTTGATGAAGATAGTGTTATTGATAGAGTTCTTCAATCACTGCCACCAAGCTATAAAGGCTTCATGATGAACTATAACATGCAAGGGATGCAGAAGACAATTCCCGAGCTCTTCGCTATGCAAGGCTGCGGAGGAAGAAATAAAAAAGGAGCATCAAGTGTTGATGGTTAACAAGACCACTAGTTTCAAGAAAAAGGGCAAGGGAAAGAAGGGCAACTTCAAGAAGAATAGCAAGACAGTTGCTACTCCCACAAAGAAACCCAAGTCTAGAGCCAAGCCTGAAACTGAGTGCTTCTACTGCAAAGGGACTGGACACTGGAAGCAAAACTGCCCCAAGTATTTGGCGGATAAGAAGGATGGCAAGGTGAACAAAGGTATATGTGATATACATGTTATTGATGTGTACCTTACTAATGCTTGTAGTAGCACCTGAGTATTTGATACTGGTTCGGTTGCTAATATTTGTAACTCGAAATAGGGACTACGGATTAAACGAAGATTGACTAAGACCGAGGTGATGATGCGCGTGGGAAATGGTTCCAAAGTCGATGTGATCGCCGTCGGCACGCTACCTCTACATCTACCTTCGAGATAAGTTTTAGACCTGAATAATTGTTATTTGGTGCCAGGTTAAGCATGAACATTATATCTGGATCTTTTTTATAGCAAGATGGTTATTCATTTAAATCTGAGAATAATGGTTGTTCTATTTAAATGAGTAATATCTTTTATGGTCATGCACCCTTGAAGAGTGGTCTATTCTTGTTGGATCTCGATCGTGGTGATACACATATTCATAATATTGAAGCCAAAAGATGCAAGGTTAATAATGATAGTGAAACTTATTTGTGGCACTACCGTTTAGGTCATATTGGTGTAAAGCGCATGAAGAAACTCCATAGTGATGGACTTTTGGAATCACTTGATTATGAATCACTTGGTGCTTGCGAACCATGCCTCATGGGCAAATGACTAAAACTCCATTCTCCGGAACAATGGAGAGCAACAGATTTGTTAGAAATCATGCATACTGATGTATGTGGACCGATGAGTGTTAAAGCTCGCGATGAGTATCGTTATTTTCTGACCTTCACTCATGATTTGAGCAGATATGGGTATATCTACTTGATGAAGCACAAGTCTGAAGCATTTGAAAAGTTCAAAGAATTTCAGAGTGAAGTAGAGAATCATCATAACAAGAAAATAAAGTTTCTACGATCTGATCGTGGAGGTGAATATTTGAGTTACGAGTTTGGTCTTCATTTGAAACAATGTGGAATAGTTTCACAACTCACGCCACCCGGAACACCACAGCGTAATGGTGTGTCCGAATGTCGTAACCGTACTTTATTAGATATGGTGCGGTCTATGATGTCTCTTACCGATATACCACTATCGTTTTGGGGTTATGCTTTAGAGACAGCTGCATTCATGTTAAATAGGGCACCATCTAAATCCGTTGAGACGACGCCTTATGAATTATGGTTTGGCAAGAAACAAAAGTTGTCGTTTCTTAAAGTTTGGGGTTGCGATGCTTATGTGAAAAAAGCTTCAACCTGATAAGCTCGAACCCAAGTCGGAGAAATGTGTCTTCATAGGATACCCAAAGGAGACTGTTGGGTACACCTTCTATCACAGATCCGAAGGCAAGATATTCATTGCTAAGAATGGATCCTTTCTAGAGAAGGAGTTTCTCTCGAAAGAAGTGACTGGGAGGAAAGTGGAACTTGAGGAGGTAATTGTACCTTCTCCCGAATTGGAAAGTAGTACATCACAGAAACTAGTTCTAGTGATTCCTACACCAATTACCGAGGAAGCTTATGATGATGATCATGAAACTTCGGGTCAAGTTACTGCTGAACTTCGTAGATCAACCAGAGTACGCCGCACCAGAGTGGTACGGCAACCCAGTTCACGAAGTCATGTTATTAGACCATGATGAACCTACAAACTATGGGGAAGTGATGATGCGCCCAGATTCCGCAAAATGGCTTGAGGCCATGAAATCTGAGATGGGATCCATGTATGAGAACAAAGTGTGGACTTTGGTTGACTTGCCCAATGATCGGCAGCCATAAAAAATAAATGGATCTTCAAGAGGAAGACCGACGCTGACGGTAATGTTACTATTTACAAAGCTCGACTTGTTGTGAAAGGTTTTCGACAAGTTTAAGGAGTTGACTACGATGAGACTTTCTCACCCGTAGTGATGCTTAAGTTTGTCCGAATCATGTTAGCAATTGCCGCATTTTATGATTATGAAATCTAAAAAATGGATGTCAAAACTGCAATCCTGAATGGATATCTCAAAGAAGAGTTGTATATGATGCAACCACAAGGTTTTGTCGATCCTAAAGGTGCTAACAAAGTGTGCAAGCTCCAGCGATCCATCTATGGACTGGTGCAAGCATCTCAGAGTTGGAATATACGCTTTGATGAGGTGATCAAAGCATATGGTTTTATACAGACTTTTGGAGAAGCCTGTATTTACAAGAAAGTGAGTGGGAGCTCTGTAGCATTTCTGATATTATATGTGGATGACATATTGTTGATTGGAAATGATATAGAATTTCTGGATGGCATAAAATGATACTTGAATAAGAATTTTTCAATGAAAGACGTCGGTGAAGCTGCTTACATATTAGGCATCAAGATCTATAGAGATAGATCAAGATGCTTAATTGGACTTTCACAAAGCACAAACCTTGATAAAGTTTTGAAGAAGTTCAAAATGGATTAGTCAAAGAAAGGGTTCTTGCCTGTGTTACAAGGTGTGAAGTTGAGTAAGACACAATGCCCGACCACTGCAGAAGATAGAGAGAAAATGAAAGTCGTTCCCTATGCCTCAACCGTAGGATCTATCATGTATGCAATGCTGTGTACCAGACCTGATGTGTGCCTTGCTATAAGTTTAGTAGGGAGGTACCAAAAGTTATCCAGGAGTGGATCACTAGACAGCGGTCAAGAACATCCTGAAGTACCTGAAAAGGACAAAGGATATGTTTGTCGTATATGGAGGTGACAAAGAGCTTGTCGTAAACGGTTACGTTGATTCAAGCTTTGACACTGATCCGGATGACTCTAAGTCACAAACCGGATATGTACTTTTATTAAACGGTGGAGCTGTCAGTTGGTGCAGTTCCAAGCAGAGCGTCGTGGCGGGATCTACGTGTGAAGCGGAATACAAAGCTGCTTCGGAAGCAGCAAATGAAGGAGTCTAGATGAAGGAGTTCATATCCGATCTAGGTGTGATACCTATTGCATCGGGTCCAATAAAAATATTTTGTGACAACACTGAAGCAATAGCCTTGGCGAAGGAATCCATGTTTCACAAGAGAACAAAGCACATCAAAAGACGCTTCAATTCCATCCGCAATCAAGTCAAGGAGGGAGACATAGAAATTTGCAAGATACATACAGATCTGAATGTCGCATACCCGTTGACTAAGCCTCTTCCACGGGAAAAACATGATCATCACCAAGACTCCATGGGTGTTAGAATCATTACTTTGTAATCTAGATTATTGACTCTAGTTCAAGTTGGAGACTGAAGGAAATATGCCCTAGAGGTAATAATACAGATGTTATTCGTATTTTCTTATATCATGATAAATGTATTTTATTCATGCTAGAATTGTATTAACTGGAAACTTAGTACATGTGTGAATACATAGAGAAAGCAGTATGTCCCTAGTATGCCTCTACTAGACTAGCTCATTGATCAAAGATGGTTATGTTTCCTAGCCATAGACATGAGTTGTCATTTGATCAACGAGATCACATCATTAGGAGAATGATGTGATGGACTAGACCCATCCATTAGCTTAGCACTATGATCGATTAGTTTTACTGCTATTGCTTTCTTCATGACTTATACATGTTCGCATGACTATGAGATTATGCAACTCCCGAATACCGGAGGAACACCTTGTGTGCTATCAAATGTCACAACGTAACTGGGTGATTATAAAGATGCTCTACAGGTGTCTCCGAAAGTGTTCGTGGTGTTGGCATAGATCAAGAATAGGATTTGTCACTCCGAGTGTCAGAGAGGTATCTCTGGGCCCTCTCGGTAATGCACATCATAATAAGCCTTGCAAGCAAATGACTAGTGAGTTAGTCACGAGATGATGTATTACGGAACGAGTAAAGAGACTTGCCGGTAACGAGATTGAACTAGGTATGGAGATACCGACGATCGAATCTCGGGCAAGTAACATACCGATGACAAAGGGAACAGCGTATGTTATTATGCGGTTTGACCGATAAAGATCTTCGTAGAATATGCAGGAATCAATATGAGCATCCAGGTTCCGCTATTGGTTATTGACCGGAGATGTATCTCGATCATGTCTACATAGTTCTCGAACCCGTAGGGTCCACACGCTTAACGTTTGATGACGATCGGTATTATGAGTTTATGAGTTTTGATGTACCAAAGGTAGTTCGGAGTCCCGGATATGATCACGGACATGACGAGGAGTCTCAGAATGTCCGAGACATAAAGATTGATATATTGGATGACTATCTTTGGACACCGGAAGGGTTCCGGAAGGTTTCGGGCATATACCGGAGTACCGGGGGGTTACCGAAACCCCCCACGGAGTTAAATGGGCCTTATGGGCCCTAGTGGGAGAAGAGGAGGGGCGGCCAGGGCAGTTGCGCGCCCCCTCCCCCTCTAGTCCGAATTGGACAAGGAGGGGGTGGCGCCACCCCTTTCCTTCTCTTCTTCCCTCCTCCTTCCTTCCTCTCCTACTCCTACTAGGGAAAGGGGGGAATCCTACTCCCGGTGGGAGTAGGACTCCCTAGGGCGCGCCATAGAGAGGGCCGGCCCCTTCCCTCCCCTCCTCCTTTATATACGGGGGTAGAGGCACCCCATAGACACACAAGTTGATTAGTCGATCTCTCCCAACTGTGTGCAGTGCCCCTCTCCACAGAAACACACCTCGGTCATATCGTTGAAGTGCTTAGGCGAAGCCCTGCGCCGGTAGCTTCATCAAATCCATCACCACGCCGTCGTGCTGACGAAACTCTCCCATGAAGTTCTACTGGATCAAGAGCTCGTGGGACGTCATCAAGCTGAACGTGTGCTAAACGCGGAGGCTCCGTACGTTCGGTGCTTGATCGGTTGGATCGCTAAGTAGTTCGACTACATCAACCGCGTCACTAGACGCTTCCGCTCCCGGTCTACGAGTGTACGTAGACACACTCTCCCCTCCCATTGCTATGCTTCTAATAGATAGATCTTGCATGATCGTAGGAAAAATTTGAAATACTACGTTCCCCAACATTTTATGACCGCTCAACGTGGCCTACTGAATAAAAATTGTTCTCAAAAAGTTGTTGAAATGAAGAAAACATAGATTTATATAAAAATATTCATGAATATAAAAAATTGTAACAGAAAACTTTCATAGATTCAGCAAAGGTCATGAATTTAAAAATTGGTCACGAATTCAACAAAATGTGTCGGGGTTTTGGGGCGACATATGCCAACGGATGGCTTATCATGCATGGGGACAATAGAGCGTCGCCGGGCCCTGGAAGCGGGATAAGGCGGAACTTAGGACGCCTACGGATCTTACCCAGGTTCGGGGCTCTCCGAGGAGATAACACCCCTAGTCCTGCTCTGCGGGGAGTCCGCGTCATGACTAATGTCACTATGGTAGCTACAAGGTTGCTCCTCGAGCTGTGTCGTCTAGAGGAGGAAGATGAACAAGGCTAGCTCACTACCTTCGCTCTAGGGATCGGGGGTGGTTGCTAGGGTTTCTCTCTCTTCCTCTATGTGCTCTCCTTCTTCTAAGGCTTAATCTTCCAACCCCTCCTCATGGAGGACCCTGGGGGATTTATATAGGCCTACCCCCAGGGGTACAATTGTAATCTCAACGGAGTGGCCCCCGGCTGTCGGCGTCTTCTGGTGCCGGCCTCGCCGCCTGTCTACTGGGGCCCGCCGCCTGCGGGCCCATGTGATTGCCTTTTACTGTAGGTGTGCTTCTGCTGACGGCAGCATCGTCAGGGGGGGAGTGGCTACAGTGTTGCCGTCTCCTACCGTACACTGCCGCCATGCCTTGTCTTGTTGTCTTGATGAGGTTCAGAATTCTAGGGCAGGATTCGCCGTCTGTTACCAGGCGGCCGCCTCCCCTGGCTGCCTGCCGGGGGCGGCTTGTCTATGACTTACCCACTGGTTGGTGGGGCCAGCCGCCTGCTGGCCCTGCCGTCTACGGGTAGTGCGATCGTGGCTTCCTCTGACCGAAGCTTGGTCATTGGTAGCGTGGCTACAGTGACTCGCCCCTTAGGGGATGTCCATAAGGTACACGTTCACTGTAGCCACGCTCTTATAGATTCTCTAAGGACGTGCTCAACTGTAGCCATGCCTCAGCTGCGCGACGGTCCCCCAGCCCGCATCCTGAGGGAGGGGCGTAGGACCGTCTGCTAGCTGCTGGTTGTGATGCTGCCGCCTGCTGGCAGTCGGCTCCTAGGGCAAGCTGTCCTAGGAGGCGGCCCGACGAGCAGACGGACGGGGGGTAACAGGCGGCCACAAATTGTCTTGAAATACCAAGGGTGGTCGCTGAGGACACCCGTGGTCAATATCTCCGACAGTAGTCCCCGAAGCTAGTGGAACTCCGCGACTAGTGTTGGAGGGCTGCGGGGTTCCAGCAGCTTCCCTCCCTAGGTTGGACCAGCGTCTTCCGTCCGCCTTCTGTATAGATCCGTCTGCTGGCAGCCGGACCTGCTTCAAGGGGGGCCGGCTTCTGGCAGCCGGACCTCCGTCTTCAAATCTTCGGGGGGAAGGCACCGCCTGGTTAGCACGCAGTCGCACAGGCCTGCCGACCGTTGGCGGCTCCGCACGCGTCAGCGCCCCGTCGCGTCGGCCTGCCAGCCCACGCGCGTGACGGGACATAACAGTGGGTCGGGGGCCGCCACTACAGGGCCTCAATCCGCGCGCGGATCTAGTGTGGCAGGGGTAATCGATTGCCCTCCCCGTGCGAATTTAATGCGCGCATATTAGGCGCGCAAAAGGTGGGGGTCGTGCGGGGCGTGGAGCAGTTGATCCCACGCCCGCCTCCTCGGCTTCGCCGCCCCGAGCCTATAAGTAGGCCGGGGGAGAGGGGTTAGCGCTGTTCTCGCGCTCGCCCCTCCCCGCTCTCCTTCTTCTTCTTCCTTGCCCCCGTCCGCTCCTCTCGCCAACTCCGCTGCGAGCTGCCGCCTGAGCCATGGCCGCCACACCGCCGGTCCGCCACCACGGCGAATGGGATGGCAGTGACGTCCTGGAGGAGCACATCGACAACCTCCGCCGATCGCGAAAGCCGCCCCCTGCTAACAAGGTCGCCGTGCGCCTAGCACCGGCGGCGGAGATTAGGCCGGCCCCGCGGTTGGGCGAGCGGGTTGTCTTCCGCTCACACTTCCCGTGCGGCTTCGGCCTCCCTGCGAGCGGCTTCTTCCGATCGTTCTTGGAATTCTTCAACATCCAACCCCACCACCTCACGCCGGACATGGTGGTGACGCTGTCTGCCTTCGTCGTCTTGTGCGAGGCGTACTTCGGCATCCTCCCCACCATGGAGTTGTGGACCAAGCTTTTCTACATGAAGCTCGGTACCGCAATCTAGAGCGTGGCCGCCCAGTGTGGAGGGTGCATTGCGGTGAAGCGCAGTGGATCAAGAAACTTCTTCCCGGCGCCGCAGCTCATGGCGTCGGTGTAACTGTGGCAGAAAACATACTTCTACGTCTCCAACGTCGATCCCGACCAAGACTTCATTTGCCTGCCGGACTGGGCACTAGGCCCGCCCGCTAAGCCTCGCGACTCCTGGAGGACCCGGCCTAACTCTCTCACGGCAGGCGCTTCCATTGCCATGCGGCGTCTCCGGGAGCTGAGGGAGAGCGAGGGTTTGGTCTTCACAGACTTGTTGCTCACATTCGTGGAGCGTCGAGTGCTGCCACTGTTGCGCCGCCCTCACCTGATTTGTGACATGAGCGAGCGCCGGGACCCTAGCCGGACATGCACCAAGCCAATGCCATACAGGGAGGTGGCAATCTTGGTGAACTATATATCCAACTGCAAGGTCTCCGACTCCGGTTGGGCCTTTGGCAAGCCACCATACAGCCGCAGCAACCAGCCGCCTGCAGTAAGTTTTTCTGCCTTCTCTTGTTTCTCTTTTCGGCTGTTATAGCCGTCTAATCCTAGTGCCGTCTGCAGATCTTCCACGGCCAGCCGGCGCCGGGTTCTGACCAGCCAAGCCGCCCCCTGGAACCAGATCGCTCCCAGAGCAATACTAGCGACCCCGATCTTGGGGCCGCCGCCATGGAGGAGGAGGAGGTGACAGGCGGCGGGGGCCAACCATCAGGCGGCCTGCCAGAAGGCGGCGTCGAGAACTGGCCAGACGACGACGAGGAGGAGGAGGAGGTGCCCATCCACGTCCGGGAGGCGGATCCGCCTGGTCGCGGCAGCCAGCAGGAGCCATCTGGCACAGCCGGCGGCGTGAAGCGGCGGTCCTCTTCAGGGCCGTCTGGTGCCCAGCCTAAGAAGCTCTGGTTGTTGATCGCCGCCACTAGACGCCGGGAGGCGGCTGCCAAGGCGATCCTGCCCAGGGTGCCCAAGGCCAGGCCGGTCATATCCGGGTAAGCGTCTTGTGTTTTTTCTTTCGTTTGGTGCTTATCCTCGTCAGTCATTCCCATCTTGGTTGATTCCCCGTCTTTCTTCGGGATGTCCACGCAGCGCGCCGCTCTCCCTCTCGCGGGCGCCAGTGGGCTCCATTGTGGGGGGCACGGATGTCCCCCTGCGCCCCGCTGCGTGGATCCAGCCGCCGCGCTCCGAGAGGCGACAGAGAGGAATGCTCGCGAGGTGCGCCAGGAGCGGGAGGCCGCGGACCGCGAGCGAGCGATGGCTGATGCTGCAGCCAGGGCAGAGGCCTAAGCGGCTAAGAAGGCCCAGGCAGACGCCGCCCGAGCCCAGGAGCAGGAGGTGGGCTCCTAGCAGCCAGCGGGCTGCACCGTCTTCCCAGAGGCGGGCTCTTTGGAGCCGGCTGCTGACGAGCAGCCGGCCCCAGACAACGAGGGGGACTACTGCATCGCCGTGGAGACGCAGGAGCCGCCCCCCACGCCGCCCGCAAGGACGCAGGGCAGCCGGCCTGCAGGGGCGGAGGTGCCGCCAGCTGAGGGCGTGTTGGTGACAGGCCCGCAGCCGGCCCCCCAAGCCCCGGCCCGTCCGCGCCCTGCGAGGGTGGTATCCGTGCCGCAGCAGATGGAGGCCGGCGGTGCCTGCTCGTCCGCGCCAGAGAGTGAGGCCACCAGCACGGCGCCGTCAGATTGGAGGCCCGGAGGCGACGGCGCGCTGATTGTCGCGTCGTGGGATGTCCTCGACAGCTTCACCTCCCTCGGCAACGTCGTGCAGACGGTGGTGCAGGAGTTCGTGGCTGCACGGTCCTCTATTCGGGTATGTAGGCTTCATGCTCTTTCGCTTTTATTCCTTCAATTTCTTCTGTGGGGGCGCGTCAGCGCACCCACTGGGTGTAGTCCCCGAGTTCTGAGCCGGTTGCTGAGCAAGCGGCTTGGAACTCCAAAGTGCACGTCGTGGGCTAATCTTGTGTCTCGTTGCAGGACTACCACAACCTCCGTGTGGCCTCCTACAACGCCCAGCGCCAGGAGCTGGCGCAACTGCAAGCTGCCCTGGCGGACAGCCAGGGTGAGTGCTTCCCTTCTTCTCCTTGCGGGGGCGCGTCAGTGCACCCGCTGGGTGTAGTCCCCGAGTTTCGAGCCGGCTGCTGAGCAGGCGGCTTGGAACTCCAAGGTTATCTTTTTGATGCTGCTGACATTATTATTCTTCTTCTTCTCTTGCTAGCGGTCGCAGCCAACCTCCGCAACCAGCTGGGCGAGGCCCAGTCAGAGCTAGCTGCCAAGGAGCGAGAGCGCGATCTTGCCGCTCAGGATCATGACCGCCTGGCCAAGGAGCTGGCAGACCAGACGGCGGCCTACAAGGTTGAGCTCGGGAAGATGTCGTACGCCGAGATGCTTCTTCGGGCAGAATTCGAGGCCGAGCGCTCAAACTGGGTTGAGAAGGAGGCAGCTCTGCAAGATGGCTATGGAGCCATTGCTGACATGGTTGACGGTGAGATGCTTGCCCTTTCTTCTTGTACTTGTCATCTGTTATAGCCGCCTTTCTTTTCTTCCGATTCTTCTTCTAGCTTTGGCAGAGTTCTTCCCGGGCTACTTTGTGGCCGCCATCCAGGCCATCGAGGCCGAGCGTGATGAGAGGCGCAAGGCGGGCCGGGTGATTGCACCTAACGCGCCTAGGACCGCAGCCGAGCAGCTTCTTGCTGTCAAGGTGCGCCTCCAGCCGGTCCACCGCCTGCAGCGCGCTGGTGCCCAAGTGTTGGCCGCCCTCTGGCCAGGTGCTCCGGTACTCCGCACTCCCAGCCGGATTGCCGACTGGCTGGAGGCGGCCGGCCACCGCTTCGAGGCCCTGAAGGGTGCCGCAGCGAGGGCCGGTGCGCCGACCGCCCTGGAGTTTCCCAAGGGCTGGTACCTGGATTTGAACCTCGATCAGTTGAAGACCTTCCGCATGGAGGCTGAGCCTGAGCTAGCCGTGGTGCAAGCGGACCTCGCCAGACGTGCCGCCGCCCTTGCCGAGTACGTCGACACCTCCATCTTCGTCCCAGAGCTGGATGAGAATGGCCATGTGGTGCCACCCAGCAACTTTGGGCTGGACCTGGCGGCGTCAGAGGAGCCGGACGAGGAGATCGCCTCCAGCGATGAGGGCGAGGAAGAGGAAGACGGCGACGAGGAGGCCAGCTCCCAGGAGGCGGATCCGTCTGCTGGCCATCAGCCTGACCGATCCTGGACAAGCGGACCATGTGTGGTGGATCCGCCTGCTGTAGGAAGCGGCCAGGCTGAGACCTGCCAGGCGGCCCCCTCGGAAGCCGGATCCGTCGTGCCGCCCGCTCCGCCTGCTGCGCCCTAGGCTTTTATTCTTGTATCTTTTGGTTCCTGTTTCTTTGTAAGACTTGGTAGGATTAGTCTGAACAATTCCTCCTGCTGGGTGTATAAGTGAGCTACTACTGGGAGGCGGCCCTTGAGGCCTGTTTGATGTAAATATTCTTTTAATGCTGCATGGTTTTTATGCAATTGTGTCGGGTCCTGGGGTTAGCCCCGCCCTTGGTTCCTTAGGGCGATTTTCTCTTGTTGTCTCCGTTAACTGCCGTCCTGCCAGCCAGACAGCCACTCTGTGGTTCTGCGGCTGGGTCAGGTACTTAGCTGTTTTTTGGATGGGCAAGTATCCCGCCCTCTGAAAGGTGGCGTGGCTAAGCCCAAGGCCGGTTGGCCGGCTGCGTAACAGTCGGCTAATTTGTATGAAGGGTCGTCTTGCCCTATATTTGCTTTCCTTAGCCATTTTTCATGTGGGCACCACTTCTTGCCTTTGGCTCCTGCCAGTCGGACAGCCGCATTCTGCGAGTCTGTGACTGAAGGCGGGAGAGGGCTCGGATGCCATCACATTACTTGTCCGACTATTTTAAGGAGAAGTTTAAACATAGGGCTAGGCGGCCAGTCCCCGGGCCGTCTGCTAGGCTCTGTTGCCGGACAAGGGAATGAACAACACTCATTCATAGGCATAATTATTATCATATAGATAAAGGGTTGGGCAGTCCCCGAGAACTCCTGGGGGGTCCCATTGGTTCTCAAAATAAAAAAGATAGCGCGACACATACTGTCTTTTAGCTATAAAAGCGACGAAGTAGGTTTGTGTTCCATGGGCGCTCCGACTCCTTGCCTAAGTCGTCTCTCTTGCGTGCTCTTGGCTTCTGGGCATCAATGAGGTAGTAGGCATCGTTGCCTAGCACCTTGCTGATGATGAACAGTCCTTCCCAAGGAGCCGAGAGCTTGTGCTGGCCGGCTGTTCGCTGGATCAGCCGGAGCACAAGGTCCCCCTCGCGGAAGGAGCGTGGCTTGACTCGCCGGCTGTGGTAGCGGCGGAGACCCTGCTGATAGATGGTGGAGCGGCTGAGTGCTACCAGGCAGGCCTCCTCCAGCAGGTCTACACCATCTTCTCATGCTTCTTTGGCTTCGGCTTCTGTGTACATGGTGACGCGAGGCGAGTCAAACTCAACGTATGTTGGGATGACGGCCTCGGCCCCATAAACGAGGAAGAAAGGAGTGAAGCCGGTGGACTTGTTCGGAGTGGTTCTGAGGCTCTAGAGGACAGACAGCAACTCTTCGATCCAGCAGCCGGCTGATCATTCCAAAGGTTCGACCAGCCGGGGCTTGATGCCAGACAGGATAAGGCCGTTGGCATGCTCAACTTGGTCGTTGGACTGTGGGTGGGCAACGGACGCTAGGTCCAGTCGGATGCCCTGTGTTGCACAGAAATGGGCAAGTGCGACTTTGGCAAAATTTGTGCCGTTGTCGATGATGATGTTGTGCGGTATGCCATACCGGACTGTGATGTCTGTGATGAATGTCACATCAGTTGGGCCGTTGAGTTTCTTGATTGGTTTTGCTTCGATCTACTTGGTGAATTTGTCCACTGCCACGAGTAAATGTGTCAAGCCACCTTTGGCTGTCTTGAAGGGGCCCACCATATCTAGCCCCCAGATGACAAATGGCCAAGTGATCGGAATGGTCTTGAGTGCAGAAGCCGGCAAGTGTTGCTTGGAACTGAAGCGCTGGCAGCCGTTACACTTTTTTACCAAATCTTTGGCGTCGTCCAAAGCAGTCGGCCAGAAGAAACTATGGCGGAAGGCTTTGGCGACGAGGGATCTTGAGGCCGCGTGATGGCCACATTCCCCTTGGTGAATGTCCCTCAGGATAGCCAGACCCTTTTCTGCTTCCACGCAGCGCTGGAAGACACCCATTGCACTTCTTCTGACAAGCTCTTTGTTGAATATGGTGTATGCTGAAGCTCGGTGTTGAACTTGCCGTGCCAAGGTTTCATCTGCTGGCAGCTCTCTTCTAAGCAGGAAAGTGAGGATTGGTTGTGCCCAAGATGGCGCTGAGACTCATGTTGCTTCTGCCAGAGAGACCAGGGTGGTTGGGCTGGGAGGTGGAGGGCTGGGCTGGGCCGCCTGCTGTGCTTCCAAAGTCCCCGAGCCGGCTGCGGCGGTCCCCGGGCCGTCTGCCAGGGCTGGCGCCTCTTGGCCGCCTGCTGGAGCAGTCCCCGGGCCAGGAACCGGCGCAGCTACTCGTGGACTGTTTGCTACGGTTGGGGTATCAAGGCCGCCTGCTGGAGCGGTCTCCGGGTCGGCTGCTGAAGTTGCCGGGCCGTCTGCTCCAGGATCGGCTGGTATGAAGATTGACTCCGACTCTCGTGAAGGCTTGATAGACGGCTTGCGCATGCATTGAAGAGACACGTCGGCTGGTATTGCTTGGCGGGTGGAGCCGATTCGTGCCAAGGTGTCGGCTTGCATGTTGTCGTCTCGTGGTACGTGGAGGAACACGCAGCCATCAAAGTATCCACAGATCTACTAGACAAGGAAAGAACAACTTGCCATGTTTGCGTCTTTGGCGTCCCAGTCCCCAGATGACTGCTGGACAACCAAGTCTGAGTCACCATAGCACATCACTAGGCGGATACTAATCTCTTTGGCCATCCGGAGCCCGTGGATAAGTGCCTCATACTCGGCCACGTTGTTAGAGGCGGCGAAGTGGATCTGCAGGGTGTACTTGAGCTTGCCTCCCTTGGGGGAAGTGAGGACGACGCCGGCTCCCAAGCCAGTACGCATCTTTGACCCGTCAAAGTGCATCCGCCAATGGGTTGAGTCTGGAACAGGCGGCAGGTACTGGGTTTCGGCCCAGTCGACGAGGAAGTCGGCCAATGCTTGTGACTTGATGGTGGTGCGTGGCTGGTAGAAGATGGCGAAGGGGGCCAGCTCTATGGCCCACTTGGCCACTCTTCCTGAGGCATCTCTATTGCCCATAATTTCAGTAAGCGGGGCCGTGTAGACGACCGTGATTGGATGCTCTTGGAAGTACTGCTTCGGTTTCTTGGCGGTGAAGTACACGCCGTAGAACATCTTCTGGTAGTGGGGGTAGTTCTGCTTGGACAGTGACAGCACCTCGCTCAAGTAGTAGACCGGCCTCTGGACGGGCAAGGCTCTTCCGTCTTCTGGGCGCTCGACCACATTGACCGTGCTGACCACCCGACTGGTGGCGGCTATGTAAAGGAACATGGGTTCCTTGTCTGCTGGCGCCGCCAGGACAGGCGGGGTGGACAGCAGTCTCTTGAGCTGCTAGAAAGCTTCGTCTGCCTGGTCGTTCCACTCGAAGCAAGTGGTCTTCTTCATCAGTTGATACAGGGGGAGTGCCTTTTCTCCCAGCCGGCTGATGAAACTGCTGAGAGATGCCAGGCACCCCGTGAATTTCTGGACATCTCGCACACAAGTTCGCCGCTCCATTCTCTCAATGGCCTTGATCTTCGTAGGGTTGCACTCGATGCCGCGTTCAGATACCAGGAAGCCAAGGAGTTGGCCGGCTGGTACCCCGAAGACGCATTTCTCCGGGTTTAGCTTGATCCGAAAGCGGCGCAAGTTTTCAAATGTCTCTTCGAGATCCTCCAAAAGTGTTCCTCTCTTCTCCGTCTTCACCACGATATCATCCACATAAACGTGGGCGTTTCTGCCAAGTTGCTCGAGGAGACACTTCTGCATGCAACGCTGAAAGGTGGCGCTGACGTTTCTTAGGCCGAACGTCATGGTCAGGTAGCAGAAGGCCCCAAATGGCGTGAGGAAGGCGGTCTTCAGGCGGTCGGCCGGATCGAGCTTGATCTGGTGATACCTGGAATAAGCATCAAGGAATGACAGCAGCTCGCATCCGGCTATGGAGTCAATCACTTGATCTATCCGCGGCACAGCAAATGGATCCTTAGGGCAAGCTTTGTTGAGGCTGGTGTAATCAATGCACATGCGCCATTTGTTGTTCTTCTTCAGTTCTAGGACTGGGTTTGCGAGCCATTCTAGATAAAAAAACTTCCATAATGAAGCCGGCTGCTAGCAAGCGGGCAACTTCTTCCCCAACAACTCTTCTCTTCTCTTCTGACAGGCGGCATAGCGGCTGCCTGACAGGCTTTGCATCTTCTCTCACATGGAGTTTGTGCTCGGCGAAATCTGTCGGGGCACCCGGCATGTCTTTGGGGGACCATGCAAAGATGTCCCGATTCTCACGGAGGAAATCGACGAGCTCGCTTTCCTATTTGCTGTCTAGGTTTGACCCTATGACAGCAAATCACTCTGGGTGAGATGGGTCCAAGGCAATCTTCTTTGTCTCCTTGGCCGGCTGGAACGAGCCTTGTGGCTCCGCCTCCCTGGGATCGGCTGGTATGGCTGGCTGCTCGCCAGCCATTGCCACCAGCCGTTCCAGGCGGCGCTTTTCTTCAGCTACAACAAGGGACTCGGCCAGACGGCTGTCGGCTGTCACGCATGCGATAGACTTCTCGTTGTCCCCGGCTATGGTGATTATTCCCTTGGGGCCCGGCATCTTCATTTTGAGGTAGGCATAATGGGGTACTGCCATGAACTTTGCAAGAGCAGGCCGGCCCAAGATCACGTGATAGGGACTTTCCAGGTTCACCACTTCAAACCAGACCGGCTCCCTCCGGAAATGCATCTTGTCACCAAACAGGACATCAATCTTGGCCTTGCCTATTGGTGAGCAAGAGAGGCCAGGCACAATGCCGTGGAACACAGTCCTGGTAGGCTGAAGCTACTTTTCTTTGATGCCCAACTTCTCCATGGTGTCGCAGTACATGATGTTGATGCTGCTGCCGCCGTCTACCAGTACTCGGGAGAAATGACAGGCCCGCCTGTCGATGGAGAGAGTAGCATCCAGGACCAAGGCGTAGGCCCCCGACGATGGCATGACAGCCGGGTGATCCTCTCGGATCCAGCTGACGGGCCTCTCAGACCAGTGCATGAATTCTGGGTCTTTGACGGCAACATTGTTGACTTCTCTGCGCTGCTGGCGCCGGCTGTGCCTATCGTCCACCTGGCTGGTGAAGACGACATAGGCCCCGTTCTCTTCTGGGAATTCGTCCTAGACCTGGCCGCCAGGACATGCAGCCGGCGGATTGGGAGGCGGGGCCGGCTGCCCAGCAGGCGGCGGTGGTAGAGCTTCCCCCTAGCAATCCTTGTGAGCCAGTGACACTTTCGCGTGGTGTGGTTGGAAGGCTTCGCGCCACTGTGGAACTTGCAGGCGGCGTACAGTGCTTGGTCGAAGGAGAAAGCAGGCTGCCAGACTGGCTTGCCGCCCTTCTGGCGCTTGGGTCCAGCTTGAGCTTCTGGCTGCTGGCCGTCAACTGCTGCCACCAGTCGGCTGTTGGGAGCCGGCGCGTGGGTCTTGCGTTTGTGGTCGTGTGGCTGCTGGCATCGGCTAGACTCTCCAGCCGGCGTCTTGGGAGTTGGAGGAGTCATCTTGCCAGAAGCATCCACTTGCAGCTCGGTGTTCATGGAGGATTCGGCGGTGGCGTACTTGTCTGTTATGCTCAACAGCTTGTCCAGCATGGCCGGCTCGTCACAAAGGAGTTTGTGTTTGAGTAAGGTGCCTTCTCTACACCCGGCCGTGAAATACTCGATGGCTTGTACTTCGTGCACTCCTTCACAAGAGTTTCGCAGCTCTTCCCAACACGTTAGATAATCGCGGGCTGACTCATCTGGGCCTTGGACGCATAGGGAGAGCTGGCGCGGCTTGGGATGACGCTTGTAGGTGCTGGTGAAGTTGCGAGTGAAGGCGTCGGTGAAGTCCAACCACCGTTGATGCTGTTGCGTTTGAGGTTGTTCAGCCACGTCCGGGTCGTGCCTTGGAGCATAAGTGGCACGTACTTCACCGCAACATGCCTGTTGCCGGTGGCTATGCTGACGGCTGTGGAGTAGTCCACCAGCCAGTCCTCCGGTTTCACCGATCCGTTGTACTTGGGGGTATCTCGGGGGAGCGAGAAGCCCTTGGGGAAAGGCTCGTTGCGGATGTGGGGGCCGAAACAAGCCGGGCCGAGGTCATCTTCTTCTTCGACCGCCTGGGACCGAGCCAGTCGGTCTAGGCGGTGGCGGGCGTCGTTCTCCCCAACCCCCTCGCGGCGGCTCAAGCGGCCTGCCAGAGAGGGGTGGTCAACAGGCGGATGAGACACGCGCCTCTCCCGCCTAGGAGGAGGCGGATGTTCCCCTCGCCGCACTACAGCCCTTGGGCGGCCATCTTCGTCGCACTCGATGGTGATATGAGTCTGCAGGCTGCGGCTAGCAGCCGGCTCTGAGTCTCGCCGGTTGGGGGCGCCGACTGTTGGAGAGCGAGACGTGGCTCCTTGCTCCCGCCGAAGGGGGCGGTTGTCAGCGTGCGCGCTGGCCTCTGATACCCGGCGACGGGCCTCCTGCTGCGCGGCAGCAGCGTCGAGGAGCTAGCGGGCGCGCTGAGTCACGCAACGAAGCTCATCTCCCTCTAAGTGGCCCATCTCATCGACTGCCGCCTGGGCAGCCCTTAGGTTTTCCGATGGAGTGAGGTATATGGGCCGCGGGGCCCCCAGCATGTCTGCTAGCAGCCCACCACGTTCGCGAACGGCGTCAGCCCGGTTAGGCACGCCAGCAGCCGGTATGCCGCAAATGGCACGGTCCATTTCGCACCAGTAGGCTTCGGTGAGGCGTCGGGAAGCGGCTAGCTTGTTGGCGCTGTCGAGGAGCGAGGAGCGAGACGCGAAGCGCCTCCAACGCCGCGCCGTATGCCCCCGCCGCAATAGGAGCGGCGAGGTTCTGCAGAGCAGCCTCGAGCGGGTCTTGGTCCGCCCCGCCGGACGGTTCGTCGTGGTTGGTGACGAACACCTCCGTGACAGTGCTGGTGGTGCCGCTGGCCGTTGGAGCGGGGAGGGGGTCATCGATGATCACCACGTGCTCGGGGAAGGAATCGACTGGCTCTGCGTCGAGGTCGATGATCATGTCCACTGATGGGTCAGAAGAGCCCACTGACTCCACGTCAGAGGCGCGCTCGTCGACGATGTAGAGCTTGTCGAGGAGCTCGACGAGGCAGTTCTCCGGAGCTACTAGCTCGGCCGCCGGAGAGGGCTCGTCATGAATGCGGACGCCGCCGAGAAGGTCGGCAAGTCCGCTCGCGGCGCATGCGGCCTCAGCGCCGCGAAGCATCCCGGTTTCCACGCCTATAGGCGTGCCGGGCTGGCTGCTCTCGCCAGGGAGGAACAAAGTTTCCGTCGAGAACATGTCTCCGGACGACGGTGCACCTAGCCCCACGATGGGCGCGAAATGTCGGGGTTTTGGGGCGACATATGCCAACGGATGGCTTATCATGCATGGGGACAATAGAGCGTCGGTGGGCCCTGGAAGCGGGATAAGGCGGAACTTAGGACGCCTACGGATCTTACCCAGGTTCGGGGCTCTCCGAGGAGATAACACCCCTAGTCCTGCTCTGCGAGGACTCCGCGTCATGACTAATGTCACTATGGTAGCTACAAGGTTGCTCCTCGAGCTGTGTCGTCTAGAGGAGGAAGATGAACAAGGATAGCTCACTACCTTCGCTCTAGGGATCGGGGGTGGTTGCTATGGTTTCTCTCTCTTCATCTATGTGCTCTCCTTCTTCTAAGGCTTAATCTTCCAACCCTTCCTCATGGAGGACCCTGGGGGGTTTATATAGGCCTACCCCTAGGGGTACAATTGTAATCTCAACGGAGTGGCCCCCGGCTGTCAGCGTCTTCTGGTGCCGGCCTCGCCGCCTGTCTACTGGGGCCCGCCGCCTGCGGGCCCATGTGATTGCCTTTTACTATAGACGTGCTTCTGCTGACGGCAGCATCGTCAGGGGGGGAGTGTCTACAGTGCCGCCGTCTCCTGCCGTATACTGCCGCCACGCCTTGTCTTGTCGTCTTGATGAGGTTTAGACTTCTAGGGCAGGATTCGCCGTCTGTTACCAGGCGGACGCCTCCCCTGGCCGCCTGCCAGGGGTGGCTTGTCTATGACTTACCCACTGGCCGGTGGGGCCAGCCACCTGCTGGCCCCGCCGTCTGCAGGTAGTGGGATCGTGGCTTCCTCTGACCGAAGCTTGGTCATTGGTAGCGTGGCTACAGTGACTCGTCGCTTAGGAGATGTCCATAAGGTACACGTTCACTGTAGCCACGCCCTTATAGATTCTTTAAGGACGTGCTCAACTGTAGCCATGCCTCAGCTGCGCGATGGTCCCCCAGCCCGCATCCCGAGGGAGGGGCGTAGGACCGTCTGCTAGCTGCTGGCTGTGATGCTGCCGCCTGTTTGGGTCCCTGCCGCCTGCTGGCAGCTGGCTCCTAGGGCAAGCTGTCCTAGGAGGCGGCCCGACAAGCAGACG
>LR738713.1:462278526-462348282 GCA_902687465.1 Secale cereale | reverse complement strand
GGGGGGGGTAACAGGCGGCCACAAATTGTCTTGAAATACCAAGGGTGGTCACTAAGGACACGCGTGGTCAATATCTCCGACAAAATGTACGTGCATTCAACAGTTGTTTGCAGATTTGAAAATATACATGAATTTCAAAATGTTCACATATTCCAAACATTTTCACACAAATTTAATAAATTTGATGAATTTGAAATATCTTTGTGAATTAAAAAAATCATGAATTCAACAAAAGTTAACTAAAAAATGTTCACAAATTTGAAATATTCGCACATTCAAAAATTTCTTAGTCGGAAAAGTTGATGAACAGAAAAAATTTCATGAGCTGATAAAATTTTACGAATTTAAACCATATGCCGCGTATAGCATCGGGAGAGGGAGCTGCCGCTCAAGCGCGCGTTAAGCAGGTCATGGCCCATTAAGAGCTTTTCTGCTCGCTATCGCTAGGGTCTTCTCTTGCTCCCTGAAATCACTAATTGAGGAGTACTTCTCGCAAAGATCACTCCACCTTCCAGGTTTTGACAAGTGGCGCTGCATGTGGGCCACTTGTCGTAACATAGTAGTTTTTATTTTTTTCGTAGATCCATTTATTAAAAACTTTATCTATTAAATCGTGTGTCCAAATCTCCAACAGTTTTCACCGTTGGATTTCTCACGTCAAGATCTTCAAAACTAGATCCCATGTTGATAGGTTTTGACAAACTTAAAAAAAAACGAACGAAAAAATCAAATTAGGAGCACGGTTTTTTTCGTTTCTGAAATCACAATTGTGTCTCTCGCGGAAGCAAAACCATGCCTCTTGCGGAAGGAAAGAATACAAAAAACGCATGTTTTTCGTTTCCAAGAAGGCACGGCCGTGCCTCTCGCGAAAGCACAACCATACCTCTCGTGGGAACAAAATTGTGCCTCTAGCGAAAGAAAAAAAAACAAAATATATGTTTTTTTCGTTTCCGAGAGGCACGGTCGTGCCTCTCGCGGAAGCAAAACCGTGCCTCTAGCGAAAGGAAGAAAAAACAGAAAGCGTGTTTTTTTTTTGTTTCCGAGAGTCATGGGCGTGCCTCCCACGAAAACAAAAATGTGTCTCTCACGGAAGTAAAACCGTGCCTCTGCCGGACGAAGAAAAATAGAAAACGAGTTTTTTCCATTTCTGAGAGTCATGGTCCTGTCTCTCGCGAAAGCAAAAACGTGTCTCTGGCATAAGCAAACTCGTGCCTCTCGGAGCAAAAAAAATGCATTTTCTCGCGCAATTTTTTATACGATTTTTTTGTTCCAAAAGCTAAGGAAGACCGGTCGACAACCGAAATGTCAAAGAAAAAGAAAAAAACATTTAAAAATTCGAAAACGCGTGCGAAAAATTAAAATCCAGATGGAGGGCCCAGAGCGCGACATGTGGCGGATGGCTGAGAGCGCGCCAAGCGGCGCTGATTATTTTGAGGCTCCCGAAAGAGTGCTCGTTAACTAGTTGCTTTCCTTACTCCCTCGAGTGTTCGTGCTTGACCAGCCGTGGTTGATCGTATCGTTTGACCGTTGACCAGTTGACATTCTGAGAATATTTTTTGAGAAAAAAAAATTACAAAAAATAAAAAATGATCACCGAATTTGAAGAAAGTTGGCCAATTTGAAAAAACTTCATCAATTTTAAAGAATTATTTTACGAATTAAAAAATTAATCAATTTTCCAGAACAGTTCATCAAATTTTAGAAAAGTTCATAAAATCGAAAATAATATGGATTTGAAAAAAAGTTCATCAATTATGAAAAAAACATCAATGTTGAGAAAAGTTCATCGAACCAAAAAGAAGAAGAAATAAAAATCAAAATTGAAAAATAAAATTAGAAGGAAGAAAAGAATCAGAAAGATGTACGTAATCACATCACATGAGGTTGGGTGGCGCAGTGGTCACTGCAGTGTACCTCAAAGCAGGAGGTCGCCGGTTTGATTCACGCCGCACCTAGACTTCTTTTACGTTCTGAGAAAATGAAAAAACATAGATGCGCTGGCCAGTAGCAAGCGCTAAAGGCGCTGTATAGGATTTGCCGCATATAGCATTAGGTGATACTCCCTTCGTCCGAAAATACTTGTCATCAAAATAAATAAAAGGGGATGTATCTAGATATATTTTTGTTCCAGATACATCCTTTTTTATCCATTTTGATGACAAGTATTTTCGGACAGAGGGAGTACATATCATTCCTGAGAATCAAAACATGGCCATGCTATAGATGGAGGTCGGGCTCGTTTAAAGAGTTCACTCAAAAGTGGGCCGATCCAGTAACTAGTATCGACGGTTTTGGGTAGATCTTGAGGACCGGTTTGCAGAAGCTTTCGTTCAGTTTTCGGAACCTTCTATGCGGGTTTTTTCATTTTTCTTTCCTGTATTTTTCTCTATCATTTTTTTTGCCTTTTCTGTTTATTTTTATTGTTTTAGAATTATACGTTGACTTTTTTTAACAAAACTTAAAACATTTTTCATATACAAATCCAACATTTTTAGATACACGTTGAACATTTTTAAAATACATGTTGAATATCCACATGAAACATTTTTTAATACACAATGAACATTTTTGAAATAGGCAAACCTTTCTTAAGTGTTACAAATTTTATTGAAAATTTCAAGAACATTTTTTATACGATATGACCTTTGCAATTTTTGTGTGGGTTGTTTACATTTCATGAGCATTTTAAAATGCACAAAATATATTTTAAATGAGTGGATACTTTTAATGTCATGAACCATTTTTCTGAATGATACTAACGTTTTTTACAAATTCCCTGAACACAAATTTACATTTTCGCAGAAATGTTTTCTAAAAAAAATCATGAATAAAAAATATGTGAACATTATTTAAATGTCACGAACATGTTTTAAAAAGGTGCGAAAACATTTTGTTACTACATTAACATTTTTATTAAATGCTCTATGAATGTTTTTAAAATTTAAGAAAATTATTTTCTAAATATAAACAACGGTACAAAAAAGAAAAGAAAAATGAGCAGCTTAAAGAAGAAATGTGGTACTGGGCCGGTCCGTTAGAACGTCAGTTAAGGCGAGGCTACCCTCAGTCTGGCACAAGCAAGATATACTCCCAGATTCAAAAAAAAAAAAAATAACAAGATACATGGCTAGAAAATCCGGCCTGCACCCGACCAATCTCTTTTATTTCCATCTATCTAGACCTGCCGAAATACTCTTTCTCAAAAAAAAAAAAAACTGCCAAAATACTACTGCCTTCGTCTCAAAATAAGTGACTCAAATTTGTACTAACTTTCTAGTACAAAGTTGAGTCACTTATTTTGGGACGGAGGGAGTATTAACCTTGGCCTAGTCCAAATAAGGATATGAAGAGGAATCTCGACCCTCTTGCTAATTTTCACCCTCCTTGCCTTTTTTCGTTGTTGCGATAAACCCTCCTTGCTTGCCACACGAACATGCCGTGGCTTGAAGCGGCGGCAACGTGACTGCGCCTGCGCGGGCGAGTGCTTCTGTGCTTGGAACGAGGGAAGAAATTGTTTCACGGTATACAGCGACATGCCACGCCGAGGCAAAACACCGGTAAATACAAGGCCCCGGTCACAGCGGAGGAATGATCGACATCTTCCTCTGGGAATCGATCTGATCCGCACGACACCTGCGCGTCCTGTACAAAACCGCAGTGGCCCGTCAGGGCGGAGCTGGACGGGACCATCTCGGCACGTCGCCGATCTGTGCTCCACGACCATACCACGTCTCGACGACGTGCACCGCAGCTCGCCGTGGCCCGTGGGTGTGAGGCGAGAGCCGGGGAACAGAGGAAATTAAGATGTCTCGTCAACAGCAGAGCTTGCAATGCATGCAGCGCAGCAGCCGCAGGCGTGAAGGAACGAAAAGGTATTTGCTTGGTTGTTTGTTTACGGAGGAGGCAGCGTGCTCCCGTCTCGTCCGAGATAAGCCGCACTCACCGGAGCCGTCTCTCTCGCCGCAACCGAAAACAAAGGCCGGGCGCGTCTCCACACGAGCACATCGCCCTTGCCCCCATCCGTCTCCCTCACCTTTCTAGGGATTTTTAGTACGTGCTACGAACGAACCAACATCGTGTGCGTCGGCCCAATGGCACGCACATGCGCTCCATACTCCCCTTGTCCATGCCACATCCAGCGTACGGGTGCAATGAACAATCACCACGCACGCACGCACGGCTAGGACCAGAGAACGGGAGAAACTTTTCGCGCTGATCAGTAAATAAACTCCTTTGCCGACATACTAACGTACAAATCAGCACCAGCTGGAAACAAAATAGATGGCGCAGCTCTGTCGTCCGGCGTTTTATAATTTTATTTTCTTTTGCTTGCATATATAATATTATAACTTTCTAAAGTATTCACCGTCAAGTAATGACAAGGCCAAACCAGGAAACCAATGGTAAAGCACCGATTATTTCAATGTAGGATCAGCACTGGCCCATCCAGGGAGAAGCAGCAAAGCAGCTGCCTCTTCTGTAATTCGTACGTGTGTGCTGATAATAATACTCCAGTGCCCCCAGTCAGTATATACGTACAAAAAGCACTGCAGAACCAAGGCGCAATCGCGATTAAACTTGTGCGGATCACCACGGCGAGATGCATGCACGCACGCACTGACCTGACGCGCGATCGCACGTATGTAGTAGATGTAGAGGTAAATAAATAATTTAGAGCGAAGAACCATGCGCGAAACCAGCGGGGGCATGTGGCCTCGGCCAGGAACCCAGCACCCGCGCCCTGGCCGGCCGCCTCCTCTCCTGCCTGAGCGCCACAGCCGCGCACATGGCCGCGCGCCGCTCGCGGCCATGGATGGGCGTGAAAGTCTTCGTCCCGAGACCCTCTCAGGGAACGCGACCCCAGGTGACGACACGAGAGATGGTGGGAGGGGCGAGCAAGGCTCATTCAAGACGCCCACTGTTTTGCTTCTTCTCCCTCAACTAACTTCAAACCGCCGATGCGGCTGGTCCAGCTGAGCTCACTGCTCACAAGCATGTGTGCCTGCTGCGCTGCCGGCTCTGTTTGAGGTAACAAAGAAACTGAATATATTAAGATAGGAAAATGCAGCTAGAAAATCAGTAGCACCACTACGGTATGGGGGAAATCACATATACTACAAGATAGGTGATGCGGAGCATCCTAGTACTACATCATCAAGGGACACACGCATCCCATGGCAAATTTTAACATGCTCCCTCTTACCCCTTATTTTTACATATGAGGTAAGAAGGTAAGAGTTAATCCGACCACTAATTAATGTGATCAACGGCTCAGATCTACTACATACTCTTACCTCTCATGTGAAAAGAGGGGGTAAGAGGGACCATGCTAAAACTGCTCCGCATCCCATACATATACAAAGGTGAAACATATACTTCACATTTGTCTACGTGGTTTTCTCACGGATGGTATTAGGCCAACTCCAGCGCGCGACCTAAACGGACGTCCGTTTTACCCGGATTTTGTCCGTTTGGGTAGGACAATGGGTCGTGTTCGGGCCTGTCCTGGGATGCGGTGGCCGTGCGCCGAACGCGTGGACGCATCCTTTGGCCCCATCCTGTCCGTCTCGGTCGAAAATGTCCATATATTCATATTTCAATGTTCAAAACTAGTTTGCATGAAATAAAAATAGTTTTACAACCCAATCAAAATCGTCTCTAATAAAATAGTTTTACAACCAAAACGAAATTGCCTTGAATGAACATAATGAACCAATGCATTTATTGGTTGCCAAGGTGATTTCACATGTGCTCAACCAAGTCATTTTGAAGATCCAAATGAGTGTGCCAATCACACAGTTCACGATGAAATTGGGTAAGCTATTCAAACGTGGCCGGTTCTTGGTGCAGGGGCTCAACATTTTTACCTTGATAATCAAATCCTTGGTCGAAGATGCTGTTATCACGCTCGTCCTCGACGATCATGTTGTGCATGATCACATAAGCAGTCATCACCTCTCAAAGTTTCCCTTCATCCCATGACAGTGCAGGTTGTCGCACGATACCCCATCGGGATTGAAGCACATCAAAATCACGCTCCACATCCTTTCTAGCACTCTCTTGCATTTGGGCAAATCTCTGTCTCTTCTCACCTTGAGGTTTCGAGATTGTCTTCACAAAAGTTGACCACTGAGGATATATACCATCAGCTAGGTACTATCCTTTGTTGTATTGGTGTCCATTGATCTCAAAGTTCACTGGTGGGGAGTGGCCTTCTGCCAGCCTTGTGAAGACTGGAGAACGCTGCAACACGTTGATATCGTTGTGAGAACCCGCCATGCCGAAGAAAGAATGTCATATCCAAAGATCTTGCGAAGCCACCGCTTCTAAAATGACAATACACGCTTTAACATGCCCCTTGTACTGGCCTTGCCAAGCAAATGGACAGTTCTTCCACTCACAATGCATATAATCTATGCTGCCAAGCATGCCTGGAAAGCCTCTACATATCGGTGTTGATCGCCAATAGCCTTTCTGTATCAGCTGCATTCGGCTCCCTCAAGTACTCAGGGCCAAACAATTCCACCACGGACTTGCAGAAGCTGTACATTAACAGCAGACATGTGGACTCACTCATCCTCAGGTATTCATCCACCAAATCGCCTGGAATTCCATAGAAAGCATGCGAATGGCCGCGGTGCATTTCTGATAAGAGGAGAATCCAAGCCGGCCAAGGACGTCCGTTTTGCACTCAAAGTATGGGTCATGAGAAACCACTGCCTCTCGGATACGATTGAACACATGCCTTGCCATACGAAAACAACGACGGAATTTATCGGGTTTGAAAAGCGGGGTGTTTGCAAAGTAATCGGCATAGAGCAGGGCGTGGCCTCTCTCTCTCTCTCTCTCTCTCTCTCTGTTGCGGTTCAGGTTGGGAGCACAGCCAGGGACCGACCCCCTGTACCGAGGAAGCCACCGTTTAATATGGTCGTGGACGACCAATGCAGCTACCACAAGATCTTCGTCATCCGAGGACGAATCGTCCGATGAAAAAATGAAGTGGTTGAAGAAAAATTCATCTCCACTGTCCATACTTGTCTGGGCAAAGTGTCAAACACCTTGCGGTTGTTGTGGCTTAAGAGGCCGCGATGATCACCTCGATGCAGCAGGGGTGGTTGGCGACCGGCTACAGGCCACTCTCGAGCACCCAACAGAAGCTGTCGTGGTCCATAGCCGCCGCCGGCGGTCGTATCCCTCTATCACCGGCTACGACGGTGACGGCCAAAACTCCTCCAACCCATGGCCACAAATCCTATGAAAGCGCGGGTGTGGTGGTGGCCATGTCGAGACGTGGTGTGGTATGGACGGTCGGGCGGGTGGGAGAGAGGAGGCGGCTGGATAATAGTGGCAGCACCTGCGGCTGGGTGTGCGGGGGAGAGCGGGTGGAGGGATTGTAGCCGAAAGGAGGGCTAGTGTCCTCGACAGGCGGGCCACGGGGAGGACAAGGGCATGCGTCCATGCCGTCTGCGCAATGTCCGTTCCACCCCAAACACGGCGCAAGTTTGGGCCGGGAATGGGTAGAAATTACACAAAAACCGGACATTTGTCTGTTTGGGGCCGCGCTTTTCGTCCGTTCTACCCCAAATGGACCAGGACGGACGGGATAGGGTCACGCGCTGGAGTTGGCCTTACTGCTTGGCCCTCCTATGTTCCGCGCCTTTATGTCTCGGCCGAACGACGAATGTGCAATCGAGGAGATCAAGCAGAAAAGAACGCCTACACTATCCAAGAGGGAAGCAAGCAAGCGAAGTAGGAATCGCAAAGACAAAGGTGCGAGGTGCGAAGCTGGAATCAAAGGCCCCAAGGCCCAAACCTCCCACGATTTGCCGACTCCAGAGTCTCCGGACATTATCCGAACTTCTTCTGGACTCGGGCGAGAAGCTTCTGTCAAGACTGAACTAAATCTTGAAACCACCCGGACCCGAAACCCCTATACTTTTCGGAGTCTCCGGATTCTAGCTGCACGCAGTGGCGAGTCTACTAGGTGGGCCTCTTCACACTTAAGCCTACCCACTACAAATCATATTTCAGCTGACCATACCACTAAACAATTATATCTAGGTGCTTTACACGCAAGAATCACAATGCAATTGGTAATTAGGCTTAGGAACTTGATGTTTTGAGCCTACCCTTTATTGTCATCCTAGATTCACCATTGGTTGCACGCATGTAGATTCGGACCAAAGACCTATGTATCCTTTTTTCACTTACCCGTTCATGGCTAGACTATGCCCCTCCTCCTCTAGGTCCAGGTTTAGCTAATGAAAGACGAAACATTAGAGGTTAGATCATGTATTCCCCTTGCAGGATACCTCCCAGGTCGACAAGACACCAATGAAGTATAAGGCCACCTGCCGGGTGAAGGCTCCATGAGCACAATATCTCCTAAGGTAGAAGATTCCTCCATGGAATTCAAGCCCCTATTTTTCTAGGACTTGGCGAAGCCACGTAATTTGTCGCACGTGTCACACCATGTTCTTGTATGTCCTTGGATTTGTAAGAAGCCATGTGAATCGTGTGGTGTGGACCTATAGTTACAAGAGGGTCGTGTATTCGCATCACTTGTTATCCATGTGTTTCTCTTGTGTTTTTCCTTATTTTTCTTGTCATCTCTCGTGATTTCCCTCATGTTCTTCCTCATATCCACCTCCAGTTCTGGAAGATTAGACCAGCCAATGGCTTGCCTATATCATTTGGTATCATTATTAAGCTTGTTATGAATCGGAGTCCATACCCCTCACTTTTCTATCCTTGTTTTGGCTATTTCTTGCCTAATTCAGAAATCCCATAAAAAATAGCCCTACATTGATCTTAGTTCGGTTAGGAAGTTTGAGTGCATTTTGGTTGGTTTTGATCCACTAGTCTATTGCTATACTAGTTGATCTACCTTCATTTGCATCGATTTAGCTCATTTCCCCCCTCCCCTATAATTTTTCCTCTTCAAAGTCGATTTCATCAGCCTCGGTTGACTTTTGGAACCATATTAACGAGAGATTTCGTTAGGGCGGGATGGGTTTCCTGATTGGGGGCATATTAACGAGAGACTAAAAGAATATGACGCTAGTGTCGAGCATATTACCAACATAAACTCTTGGAATAACTGAGAACTAGACAGAACATGCATGAAACACTAACAAAGAGTTACAACAACAAATCGCAAATGAGGAGGATCCCACGAGGCAAGTTTTTTTAAGAACAATTTCCACTGTGATATTTCTTGGTAAGCAGAAGTTGGCTTTTACAGGATCCAATGAGCAATTTCATTATGACCACAATAGAAATTTCTTTGCTTTTTGTGGAGATGGTTGCAGAATTTTACTTGGTAATGGAAGACATCTTAGACGTATTCAAAACAACGAGGTTCATTATCAATATCTTAGTCATAATATTCAAAATGAGTTGATTTCTCTTACTGCCACTGACATTACAAATTATATCGCCAAGATTTCTAGATTGGTCAAATATTTCTCTAATATCCTAGATTGTACATGGATACGAGTTACCAAGAAAAACAATGAGTTTTTCGGTTCGATGTATTCATATGACGGATGAAAAAATAAAATTTGATGAGTATTTTCTTGGTTTTCTTATAGTGTGGGACTTTTCAAGGCATTGTTGATTTTATCAAGTCCTTCGGCCTTAATATTGATGACGTTAGGGGCCACTAGATTAATCTCACTCTTTGCAATGTGGCTA
Source organism: Secale cereale (assembly GCA_902687465.1). Classification (NCBI taxonomy): domain Eukaryota; kingdom Viridiplantae; phylum Streptophyta; class Magnoliopsida; order Poales; family Poaceae; genus Secale; species Secale cereale. Next base: position 462,338,586 of record LR738713.1, on the reverse strand, counting down.
AATATTGTAGTAAAGTTGTTCCCTTTTCTAGAATTTTACAATAAGTATAGGTATTATTTTATGTATCTTCCAAAATATGAACTTTTTTGGTTGGCCATCTCGAAGATTTAACTGTGATTTTTTTAGCAATACTCATTGGAAGAGTCAGATCAAAAGTCTCAAAGCAATTTGATTTCATCCTCCTAATCTAAGATCAGCTCTGCTTGCGTTAAGTGAAGATAGTGGTACCGAACCCAAGGATAGGAGTGCTATAAAGAAATAATTTGTGTGCTTGGCAAATATGAATTTAATACTTGGTATGGTCATTTGTCATGACTTTCTATTTGGTGTAGATACAATGAGCAGAAAGTTGCAATCACCATCTATGTACATTGAGTCTGACTTAATACAAATAGAAGGTAAGAAGAATTACTTTGACACTTACGAAAATGAAGGGGTTTCTTCTAGTGTGATCACTGCCAAAGAAATCACAGCTACAATGGGTCCGGAGCCATTTTTCCGAGTAAAGTGTTGTGCTCCTAGGAAGAAGCAATTTGATGAAATTGATCGCGATGAAGCAATCTTTGAAGGTGGGAACAATTATGAAGTTAATTGCTTTTATTATGGTTGAGATGGCAACTAATAATTCATTAAAAAGTATATTTGACTAAATCCAATCTTTCAGAAATATATTCGTTTAATGAGTTCAATGACCTTCATGTTATTGGACTGTTCTAAACTAAAAAGATAAATGCACTAAATTTCCAATCTATTTCTCTTCAAATGATTCATTCGATGTTAAGTTAAATGACCTAATTTATGGGTTAAGTTTTGTGAACTTTTTAGAGGGATTAAGTGTTATACACTTGACTTTGCCAATAGACCAATGTCTGCTATGGAGAATTTTGAGTTTGTTAGAGAAGTAGATTTCTATCCTAATATTTATATTGACTATCATATTTTATTTACCATGCCCGTGACTGTGGCATCAATTGGAAGAAGTTTTCAAAGTTCAAATTGTTGAAGAACTACTAGGGAACTACAATGCCATCTATAATGTCACAAGAGTGGTTAAATGGCTTGACAACTTTATGCATTAAGAAGATCTTATTAGATGAGATTGAGATATTAGAGCATCTATAGCCGGACGCCTCGAACAATCTCTAATACGCCCGCAGACGCACCCGGTCAGTGACCAAATAGGAGAGAGAATGAAAACGTGACCCAATCGGACCCCTCATATCATCCCTATACTCCCGGGCTGTCCGCGAACCCTCATTTGCATCTCAAATGTAGGGAGGATATGAGGGCTCGCGGACGCGCCCGGTTTGTCCACCACATAGGACGCGACCCCACCCAGGACCACATTCTCTTTCTTTATTCATTCTTTTCTTTCTCTTTCTTCATCTCCACCAATCACATGCAAGTGACCAGACATATGAGGAAGAAAATGAGGAGTATGGCTGCGCGGACGGAGAAATAGGGGCTCAAAATGAACACACCCGATAACTGACCAGGCCCGTCCGCGTGCGTTTAAGGGGTCATATTTGCTGTGTCCGGCTATAGATGCTCTTATACTTAGTGATTTTGCATCTTGGAATGTCAGTTTTTACGGTAATTATACACATTGTTGGATGTCCATATTGGCTTTTTATGCACTTGATTTATATGCTACACATTTATATCTACACATGTCGATTATTATTTAGTCATTTACACTAAGGGCCTCAGATTCTAGTTTTTTCCTGAGTGCTCTCTATAATCGGACATCGGCCTGGCCATAATGCTTTCATTTAGGGATCGCTGCAACATCATTTCTACTTCTAGGTTCCTTCTTAAGAGGGTAGGTTGTCTACCTCATCATTACTGGGAGCTATGGAAAGAAATGAACAATATGATTTTTGTCGGTGAGTAAGGGTACCTAGTCAGAGGAGGATACCTTGTAGGCACATTAGGACCATATCATCCAGATGAGACACAAGTGACTTACCCTTACATCCAGCTATGCCCGAGTGGGCACTTGGAGGGGATAAGGATGAAGAAGCTATGTTGGGGCTCTTATGGTTACCAGAGATGTATACCCCAAGTCACAGGAACATCTGATCACACGCGTATCCTCCATAGACAATGACGATCCACAAGTATAGGGGATCAATCGTAGTCCTTTCGATAAGTAAGAGTGTCGAATCCAACGAGGAGCAGAAGGAAATGACAAGCGGTTTGCAGTAAGGTATTATCTGCAAGCACTTAAATTATAGGTAACAGATAGTTTGATGGTAAAATACTTTGTAACGAGCAATAAGTAGTAACGGTGACAAGTAAGGTAGTTCAATCCTTTTTGTAGCAAAGGATAGGTCGGAACAGTCTCTTATAATAAGCAAAGCGTTCTTGAGGACACACGGGAATTTCATCTAGTCACCTTCATCATGCTTATTTGATTCGCGTTCGTTACTTTGATAATTTGATATGTGGGTGGACCGGTGCTTGGGTGATATTCTTACTTGAACAAGCCTCCCTCTTATGATCACCCCCTCCCACAATCATCCGCAAGTACGAAAGAAGAATTAAGATAAATCTAACAATAGCATGAAACATATGGATCCAAACCAGCCCCTTATCGTTGGTACAGCGAGGTGCTATACGAATGGTTTTTAACCCCTTTTCGTGATGGTGTTTTGAACCGTCGCCAAGTGAGTGTGCGATAGGGGGTGCTTCCCAAACGACCCAGAAACCGTCGGGGATAGGCCCTCCGTTCACACACGCTCGGCAAAATGTGGTCGCGTGCGACGGGCGAGCGATCAAATACGGCTATACGTACAATTATATTAAAAAAATACAATTATACATGCCCAATATTTCCGGTCGTAAGTACACCCCACACGGTCAGTCTGAGACAAACGTTTCCGTATGTATGTACATTCCACACAGTTAATCCAAGGAATACGTTTCCGTTTGTATGTACATCCCACACAGTCAATCCAAGAAGTACGTTTCCGTTCCTACGTACATTCCACATAGTCAATTCAGGAAAAACGTTTCCGTCCGTATGTACATCACACATAATTTTCCCCAATCGTTTGGGATAGCGTTGACATTGCACACAATATTAACAATTTTACCTTTTACGTTATAGAATATATCACACATGGTGCATAGAAGAAACTGTGTGGCATAGACTGTCCATCGCACACACCTTTTATGTGGTAAACGTTTGATGGCATAACGCAAACAGTTTTCAAGAGGAAGTCGTGTGCGATTGTTCATTGATCCAACACGTTTTATTCCTAAAAAATGTGCGCATTGTTTGAGGTCATCACCCACGGTGTTTTCCCAATAACCGTTTGCAAGAGAGAAAACCCAATTAGCCGGCTAATTGGCCTATTATTAATAATCCATTTATTAATCTAATTGACATTTCATATTAAGCACATAATATATTTCATTTTTTTATTAAGGAAGCAGGATTTCATAATTGAAATACATTAGAGTACAACATCATATAGCTTCAGCACTCAGCTACCGCATTACACAACTGCAGCAGCACCAAGTTTCACATGCAACATCTATAACATTTCGAAATTAGCATCATAAACGGTACATAGACACATGAATCTCATCTGGAAAATTGCTGAAGCAGAAGGCGAATATTGAGCCTTCATTGATGTTGAAGGTATTTGCAACTTTAGGCCAGTGCCTATGGATGATTGACCGTCCATCCTTCGTCCTCTTCAGGTACACGTCAATATTGAACCTTGGGCGTTGTACGAATACCTTCCTCTCCTCCTCACCATACATGTGGTTTGAGAGGTAATCATCAGTGAACTGCTTTGGAAAGTCCCGAAAACAAGGATATGCATAAATATCTTCTCTAGATTTGAAATGGCGCAAAGGAATTAAAAAGACAAGGTATAGCAGTTAGTACCATGCTGTAGTGAACTGATGTCTTCTTCATTGTGCAGACAAAGATCTTGTTGTTTTTTGCCGCTAATTTCTTTATCCTAATAATCTGACTTGACTGATATTCATGGACAAGTCACTTCCCCATATGCAAAAAGGGTTGAACAGTGGGTCAAAACCTCTGACAATAGGACCTACATGTGCAAGACCAAATTGTTAAAATCCTAATATTTAAAAACAAGAAGTGGAAAGGTGTGTTATTAACTGCAACAAGCCTAATATTTAAAAACAAGCAAACATAGTCATTCAAACTTGTATTGTGCAGGTCTAAGTACACTAGTTATTGGCCCTTTATGGATCCATGGGTTAGAGTTAGTTTGAGCTAGTTTGGGCTCAAATAGCCCTAAAGTATCCAAACATGAGGTCTAGTTTGAGCTATTTGCGTCTAACACACCCAAGTGGTGCTAATTCGGACTAGTTCTCCTAGTGCATTTATTGTCAATCTAACCGTGTCATCCAAACACCTGTGTGGCTAGAGTTAGTTTAGGGTTAGTCATTGTTGAGTATCATTGTTATTTAGGAAACGAATGATATCATAGGATTAATTCTACCTTGACTTGTACTCCAAGATGACCATGTACTCCTATATATATGCCCACGAGGCTCAAACAATACAATCAATTATTCCACCAAACCCTCTCTCCATTTTAACTATCATGAGCTAGAAACTAACTCTAACCTCTAGCTAAGTTAGAGTATCCAAACAGTGCCATTGTTAAATCAAATGGAAAGTTGTGTTAAATACCCCCTCCAGTCCTTTTACTATGCATATAAGAATTGTATCAAGTCAAACTTCATAAAGTTTGACCTTATTTATATGAAAAACTATCAGCATCTACAATTCTAAAGTTATACAATATGAAAATTTAAGTCATGACACATCTACTAATATTGATTTCATAATATAAATGTCGTTGTTTTTTTCTATAAAGTTGGTCAAACTTTACGACACTTGACTTTACACAAATCTTATATGCGAACTAAAAATTTGGAGGGAGTACAGCATGCTGAATATCAACCAAATCTAGTCATTCATATAGGCTAGAGATATTGTTAAAATTGGTATTGATGAAATTGGACTGAACAGTTCATACTAGCACATATAGAACATCACACTGTGAAGAGATGAAATAAACAAGGCATACTACGAACAACCAAAGATGGCAATTGAAACTGGACATATGCTAACTACAAACAACCGAACAACCAAAAATCATAGAAATAAACAAGGCATAATGCAAACAACCAAATATAGCAATAAATACAGGATAGGTTCTCACTACAAAAGGGGTTCGAGAAAACAAATCATGGGTTTCCTCACTTGTCACGGATTGGCTCCTGCTCATGGTCGCTATCGATGAGGTGTGACTTGTCAGTTGATCCCAAGCTAATGTCGCAGTACGTGTCCTTCAGAAATGACAAAAGTGGCTCCATGGCAATGAAGGATGGCAAATTGTTCATAACAAGCTGCAAGAGATCAGTGGCAGGGCAATCGATGAGATTGACGGCTGTCAAACCCGAAGGGTCGGGCTTGGGCAACTTAACCTGTGACATAGCCCGCATCAAGCCGTCGTTGTCGACGACCTCGATGTCGTAGCCGGCTCCCGGGACATGCCAGAATACTCTAGCCCGCTGATTGAAAGGCTCCATCCAGGTCCAGTCATCGTCGCTAGATTCCTTTGCGGCCACCTCGCCGACGTCGGGCAAAGAGGCCGCGGTAAATCTCTTTTGGGCCATTCACTCCTCGAGCTCCCTGGGAAGCGTAGCCGAGATTAGGATGCGATATTGTGGAGTAGGGAAGGGGGTGGGGATGTGGGTCTGTGGTAAAGGGGGTGTTTTGCAGGCGTCATCTAAGAAACTCAGGGTGGCGAGGGTATGCATATCAGTGGGTAAACTGCACGGGCAGACCAACAAAGGTTGACGATGAAGGCAGCTCGGCGGCAACAGCGGCGACCTAGCTAGGTTTCCAGCAAGCGAGCGGTGGTGTGTATGTGTGTGAGCGGGGGATTTGGGGTGAGCGAAGGATGGGGGGTGTGTGTGTGGAGGGGGTCCAAGGTGGTGTTTGAGTAAATGTTGCGGGTACTAAAAATTTTACTAGGCGAGAGTAAAATGGCGGGGCTACCGGAAATAGGGATCAAGGGATTGAAGCAGAGCAGGGCGGGAGTAACGAACATCACACACGGTTAAAACATAATAATCGTGTGCTATCAAACAGAAAAACACTCCAGCCGAGCAGATGTTTTTTAAATTGCAAGGGATGCAGGCGGGAGTAAAATGTCAGGGCTACTGAAAATTTGGATCTACTGATTGAAGCAGAGCGGGAGTAACATACATCGCACACGGTCCACACATACTAATCATGTGCTACAAACAGAAAAATCATCTAGGCGGGTAGATATTTTCAAGATTGCGAGGGAGTAGATATTTTCGAGAGGGGGAGGGATCCTCGTGGAGCCCAATCTATTGCGTTCATGTGGGTGATAGGGGCGAGGGCGTGGCACATGGGTAGTCCTAGGGAATTGTGTCTGTTTCGTACCCGATCGCAGACGGTTGCTGCGTCCGATTCGTCTACTGTTTATAAATTTGGCGAAAAAATGTGGGAAAGGGTCAGAACACGAACACACTTGCATGTGGACCAAATATATGTATGAAAATGATGGTTTTATGTTCAAATACCCAATGGAAAACTTTGATGTGGCACCTGTCGCACAAAGCGCACGTTATTATTGCTAGCACCCCACCCCCAAACACACACACACACACACACACACACACACACACACACACACACACACACACACACACACACTTTGTGTATCATGTTGGCGGGAGGGGAATCCTAGCTATGAACGCATTCCCCCAAATAGCTAGGTCTGACATCTCACCCTACCGTAACACAAAAACTGAAAGAAGTACATCATGGTCAACACCCCCTTTGCTTCCGATCAAATGTGGACCGTGTGCAGGCCCACAGATGTGTTCTTGTAGCGTTAGATGGGTGAGACCACATACGAACCACACCTGCGGGTGGCCCGATATGTGTGTGTGTGAAAACAATGTGGTGCTTGATATTTAAATAACCAAATCACAAATTTGATGTGGCACATGTGCATCACAAATTAACCGGACATCCCCGACCCCACCAAGTTTCATCTAGTGCGAAGTAGTACTGTCCCCCACACACTTTGAGGTGGTGGGAGGGGGCATCTCACCAAGGCGTATTATAAGAATGACCAAGAAGAATCACCACCTTGGTCGTATAACCCCTCTTGTTGTTGGGTCAAAGTCATGCATGGAAGTCCACACGCGGCCCCACAAATGGGCGAGCTTGTCGCCGATAACCATGCGAGGGAGTGCCTGAAGACAACCACTGTGTGCATGTGGCCCAATGCAGACATATGTATGAATTGTCATGCGGTGTTTGAATATACCCAATGCACAACTTTGATGTGGTAACGTTCTTTTGGAACCAGAAAGTCCACACACGGAGCGAGGTTTCACGACGCGTATACTATATATATAGGGATTCATGTGTATGCAAACCCTTGAACTTAGGTCTCAAATCTCACCATGATCGATGTACGACTATACGGTAACGCGAATTAATAGAAGAAGAATCGACCCTGGTAACCTCTCTTGCGTTGTTAATCGAAGTGATGGACGTCCACGCGGGCGCACGAATATATAGGCCATCGATGGTAACCAAGTGAGGGAGAGTGTCCAAAGACAACCACTTCATGCATGTGCCCCAAAGATATGTATGGACATGCGTGATGCATGCATATATGTTTGAATACCAAAAGCACGACATTTTGATGTGGCGCATGCATGCGTCAAAAATCGCACTGTCCCCACATAGATCTGGTTCATGACACATCGCGTGCTTGCCCCCCTTTGACCCGATGGGAGGGATTCATGCACGCATGATAACCCACAAGTATAGGGGATCACAACAATTTTCGAGGCGTATTCAACCCAAATTTATTGATTCGACACAAGGGAAGCCAAAGAATATTCTCAAGTATTAGCAGTTGAGTTGTCAATTCAACCACACCTAGAAGACTTAATGTCTGCAGCAAAGTATTTAGTAGCAAAGTAGTATGGAAGTAGCGGTAACGGTGACAAAAGTAACAGTAGCAGTTTTGTAGTAATTGTAACAGTGACAACGGAAAAGTAACTAAGCAAAGATCAATATGTGAAAAGCTCGTAGGCATTGGATCAATGATGGATAATTATGTCGGATGCGATTCCTCATACAACGGTTATAACATAGGGTGACACGGGACTAGCTCCAGTTCATCAATGTAATGTAGGCATGTATTCCGAATATAGTCATACGTGCTTATGGAAAAGAACTTGCATGACATCTTTTGTCCTACCCTCCCGTGGCAGCGGGGTCCTATTTGAAACTAAGGGATATTAAGGCCTCCTTTTAATAGAGTATCGTACCAAAGCATTAACACTTAGTGAATACATGAACTCCTCAAACTACGATCATCACCGGGAGTGGTCCTGATTGTTGTCACTTCGGGGTTGCCGGATCATAACACATAGTAGGTGACTGTTGACTTGCAAGATAGGATCAAGAACTCACATATATTCATGAAAACATAATAGGTTCAGATCTGAAATCATGGCACTAGGGCCCTAGCGACAAGCATTAAGCATGGCGAAGTCATAGCAACATCAATCTGAGAACATAATGGATACTAGGGATCAAACCCTAACAAAACTAACTCGATTACATGGTAAATCTCATCCAACCCATCACCGTCCAGCAAGCCTACGATGGAATTACTCATGCACGGCGGTGAGCAACATGAAATTGGTGATGGAGGAAGGTTGATGATGATGACGGCGATGATCTCCACTCTCCGGAGCCCCGAACGGACTCCAGATCAGCCCTCCCGAGAGAGATTAGGGCTTGGCGGCGGCTCTGTATCGTAAAACACGATGAATCCTTCTCTCTGATTATTTTCTCCCTAAACGTGAATATATGGAGTTGGAGTTGAGGTCGGTGGATCCTCAGGGGGTCCACGGGACCGGGGGCGCGCCTAGGGGGGCAGGCGTGCCCCCACCCTCGTGGACAGGGTGTGGCCCCCTGGTCTTGATTCTTTCGCCATTATTTTTTATATATTCCAAAAATATTCTCCATGGATTTTCAAGTCATTCCGAGAATTTTTATTTCTGCGCAAAAATAACACCATGGCAATTCTGCTGAAAACAACGTCAGTCCGGGTTAGTTCCATTCAAATCATGCAAGTTAGAGTCCAAAACAAGGGCAAACGTGTTTGGAAAAGTCGATACGTTGGAGATGTATCAACTCCCCCAAGCTTAAACCTTTGCTTGTCCTCAAGCAATTCAGTTGACAAACTGAAATTGATAAAGAAAAACTTTTACAAACTCTATTTGCTATTGTTGTTGCAAATATGTAAAGCCAACATTCAAGTTTTCAGCAAATATCATGAACTAACCACATCCACAATAACTTTTAGGTCTCATGCTCACTCATATCAATGGCATAATCAACTAGCAAGAAATAATAATAAACCTCGGATGACAACACTTTCTCAAAACAATCATAATATGATATAACAAGATGGTATCTCGCTAGCCCTTTCTGAGACCGCAAAACCTAAATGCAGAGCACCTCTGAAGATCAAGGACTGAATAGACATTGTAATTCATGGTAAAAGAGATCCAGTCACAGTCATACTCAATGTAAATTAATAGCAATGCATGCAAATGACAGCGGTGCTCTCCAACTGGTGCTTTTTAATAAGAGGATGATGACTCAACATAAAAGTAAATAGATAGGCCCTTCGTAGAGGGAAGCATGGATTTGTAGAGGTGCCAGAGCTCGAGTTTTGAAATAGAGATAAATAATATTTTGAGTGGCATACTTTCATTGTCAACATAACAACCAAGAGATCTCGATATCTTCCATGCAACACACATTATAGGCGGTTCCCAAACTGAATGGTAAAGTTTATACCCCGCCCCCACCACCAACAAGCAGACTCCACGGCTGGTCCGAAACAACGGGTACCGTTCATACCAATAACAGTCCTGGGGGAGTTTTGTTTAATTATTTTGATTTGATTTGAGCATGGGACTGGGCATCCCGGTTACCGGCCATTATCTCGTGAATGATGAGCGGAGTCCACTCATTGTGAGAATAACCCACCTAGCATGGAAGATATATACATCCTTAGTTCATACATGAGCTATTCGAGCATGCAAAACAGAATTTCATTTGAAGGTTTAGAGTTTGAAACATACAAATTTACTTGGAATGGCAGGTAAATACCGCATATAGGAAGGTATGGTGGACTCATATGGAATAACTTTGGGGTTTATGGAAGTGGATGCACCAGCAGTATTCCCGCTTAGTACAAGTGAAGGCCAGAAAGAGACTGGGAACTGACCAGCTAGAGAGCGACAACAGTCATGAACATGCATTAAGATTAATCAACAATGGGTGCAAGCATGAGTAGGATATAAATCGCCATGAACAGAAATATCGTGGAGGCTATGTTGATTTTGTTTCAACTACATGCGTGAACATGTGCCAAGTCAAACCGCTTGAATCGTTCAAAGGAGGATACCACCCTATCGTACCACATCATAACCATTTTAATAACATGTTGGCACGCAAGGTAAACCATTATAAACTCCTAGCTAATTAGGCATGGCATGAGAAACTATAATCTCTAATTGTCATTGCAAGTATGTTTCATTCATAATAGGCTGAATCAGGAACGATGAACTATTCATATTTGCAAAAACAAGATAGGTCGAGTTCATACCAGCTTCTCTCATCTCAATTAGTTCATGATATATCGTCATTATTGCCTTTCACTCACACGACCGAACGATGTGGATAATAATAATAGTGCACGTGCATTGGACTAAGGCTGAATCTGCAAGCATTTAATACAAGGGAGAAGACAAGGTAATATGGCTCTTGGTTAAATCAACAATAATGCATATGAGAGCCACTAAACATTTTCATCATGGTCTTCTCCTCTTGACCCCCAAAGAAATGAAAAGAAATAAAACTATTTACACGGGAAAGCTCCCAACAAGCAAAAGAAGAACGAGAATTTTTTTTGGGTTTTCTTTTAATTACTACTACTACAGGCATGGAAAGTAAACTAGCTAAAAGCTACAACTAAATTTTTTGGTTTTTCTTAAGGTTTTTCTAACACACAAGAAAAAGACTTAGAAAATAAAATAAACTAGCATGGATAGTACAATGAAAAAGTATGAGCACCGACGACTGGAATGAGTGTGTGAGCATGAATGTAATGTCGGTGAGAAATACGTACTCCCCCAAGCTTAGTCTTTTGGCCTAAGTTGGTCTATGGCCCCGGCTGGCCTGGCGGATATCCAAAGTTGTAGTTGGGGTTGTACTGCGATGCAGTGGCTATTGCCTGATGAGCTGTAGCTTGGAGACGAGCCGCCTCCGTCCTCTCCTCATACTCATTCACCTCCTCCCTGGTTATAACATATCTCCTTTTTGCCTGAAAGTCAAAGAAAGTAGGAGCAGGGAGAGCAATATGGACAATGCGACGCCTATCAAAGATTAGTCGGCACTAGAGGAACTGTTCATTCCTCTCAACAAACTGATGGCGAACCATAGCATTATAATCTAGATAAGCAGGAGGCAACTTCATATCATTTTCATGTATGGGTACACGAAGATAATTAGCCACACGAGTTGCATAAATTCCACCAAACAAATCTCCACTTAAACCTTTGTGCAACAATAGCCCCCAAATTATATTGTTTATCTCCTAATACCGCACTCTTGAGGACACAAAGATCTGGAACGAACATGTGAAGGGCTCATCTTTACAGTTAATGCATCTACCAATGAAGAGAGCAAAATAATGTATAGAAGGGAAATGAATGCTCCCTATGGTAGCTTGTGTGATTTCTCTAGATTCCCCCACATTGATATACTAGCTAGAAAGTCCTTATATTTAGATTTGCGAGGTTCACTAATATTACCCCACTGTGGGAGCTTACAAGCATCACCAAAATCTTATAAGTCCATGGTATATGATTTATCATAAAGATCAAATAAAACAGTGTGAGAATTGCGTGATGATGAAAATTTAAATCTTCTCACAAAGGAATCAGTTAGGTAGTGGTATTGTGGGCACTTATCTGACACGAAGTCCTCAAGATCAGCATTACGCACATACGTGTCAAATTCATCCTTGATGCTTGCCTGGACCATAAACTCCTCCGACGGCCATTCACAAGGCCGCACTTGAGCTTCCCTCGGCGGTTCATCATCCGGCTCACGTATCGCGAGCCTTGGTACTTGCTTCCTTGAGGAACCACCTTGGTAAATTTTCCTATGCATTTTTCTCTGAAAAAATTCTGAAATTTTAGTGACTCAAAATAAAAGTGAACCGAAGTCAACAAGATTGATAGAAACTACTCCCACAAGTGCCTAGAGACTATATCATGCATTAGAACTACTTTTGACCACATAAATTTGACATGCAAGCTCAAGAACAGGGTCACCTTAGCAGCAAAAATTTGCAATAAATAAAGCACTAGAACAAAAACTAATTGGATCATTGGAGGAGTCACATACCGAAGAACAATCTCCCCAAATAGTTTTGTGAATGGAGCTTTGAGCAAGGAGATAAAAAATGGCAGCAAGATGAGCTAGAACACGGGTTTGAGCTATGGGGGGGATTTTTCTGGAGGAAGATGAAGTGTGTGGGTGCTCGAATAAGTGGAGGGGGGCCACATGGGGCCCACAAGGCAGGGGGTGTGCCCCAGGGGGGTGGGCGCGCCCTATACCCTCGTGGCCAGGTGGTGTGCCCCCCTGGTGTGTTCTTAGTGCCAACAATTCTTAAATATTCTACAAAAAATCATATTTAATTTTTGGGACATTTGGAGAACTTTGATTTTCGGGGTATTTTTATTGCAAGGATAATTCAGAGAGCAGCCAGAAAATACTATTTTTGCTTTATTTAATCTAAATAACAGAAAGTAAAAAGAGGGTACAGAGAGTTGTGCTTTCGAACTTCATCCATCTCATGCTCATCAAAAGGAACCCATTAACAAGGTTGATCAAGTCTTGTTAACAAACTCTTTCCGAATAACATGAAACCGGAGAATTTTTGAATAACACTAGGTTACCTCAAAGGGGATATGTATGTCCCCAACAATAAGAATATCATATTTCTTCTTGACAGTAGGAAGAGGGAATTCAAAACCTCCAATAGTGATCGTTGAAAATTTTCCAATAGAATTGATACTGTGGACTCAAGGTTGTTTCCTCGGAAGTGTACCGTGTGCTCATTACCATTAACATGAAAAGTGATACTGCCTTTGTTGCAATCAATAACAGCCCCTGCAGTATTCAAAAGGGTCTACCAAGGATAATCGACATACTATCGTCCTCGGGAATATCAAGAATAACAAAGTCCGTTAAAATAGTAACGTTTGCAACCACAACAGGCACATCCTCATAAATACAACAGGTATAGTAGTTGATTTATCAGCCATTTGCAAAGATATTTCAGTAGGTGTCAACTTATTCAAATCGAGTCTACGGTATAAAGAGAGAGGCATAACACTAACACCAGCTCCAAGATCACATAAAGTAGTTTTAACATAGTTTCTTTTAATGGAGCATGGTATAGGTGGTACTCCTGGATCTCCTAGTTTCTTTGGTATTCCACCTTTAAAAGTATAATTGGCAAGCATGGTGGAAATTTCAACTTTCGGTATCTTTCTTTTTGTTTTTCACAATATCTTTCATATACTTAGCATAAGGATTTGTTTTAAGCATATCAGTCAAACGCATATGCAAAAAGACAGGTCTAATCATTTTAGCAAAGCGCTCAAAATCCTCATCATCCTTTTTCTTGGATGGTTTAGGAGGAAAATGCATGGGTTTCTGAACCCATGGTTCTCTTTCTTTACCGTGCTTCCTAGCAGCGAAGTCTATCTTATCATAACATTGATTCTTTGATTGTGGGTTATCAAGATCAACAGCAGGTTCTATCTCTACATCATCGTTATTTTTAGGTTGAGCATCAACATGAACATCATCATTATCATCTTCACTAGGTGCATGTTATTACCAGATTGTGTTTCAGCATCATAAATAGAAATATCATTGGGATTGTCAGGTGTGTCAACAATAGGTTCACTAGAAGCATGCGAAGTCCTATCATTTTTCTTTTTCTTCTTCTTAGAAGGACTAGGTGTATCAACATTAGTTCTCTAAGAATATTGCTCAATTCTCTTAGGGTGTCCCTCTGGATACAAAGGTTCCTGAGTCATTCATCCGCCTCTAGTCATAACTCTAACAACATTATCATTTTTCTTATTATTTAGTTCATTGAGCAAATCATTTTGTGCTTTAAGTACTTGTTCTTCTTGAGTGGTAACCACAAAAGCATGTTTACTAATGAGTTTAAGTTCACCTTTAACTCTAGACATATAATCACTCAAGTGTTCCATCATATAAGCATTACGTTTCAATTGTCTACTAACATAAGCATTGAAGTTTTCTTGTTTAACAATAAAATAGTCAAACTCATCTGAGCATTGGCTAGCAGACTTATAACGAGGAATATCACCTTCATCAAATATATAGAGAGAATTTACCTTTACTACCCGTGTCAGGTTATCAAGACCATGTATTTCTTCAATAGGTGGTAAATTCTTAAGATCTTTAGTTTTAATACCTTTTTCTTTCATAGATTTCTTTGCCTCTTGCATATCTTCAGGACTGAGAAATAGAATACCCCTTTTATTTGGAGTTGGCTTAGGAGTTGGTTCAGGAAGTGTCCAATTATTTTCATTACTCAACATATTATTTAGTAGCAGTTCAGCTTGATCAACAGTTTTTTCCCTGAAAACACAACCAACACAACTATCCAGGTGGTCTCTGTAAGCATCGGTTAGTACATTATAAAAGATATCAATGATTTCATTTTTCTTAAGAGGATGATCAGGCAAAGCATTAAGTAATTGGAGAAGCCTCCCCCAAGCTTGTGGGAGACTCTCTTCTTCAATTTGCAAAAAAAAAAAATTCCCTTATGGCAGCTTGTTTCTTATGAGCAGGGAAATATTTAGCAGAGAAGTAGTAAATCATATCCTGGGGACTACACACACACCCAGGATCAAGAGAATTAAACCATGTTTTAGCATCACCCTTTAATGAGAACGGAAATAACTTAAGGATATAGTAGTAACGATTTTTTTCCTCATTGGTGAATATGGTGGCTATATCATTCAATTTAGTAAGATGTGCCACAATAGTTTCAGATTCATAGCCATGGAAAGGATCAGATTCAACCAAAGTAATTAACTCAGGATCGACAGAGAAATTATAATCCTTATCAGAGATAAAGATAGGTGAAGTAGCAATAGATGGGTCATATTTCATTCTAGCATTCAAAGACTTTTCTTTCAGCTTAGCTAACAGTTTCTTAAGATCATATCTATCTTTACAAGCTAAAATATCTCTAGCAGTTTGTTCATCCATAACATAACCCTTAGGCACAACAGCCAATTCATATCTAGGGGGAGAATCTTCATCACCACTTTCATCAATATTATCAGTTTCAATAATTTCATTCTCTCTAGCCCTAGCAAGTTGTTCATCAAGAAATTCACCTAGTGGCACAATATAATCAAGCATAGAAGTAGTTTCATCATAAGTATCATGCATAGCAGAAGTGGCATCATCAAGAACATGCGACATATCAGATTCAATAGCAGGAGTAGGTGTCGCAAGTTTACGCAAAACAGAAGGTGAATCAAGTGCAGAGCTAGATGGCAGTTCCTTACCTCCCCTCTGATAACCCACAAGTGTAGGGGATCAGTTGTAGCCTCTTTTGATAAGTAAGAGTGTCGAACCCAACAAGGAGCTAAAGGTAGAACAAATATTCCCTCAAGTTCTATCGACCACCGATACAACTCTACGCACGCTTGACGTTTACTTTACCTAGAACAAGTATGAAACTAGAAGTACTTTTTAGTTTTTGTGGGATAGGTTTGCAAGAATATAAAGAGCACGTAAATAAAGACTAGGGGCTGTTAAGATAAAGAAGCAATAAAATTAGTAATAGCGAGTCTGGAAAAGTGGTGATAGGAGTTGCGAAATTGCCCCTAACCAATTGACTACGTTACTAGACCGATAGCAAGTTTTATGTGGGAGAGGCCACTGGTAGCATGTCATCCCTGACTTGGAATTCAATGCACTTATGATTGGAACTATTAGCAAGCATCCGCAACTACTAACATTCATTAAGGTAAAACCCAACCATAGCATAACGATATATTGGTCCCCCTTCAATCCCGTATGCATCGATTTCTATGCTAGGTTAAAGCTTCTGTCACTCTTGCCCTCCAATATGTAATCCTGTCAACATACAACTGACCCTATGGTGTGATCCACGCGCGCGCTCATATGATGGGCGCCAAAGGAGAACAACATAACCACAAGCAAATTAAACCAATCATAGCAATTCACCAATTACCGATAGGACAACGAAAATCTACCCAGACATCATAGGATGGCAACACATCATTGGATAATAATATGAAGCATAAAGCACCATGTTCAAGTATAGGGTACAGCGGGTTGCGGGAGAGTGGACCGCTGTAGATAGATGGGGGAAGGTGATGGAGATGTTGGTGAAGATGACGGAGGTGTTGGTGTAGATCGCCGTCGCACGATGATGGCCTCGGTGGCGTTCCGGCGCCACTTGGAGAGAGGGGGAGAGAGCCCCCCTCCTTCTTCTTCTTCCTTGACCTTCTCCCTAGATGGGAGAAGGGTTTCCCCTCTGGTCCATGGCCTCCATGGCGGCGGAGGGGCGAGAGCCCCTCCGAGATTGGATCTGTCTCTCTGGCGGCGGATGCGTTCCTAGATTCCGACCTTTCACCGTTTCTTAAATTGAGGAGATCCGTAACTCCGATTCGGCTGAATTTTGGACACAATTTTTATCCGGATATTATCTTTCTTGCGGCAAAAGAAGGGCACCAATCGCCTTACGGGGTGTCCACGAGGGTCAGGGGCGCGCCCCCTGCCTCATGGGCCACTCGGGCATCGTCTCACGTTGATTCCACTTCCCAAAATTCAAATATATTCCAAAAAAATCTCCGTCCGTTTTTATCCCGTTTGGACCCCGTTTGATATGGATATTCTGCAGAACAAAAAACATGCAACAATCAGGAACTGGCACTGGGCACTGGATCAATATGTTAGTCCCAAAAAATAGTATAAAAATGGCCAAAAGTTTTGTAAAGTTGTAGAATATTGGCATGGAACAATAAAAAATTATAGATACGACGGAGACGTATCAGCACCCCCAAGCTTGATTCCTGCTCATCCGCGAGTAGGTAAATGATAAGAAAGATAATTTTTGATGTGGAATGCTACCTAGCATAATCTTGATCATTTAATCTAATCATGACATGAATATTAAGACACGAGTGATTCAAAGGAATAGTCTATCATTTGACATAAAAGAATTTAATACTCGGGCATTCCAACAAACAATCAAGTCTCTCAAAATATCAATGCTAAAGAACGTTATCCCTACAAAATAATATAGTCTTTTATGCTCCCTTTTCTTAACACAAGGTACCCCTCATGCCCATCCCGGTGTCAGACAAGCAATTGTTTTCATACTTTAATTTTTCGAACCTTTTCAACTCTTCACACAATACATGAGCGTGAGCCATGGACGTAGCACTATGGGTGGAATAGAAGGTGGCAGTAAACAAAAGTAGGGAGAAAGTCTTACATCGACTAGGCAAATCAATGGACTATCGAAGTGACAACATAGGAGACTCTCTATCATGAAGAACATGGTGCTATGATGAAGCACAAGTGTGGAAAAACATAGTAGCATTGTCCCTTTTTCATTTTTTTGGGCCTTCCTTTTTTTATTTGGCCTTTTTTGGCATTTCTTCCCTTTTTTATTTGGCCTTTTTTTCTTTTTTTGGGACAATGCTCTAAGCATGATGATCATCACACTTTTATTTACTTACAACTCGATGCTAGAAAAAAAATATGACTCTATATGAATGCCTCCGGCGGTGTACTGGGATGTGCAATGATCTAGCGTAGCCATGACATCCAAAAACGGACAAGCCATGGAAACATCATGCTAGCTATCTTACGATCATGCAAGGCAATATGGCAATGATGGTGCGTGTCATAATAAACGGAATGGTGGAGTTACATGGCAATATATCTCGGAATGGCTATGGAAATGCCATAATAGGCAGGTATGGTGGCTGTTTTGAGGAAGGATATAAGGTGGTTTGGTGCACCAGCGAAAGTTGCGCGGTACTAGAGTGGCTAGCAAGGTGGAAGGGTGAGAGTGCGTATAATCCATGGACTCAACATTAGTCATAAAGAACTCACATACTTATTGCGAAAAATCTATTAGCCCTTGACGCAAAATACTACGACGCATGCTCCTAGGGGGGAGGTTGGTAGGAGTTAACCATCGTGCGCCCCCGACCTTCACGCAAAGATAAACAATCAGAATACAATGCACGCCAATTTGGTTACATAGTTAGGAGACCATACGTGCATGCTTTGGGAATCACAAACCTTAACACCAATATTCTTACTAAACCACAATCATTCACTAGTACCTCCCACATATTAGCATCTCTATATCGCAAAACTATTGCAAGGAATCAAACATATCATATTCAGCAATCTACAAGTTTTATGTAGGGTTTTATGACTAACCATGTGAATGACCAATTCCTGTCAACTCTCTAAATAGATATAAGTGAAGCAAGAGAGTTTAAATTCTTTCTACACAAGATATTCCCATGCTCTAACAAATATAAGTGAAGCAAAAGCGCATTATACAAATGGCAGTTTTCTATGTGAGGAGAAACATGCAATCCAAACTTCAAAAGATATAAGTGAAGCACATGAAGCATTCTATAAAGCCATACTCAAAAGATATAAGTGAAGTGCAAAGAGCATTCTATAAATCAAACAAGGGCCATATCATACCAGCATGGTGCATTTATTAAAAGAAAAATAAAAAGCACACGACGCTCCAAGAGTTTACGCATATCACGTGAACGAAACGAATCCGAAAACATACCGATACTTGTTGAAGAAAGATGGGATGCCTTCCGGGGCATCCCCAAGCTTAGACGCTTCAGTCTCCTTGAATATTTACTTGGGGTGCCTTGGGAATCCCCAAGCTTTAGCTCTTGCCTCTCCTCCTTCTCCTCACATCGATACCTCCTTGATCTTCAAACACTTCATCCACACAAAACTTAACCGAACTTTTAGTGGCGGGGTTAGTGCATATGATCAATGAAATACCATCATGTACTGCTCTAACATTATTGTATAATTATGAAAAACATTACCCACTGTATGCTATCACAATTCCATGGCCCCAAGTCAAGGAGGCTTCAACAAGAATTCAAACATATGCAAATAATGAAGCTATAACAGCAATCTGTGAAAACAGGACAGCCTGTAGTAATCTGAACATTAAACATACTTCTGTAACTCTAAAAATTCTGGAAAAATTAAGAAAATCAACAATTTGTATAGAAAGACTTTGCACAATGTTTCAGATCCTTTTGACGTTCCAGTAAAAATTGTAAAATCGCGCACTACAGCCAAAGTTTCTATTTTTGCACCGCACAAACCAACAAGCAGTTTAATCATCCTAAAGGAAACTGTTGGCACATTATTTTTATAATACAATGGAATTGTACAAGGGGATAATTATTTTTGTTGAAAAGTTTATGTAATTCAAGATTTGCAAAGTTTCCATGGGCATGAACAAATTTTAAGGAGCTCCCCCATTTCAACGGTGCTCGTCTTTCTTACTTTCACTTTTCTTTTTGAAAAAGTTTTAGGTTCCCCTCTTTATTTTTTTTGTTTTAAAACTTTATAAAAGCACACAACAGAAATAAATGACTCTCTAAAACTTCCGGGTTGTCTCCCTCGCAGCACTTTCTTTAAAGCCATTAAGCTAGGCATATAGTGCTCAAGTAATGGATCCACCCGGCTCCCAAGGTATATCAAAGCCAATTTTAATTAGCAATGATTTGGCATTTAGTAGTGAGCACAAAGTGATATGTGTCATGCAAAAACTAAGTCTAACTCTCTTCCTTTGCGTAGGCATGTCATACAAGAACAATTCATGCACATCAAGTAAAGGCTAATGCATAGTATAAGCAGTTTCTTGCAATTTTATCGTGTTGGAAACATAGAGAGGCAGAGATGTAGTTCCTCTCTCATAATAATTGCAAGTAGGAGCAGAAAGCACATGCATATTATATTCATCAAAATCATCATGTGTAATGGAAAAAGGCAACCCATCAATATAATCCTTAATAAGTGCAAACTTCTCCAATATAGTGTAGTCTGGAGAATTCAAAAAGATAATAGGACTATCATGTGTGGGTGCAATAGCAACTATCTCATGTTTAACATAAGGAACTATAGCAAGTTCATCATCATAAGCATAATTCCTATTGGCATCTTGGCCACAAGCATAGCAAGCATCAATTTCATCAAAAGGGATATTTCAAACGAATCCAAGGGATCATAACAATCATCATAGCATTCATCCTTCGGTAAGCACGAAGGGAAATTAAACAATGTATGAGTTGAAGAGTTACTCTCATTAGAAGGTGGGCACGGGTAGCTAATCCGCTCTTCCTCCTTTTGTTCTTCGCTTTCCTCGTCATCTTTTTCATCTAATGAGCTCACAGTGTCATCAATTTCCTCTTCCATAGACTCCTGCAAAATATTAGTCTCTTCTTGTACAGCGGAGGAGTCCTCAATATATGATTTAACATAGGCATTGGAAGCATAATTATCATAACAATATTTAAATATGGCAAAAATTTCAGATCTGTAAAGAGTAGCATCATAATTTTCAATCAAAGAAGCAATTTCATAAGCACCCTTAAAAGCAACATTTTTTTCAATTTGTTGAATATCATAGTAACTATAAACACCCTTAGCATACGAAGATACGATTCCATTGTCACTAAACTCACATTGGTAGCGAAGGTGTTTCTTAGGTTCTTCAGAACAACAAGTAAAATCATAAATTTCACATAAATTTCAAGCATAGCATTGCAAACGATGAATTTGATCCAGTAAAAGTTTCCCTTTTTGAGATAAGTGGTGTCGCACATAACAAGCATGCTCATCTAAAGATTTTCCCTCAACTAAGCTAGTTGGGGTTTCAGCACGAGCACATAGGGATCGAAGATGATCCAAGTAAAAAGCTTCAGGAGTGTGATAGATTTTGAGTGGTTCTTCAACCATTGGTTCAGCAGGTACCACTATTTTTTAGGTATTTTGCGTTTCCTACCCATAACTAAAGATAGAAAACAACTTAGAACAACAAATAAAATCTAATTAGTGATAAAGCAAACAAGCACACACGAGAATATTCACCCCACGCTATTGTTCTCCCCGGCAACGGCGCTAGAAAAAGGTCTTGATAACCCACAAGTGTAGGGGATCAGTTGTAGCCTCTTTTGATAAGTAAGAGTGTCGAACCCAACGAGGAGCTAAAGGTAGAACGAATATTCCCTCAAGTTCTATCGACCACGGATACAACTCTACGCACGCTTGACGTTTACTTCACCTAGAACAAGTATGAAACTAGAAGTACTTTGTAGTTTTTGTGGGATAGGTTTGCAAGAATATAAAGAGCACGTAAATAAAGACTAGGGGCTGTTAAGATAAAGAAGCAATAAAGTTAGTAATAGCGAGTGTGGAAAAGTGGTGGTAGGAGTTGCAAAATTGCCCCTAAGCAATTGACTACGTTAATAGACCGATAGCAATTTTATGTGGGAGAGGCCACTGCTAGCATGTCATCCCTGACTTGGAATTCTATGCACTTATGATTGGAACTATTAGCAAGCATCCGCAACTACTAACTTTCATTAAGGTAAAACCCAACCATAGCATTAAGATATATTGGTCCCCCTTCAATCCCGTATGCATCAATTTCTATGCTAGGTTGAAGCTTCTGTCACTCTTGCCCTCCAATATGTAGTCATATCAACATACAACTAACCATATGGTGTGATCCACGCGTGCGCTCATATGATGGGCACCAAAGGACAGAAACATAACCACAAGCAAATTAAACCAATCATAGCAATTCACCAATTATCGATAGGACAACGAAAATCTACTCAAACATCATAGGATGGCAACACATCATTGGAAAATAATATGAAGCATAAAGCACCATGTTCAAGTATAGGGTACAGCGGGTTGCGGGAGAGTGGACCGCTGTAGATAGATGGGGGAAGGTGATGGAGATGTTGGTGAAGATGACACATATGTTGGTGTAGATCGCCGTCACACGATGATGGCCCCGGCGGTGTTCCGGCGCCACCGGGAGAGAGGGGGAGAGAGCCCCCCTCCTTCTTCTTCTTCCTTGACCTTCCCCCTAGATGGGAGAAGGGTTTCCCCTCTGGTCCATGGCCTCCATGGCGGCAGAGGGGCGAGAGCCCCTCCGAGATTGGATCTGTCTCTCTCTGTTTCTGCGTTTCCAGATTCTGGCCTTTCACCGTTTCTTAAATTCCTAGAGATCCGTAACTCCGATTGGGCTGAATTTTGGACACAATTTTTTTTCCATATATTAGCTTTCTTGCGGCGAAATAAGGGCACCAACCGCTTTACGGGGTGGCCATGAGGGTCAGGGGCATGTCCACCCCCCTGGGGCGTGCCCCTTGCCTCGTGGGCTACTCGGGCATCGTCTCACGTTGATTCCACTTCCCAAAATTCACATATATTCCAAAAAAATCTCCATACGTTTTTACACCGTTTGGACTCTGTTTGATATGGATATTCTGCGAAACAAAAAACATGCAACAAACAGGAACTGGCACTGGGCACTGGATCAATATGTTAGTCCCAAAAAATAGTATAAAAAGTTGTCAAAAGTATATATGAAAGTTGTAGAATATTGGCATGGAACAATCAAAAATTATAGATACGACGGAGACGTATCACCCTCGTAGTTGAGGGAAAGATTTTGGTTTTTCCATCTCTCAAGTTCTTCATAGTGATCAATAGATATAAATCCCATATGACTCAAAGAATATAGCTATGCTGCCCGGCAACGGCGCGAGAAAATAGTCTTGATAACCGACAAGTATAGGGGATCGCAATAGTTTTCGAGGGTAGAGTATTCAACCCAAATTTATTGATTCAACACAAGGGGAGCCAAAGAGTATTCTCAAGTATTAGCAGTTGAGTTGTCAATTCAACCACATCTGGAAGACTTAATATCTGCAGCAAAGTATTTAGTAGCAAAGTAGTATGGAAGTAACGGTAACAGTGGCAAAAGTAACAGTAGCAGTTTTGTAGTAATTGTAACAGTGACAACGAAAAAGTAACTAAGCAAAGACCAATATGTGAAAAGCTCGTAGGCATTGGATCAGTGATGGATAATTACGTCGGATGCGATTCCTCATGCAACGGTTATAACATAGGGTGACACAGAACTAGCTCCAGTTCATCAATGTAATGTAGACATGTATTCCGAATATAGTCATACATGCTTATCGAAAAGAACTTGCATGCCATCTTTTGTCGTACCCTCCCGTGGCAGTGGGGTCCTATTGGAAACTAAGGGATATTAAGGCCTCCTTTTAATAGAGTACCAGACCAAAGCATTAACACTTAGTGAATACATGAACTCCTCAAACTGCGGTCATCACTGGGAGTGGTCCCGATTGTTGTCACTTCAGGGTTGCCGGATCATAACACATAGTAGGTGACTATTGACTTGCAAGATAGGATCAAGAACTCACATATATTCATGAAAACATAATAGGTTCAGATCTGAAATCATGGCACTTGAGCCCTAGTGACAAGCATTAAGCATGGCAAAGTCATAGCAACATCAATCGTAGAACATAATGGATACTAGCGATCAAACCCTAACAAAACTAACTCGATTACATGGTAAATCTCATCCAACCCATCATCGTCCAGCAAGCCTACGATGGAATTACTCACGCACGGCGGTGAGCATCATGAAATTGGTGATGGAGGAAGGTTGATGATGACGATGCTGACGATCTACACTCTACGGAGCCCCGAACGGACTCCAGATCAGCCCTCCCGAGAGAGATTAGGGCTTGGCCGCGGCTCCGTATCGTAAAACGCAATGCATCCTTCTCTCTGATTTTTTTTCTCCCCGAACGTGAATATATGGAGTTGGAGTTGAGTTCGGTGGAGCCTCAGGGGGCCCACAAGACAGGGGGCGCGCCCAGGGGTGCAGGCGCGCCCCCACCCTCGTGGACAGGGTTTGGGCCCCCTGGTCTTGATTCTTTCGCCAGTATTTTTTATATATTCCAAAAATATTCTCCGTGGATTTTTCAGGTCATTCCGAGAGCTTTTATTTCTGCACAAAAATAATACCATGGCAGTTCTGCTGAAAACAGCGTCAGTGCGGGTTAGTTCCATTCAAGTCATGCAAATTAGAGTCCAAAACACGGGCAAAAGTGTTTGGAAAAGTAGATACGTTGAAGACGTATCAACACACATGCACTCAAAGTATAATATGTTATCTCTCACATCCTAACATGCATGCATGTACCGTACCGTATAAGACGAATTAAACTTTAAGCCCCTCCGAATTATAAGTCAAATTAACCACTTTCGTTGTTAGTCAAAGTGATTGACCAAGCGGGCACACATAGATTGACGAAGCATCTCACCGATAACCCTGTGAGTGAGTGCTAGAGGACAACCGCCATCGCTTGCTTGTGGGCCAAACACATTTATGGAGACATGTGGTTGTGATGTTTGAATACCTAATATATATGCAGAACTTTGATATGGCACCTGCCTCGGAAACCTTTAAGTCCCCTGCACAAATCGAGCTTCATGACACCCAGTATATACGTGCTGCCCCACTCCCTTCTTCGACGCGTAATATATACTCCTACGTACTGTAACACAACCTGAAAAAAAAATCCTCCTTGCTCGTCAAATTACCTTTCTCCTTATGTCATATATTAGATGGATGACGACCTCGCCGACCCATGGAGGGAAGCGTCGCAGGAGAATGAGTGACAACCATCGTCTGCACGTGGCCCAATGTGTTGGTGATGTTTTTAATACCCAATATGCACAACTTCTTTATGGCATGCACCTGCCTTGGAAACCGAAAAGTCCCCACACGGAGCGAGATCGTTCATGACGTGTGTGTAGTATGTGCTGTCACGGCCCCCTCCTTCCCTCTTCGACGCATACTATATACTCCTACCGCAACACAACCCAATAAGAATCCTCCTTGTTGGGTCAAAGTGATGGAGGACAACCTCGCGGGCCCATGGATGGAAGAATCGCATGCGAGTGACTGTCCTATATGACGCGTAGTGTATGTTGCCCTGGGCCACCCTCTTCAACGCGTACTATATATATATATATATTCCCACCATACATAACAAAAACCAAAAAATGACCATCCTTGTTGGTCAAATTATCCTCTCTCATTCCATGTTATAGTGCTGGACAGCGACCTCGCGGGCCCACAGAGAGTGTCGCACGCGAGTGAGTGTCCTAGGACCACCGCGTCAATGCAGCCCAAAGATGCATGTCAAACTTTTTCTGCAGCGAACATGCGACCAAAGGAGTTTAGTGTTAAAATTTGAAAAAGAATATATAAAATTTGTTTGTTCTTATACATTGATTGATTTCCCAGGGATTTAATGTGCAAAAATCAAATTTGATCTACATGAGACCCGTGATTGTGCACGAAACTGGATTGCAAAATCATATGTGTACGTGTCCCTGGATGCATATTTAGTCCACATGCAAGATATTTCTAACATCAATAATCTTGATTTTGAAATCCAGTAAATCCAAAACTAAGTTGAAATTCATGAAACTTATCGTGGTGTCATATGGACATCAATATACTGTGATTTTTTTTCTTCAAATTTGAGACAAGTTTTGATATAATCTTCTTACAGACAGAAAATTATTAATAATTATCAACCAATATCGCAAACGGACTCTTTATTTGAACCGTGTGCGTTATACCAATAATGTATGTGCCATGCTTTGGTTAAGCAATGAAGCGGCAGAATTAATCATCAAAAAGGAAAAATCAATATAATACGTGCTGCGCACGTGTCCCGTGTGTCATACTAACACGCGAGAGTTGACGAGACGCATGCTAGCAGTCCGCCGCGCAGGCAGACCGGGAGGCCGAGGCATGCGCGTGTTTGCTATGCATTCACCGTGGGGTGTGCTAGTAGCTGTGCGAAATGGTGGTAGGCATGCCAGCAGTCCGCTGCGCAGGCTCACTAACTTTGTCACTTTTTTCCTGTTGAATGCGAGAGTACTATTGTTCATGAGGATTACGTTTTTAATAAAAACATTCTCAAGGATGGACACCTTGAACAACATAAAAAGAAGTTTCACGTGGACAAAAAGGCTTCCGAAAGTGCCCGGCTTCTATTAACAACAATTTGTCTTCATGTACCAGTAGATTTTCTGGCCTAGGATCTTGATTTTATGGATCAGAGCGATCCATTTGATTGTGAATAACGAAAACTTTGGTTGAATTAGTTGTTATTGTCCCGTTCAATCTGGATTTTGTGTAAACCTAATGAACAATTAACCATCGTGCTTTTGTACCTTCTGTAAGCTAGAGTTAGATATTGCTGCCCTTTTCAACTCGGCTTTGACCCAGATTTTCTTTCATACAAACTGGAGCTTCTATCAAGAAGCCTGATGGTTCCGAGAGGGAACTTGGTCCCATGATCTGTGTGTGAAATTACATATGTTGTATCTTCCGGCCTTGATTTATTTTACAGAGGCAACATGCAACTGTGCTAAACATATGAAATTATTCAGGGTTCATTTCGCCTTTTTATACATTGATTTTCCTAGACATTTTTAACAAATCGCCACCACGTTATTATCACAAACGGTCATATTAGTCCAATTGTGGGCATTCAACTAACCATTTACTACCACAGGGCAACTGTTTGATTAGACGATATGACAGTGAGCTGTTCGCCGCGCACGCTCACCATAGCGGGAAGCGAGCCACGAGCGCTGCAATTTATTGCTGGTTTTGGACTTTTGTTTCAGCCGCCTCGGGAAGGTACGTAGAACAGCCCTCAATTATCATCTACAAGCACCTCCGTCGAGGATCGCCGCCTGCTGTGTGATGGAGGACGAAACGGACAACAAGCAGGGACAGGTCAAGCCAGAACTGCAAGAGCCTCTGGCGAACGTGGACTTCATCAGCAGCCTCCCGGATGAGATGTTGGTAACCATCATATCCCACCTCCCCATCAAATATGGCGTGCGGACCATTGTCCTCTGACGACGGTGGCACCCTCTCTGGCGCTCCACCCCCTGGACCTCATCGTCGACCACGAGTTCTGCAACGGGGAGTAGCAGCGCCTAGACGCATTGTCCCATGTCCTCGCCACACACCCTGGGCCAGTTAGACGCCTTGCTGTCGGCAGGCTCAAACCCCACAACAAGACTGAACCCAGGTTGCACTACTGGTTCCTATCCCCAGCCCTGGATCAGCTCGAGGAGCTCAGCTTTCATGCTAGACGTCCTTGCTCGCTGCCGCCGTCCGTGCTTTGCCTCCCGCCCACGCTGCGCCGTGCTACATTTAGGCGGTGCATTTTTCCCCGGATCGATGATGCGCGTGCTCTTCATCTCCCTAAACTTAAGCACCTCGAGCTCATTGCCATCTACATCTCGAACGAGGATTTGGAGTGCCTGCTCGTCGGCTGTACAACGCTCGAGTACCTTCGTCTTTAAGCGATGAATGGGTTCAGTAGCCTCCACATCACCTCGACGAATGCTCGTGCGATTTATGTGCATTGCTAGCGCCTCCCAAGGCTGATAGTTCAGGTGTTTCACGATATGGTCATTAATAATGAGACTTTCCTCGGGAGATTGTATGTACTTGATAAATTAGGTCTAGCAAGAATCAGGGTCATTTACGCACCAAAATTGACAGTGTTGGGCTATTTGTGTGCTGAATTCAACGAACTTGTTACTGGATCATTATCCGTTCAGGTACAACAGTCTTCTTCTCCTTCTTATATGTTATTGGATATTACATTTTATCTATTTTTTGTTGATCTATATGTTCGTCTATCATCCAGAAAATGATTCCCACAAGGTTGACCCGGCCTCTACGCATAGTGAAGATCTTGGCACTACAATCCGCCGGCCCCGATCTGGATGAAGTTGATAGATTCCTTATATGCTCTCCTTGCACGGAGAAGCTATACATCAAGGTGATGCTCCTTTCCTATAATTGTTAACCACAACAGAGCTCAATTTTTTTGTCATTTTTACCCATGATTACAATGACAAATGTAGAATGATTTCTAAAGGAAATTTTGAGTATTTCAATACATATATTTTTTGAGATGCTAGTGTTGTACGCGTTTTATTCCTTTGACCGACATGCTTTCGTGATAAAAGTTGATCATGAAAAATCGAAGGTGGCATTTCACTCTTTTCATGTATTTTAGAAATCCTGCAAATCAAAGAGGCCCAAAGTGTTCAAATCTGCAACTAGGCACTAATATGTTGTCTTCGTTTGCAGATACTAGCAGGCCCGAAAGTAGAACATGTTTGGGAATATAACAATCCCATTGAATGCCTTGATTTTCATCTCACACAAATTGCTTTTAACGAGTACCGAGGTACCACACCAGAAACTAAATCTGGCAGGTTCTTTGTTGAGAAAGCAAGGTTGCTCAAGGTAATGAGGTTTGCCCTGTATTTACTACGTAGAAGTGAATGAATTGCTAAAGAGCCCAGGCGTGTACAACTGGATGGAAAAGGCTCCACAGAAGCTGAATTTCAGTTTGTAACTTCATATGACAGATTATTCGGAAGTCACTGTATCGAGCCGCTATATGACTTCTCGGTGGTTGATCCTTTCACAGAAATAATGCATGAAAAAATTCTGAAGAAGATGAATTTTATGTGTCTGAATAGTTTGAACCTTGTAATGCTGGAATTTGAACCTTACGATATTTATGGTATTTGTTATATAACGTAATTGGATGTTTAATTTGGTTTTGCAATCATGTCATGTTATAAGTATATATATGTTGTTCTTCTGTACATTGAGCATAGATGTTGTGCACACAGAGCATATCACATCGCACACGGACCACACTAGGGAACCCGTTGGTGATGAATTCATCAATCGCAAACGGTTGTATACCACCAAGCGTTTGCCCACAACGCACACGGCTTATTCCATCACAATCAACTCGGATGGATCAACTGTATGTCATGTATCGCACACGCAACTCTAATCTGATTCGTGCTTGATGTCTCCGCCATCGCTCGCACAATTCTTCTTATTTGCCACGTATCACTGTGCCGGCCGCTACTCGTGTCCCTCAGCGCGCTGTGCTCGCCGTTAGGCGCCGCGGTGCACTCTGCTCGTGTCCGTCGGCGCGCTCTGCGCGCGAACCTCCACCCGCTTGGAATGTGGACAACTTTTCCTTGCGTGTTCAACTGCTATATGCATATATATGGTTGCTCGCCGTCGAGGTGATCGTGGAGCGCTCTGCTCGTGTCCCTACGTGCGCGCTCTGCCTGCAGTTGCGGCTTGCGTACGATCACGTTGGGGGCCCAAATGCATGCGGTTGCGCCACGCACATCATGAGGAAGCAATTACGTGCGGCACGATGGAGTTACACGCTACAAACTAGAACTGACATCCGGGCGTGTGGATATTCCAGGCCGTCTGGCTTCCCCATTAATTCCCGCATCCATTATAACCTTAGTCTCTTCAACCTTTCGATCTCGCCCCATGACACAACCAGCACTCCCAAGAGAGGGATATTTAGCAGCGCTCCAATGGAGTTCGGCAAGCAAAAAGTGGAGACACAAGCGAGGGAGACGGGTCTCTCAGTGGTGTACACCATCGAACCGGCCGTGGTGGAGGACTGCATCAACATCGTGGAGGAGTTGCTTGCTCGAGACAAGTACAAGGTGGTCGGCATTGACCTCAAGTATACCAACGGTCATCCCGGCAAAGATCAGAAGGTTGCTGTCACCCAGTTGTGCGTGGGCCATCATGTCCTCATCTTCCACTACTGCATGGTCACAGAGCCTTGCGTCCATTTCGTCAGGTTTGTCAACAACACCGACTACAAGTGCAACGATGTAAAGGCGCTCAAGGTTTCGGGCTTGGCCTGCAAGAACCTTGTGGAAATCCATGATTAATATAGGGTCTGGGGCAGCACGAAGGACTCCTTGGTTGAACTTGCCTCGGCAATCATCGACCCCTACTACGAAAAGATGAAGTAGGATGCTAAGATAATAAATCTCGTATCTTGGCACGGGGTCTGGACGCGGCAACTGGATGAGCCTCACCTCAGGTTCGCGGCCAAGAGCGTGTACACATGCTATGAGATGCACATTCGGATCGTTGACATGAGGAAGTGCCTCGTTACCGAAATTGATGAGGCTGGATCGAGCCACAAGTAGAGCAGTAGCGGCAAGCGTCACCAGAAGTAGATGATGACCAGTTGATCGTTTATCCTAGTTAATTATGCATGTAACATATCGTTTACTTTAGTGTGTGGAAATGTCATGTGTGTTGTAGCCACATATGTAATTATGCATCTAATAGTTTACTTTGGTGTGTGCAAATGTCATGTGTAGTAGCCACCCATGTAATTGGATGTTTAATTTGGTTATGCAACCATGTTCTTATAAATGTGTGTATATATATGCTGTTGTTCTCGATGCAATCACATCACACAACACACATCTTATTAGCAGCAATCGTCTGTGTTATTATCGGTCTTCGCACATATTTTTGATCACAGACCTGTTTTCCGCGTATCACACACATCTCGTTAAATTGAACCGTTTCCATTCTCTTGGCTCAAGGCAAACAGTTCATCCGAGTGAACTGTGTTCCCTCTATCGCACACACCTTGATTTGGCTGACCATTTCTTTTGTGTTGCCTAATTACAAACAGTTCATACGAGTGAATTGTATGCCGTATATCGCACACACCTTCATCTGGCTGCCCGTTTCTGTTGTTCTGCATCATCACAAATGGTTAATTGTACTGAACCGTATGCCTCGCATCACACATGCAACTAAAATACAAACCGTGTTCGATGTATCCACCATCGCAAACGTTTTGAATCTTTTTAATGGGATTTTACATCACTGTTTGTGATTATTGTGTCGCACACAGTTTCGTCGAAGGGTCTCCGATTGTAGTGTCGCGTTAGCAGCATCCTGCAGTAGTGTATGGAATAGCGCATAAACTAGGGTTTAAACTCATGTCACTGTAGCAACCCATCATCTAAATACTACTCCACAACGCCTTCCCTTAGGCCCAAAGATGGTGTGTCATGTAGTCGATGTTCACATGACATCACTAAATGAAGCAACATCATACGTATCATCAAAATATCGAACATTACCAAAATCACATGATTACTTACGACAAGACTTCTCCCATGTCCTCAAGAACAAAAGTAACTACTCACAAATCATATTAATGTCCAAGATCAGAGAGGTATTGAATATCATTAAGGATCCAAATAGTTAATCTTCCAGCAAATAAACCAACTAGCATCAACTACAAGATGCAATCAACACTACTAGCAACCAACACGTACCAATCTAAGATTTTGAGACAAATATTGAATACAAGAGATGAATTAGGGTTTGAGATGAGATGGTGCTGGTGAATATTTTAATGAAGATTTGACCCCAAACGATGAGAGGGTTGTTGGTGATGACGATGGCTTCGATTTCCCCCTCTCCGAGGGAAGTGTCCCCGACGGAATCGCTCCGCTGGAGAGCAAAAGTGCTCCTGCCCAGGTTTCGCTTCGAGACGGCAATGCTTCGTCCCGAAAGTCCTCTCCTTATTTTTAGGGTAAATGTCCTTATATACCAGAAGATGGGCATCGGAGGCTGGCCAGGGGCTCCACGAGCCACTAGGGCGCGCCCTGGTGCCTCGTGAGCACCTGGGTGCCCCCCTCTGGTAATTCTTTTCTCCAATATTTCTTATTTATTCCAAAACAATTCTCTATGAAATTTCAGCACATTTGGAGATGTGCATAATAGGTATATCGGAAATAGCTTTTTCAGGTCTAGAATTGCAGTTGTTGGCAATCTCCCTCTTCATGTAAATCTTGCGAATTAAGAGAAAAAGGTATTAGAATTGATCCACAAAGGATTATATTGGTGAAAAACATCATAAATAATAGTAGGAAAAATGATGCAAAATGAATGTATCAGATAACTACCAAACAAACAACCATTGTGTAGTTATACAAAGGGAAGCGATCAGAGCCGGCCGACTCTGTAAGACTTTGGTCGGTCATGCGCGAGCCATTGGATCTAGTGAGATACCATAGCAAACCACGGACGTTCGCTACAAGCTGATGTATGGATGGCGGGTTCCATGAACCGCTCAAGCACCGCCTTATCATTTCCATTCAACCAACGCAAGTCTTTCTCCACTCAGATTCCCTTTCTTCCCAACACAGGCCCAACCACCGCTGAAGGCAACCACCACAGTTATTTTTTACTTTTGCTCTTGACACCTTGATGTCCGTGAGGTCACCGCTACAGGAAACAACGACGGTGCAGGCACCACGACTGTTGTTTTTGCTTTTCTCTCGGCACCCCGCTGTAGGCAACTTCTCCGGCCATCATGCGCGAGGCATGTTGCAGCATCTTATGCTCCCCGTCTAGAAGCGGGAGGAGCACCCCACAACTCGTAGCTTTGCACATGGCCGTGCTGGAACTGGCGGTCAAAGAAGTTGCAACTGGCACGCGTCCGTGTTGGAACTGCCGTGCGGATATGTGTTGGAACCAACAACAACCTCTGTTGCAATCTGCAACTGGCCGACCATTTGCTGGAACCGCCATCAATAATTGCTACAATCGACCATGCGATGTGCTGGAACTGGCCACGCCTTCGCCGCCTAGGCTTTTTTTTGCTGGAACTTAGTTTTTTATTTTTATAATCATGAGTGGGAGTTCTTCCCGATGAGTTGTTTTGCTGGAGCCGGTGTTCTATTTTGTTGGAACAATGTAGGATTTGTTGCATTCAGAGTTTTTTGTTGTTGTGCATAATTGTGCAAGTTGACGACTATGACGAGCCGGATGCGGCGACACGGGTGCTGCTGCAATCATAGCGAATGCATAGTAGAACCGGCCGGTGCGAGAGCTACAATGGCCTGGTTCGCGAGCTACAGACGTGACCTATGGCGACCATGAGCTTCAACAGAAGGATGGTAGGGGGCTACGCCGCTAGTGCTGTGATGAGCGGAGGCGCAAGGGGACATGTTGATGCCTCTCCTCGATGGAGCGCACACATGTGGGGGCTGAGAGAAGGGTCGCTCGCTGGGAATAGAAGGATGGGATTTGTTTTTTGCATTGACCAAAGCAAAAGGAAGGACATGATTCTGGAAGAGACATCCATCGGCGCAGGATGGCTTAGTCCAACGAGTATGTGACGACCAGCATGACGATTGCTCCGGTCGACAGGCGCCTAGCACACGCCTTATATAAAGGGATGACGTGACCACACCAAAGATCATCGGTTCTAGGAGAAGAAAAGCCTGTAGCCTGGCCCAAACGATTAGTTCTACATCATTGTAATAATCTCAATAATGAATAAAAGCAGATGGATATAACACATGACACATGTCGTAAGCAATCCAATATATTCAAAAAAAATAGATAGATATGACACATGATTTGTTGATCTAGGGTCTTAAACGTGGGTAAAAACACCTTGTTACCTTCACCACCAATGAATTTCTTTCGAGCACAACTCATCTTCCTACTTTCTTCCACGACTACACGTAGATTGTAAAATTGGTAGTCCATTAGTCGTCAATAATTTTCAGTAACATATTACTCGCTTAGCAAAAAAGTTAAATACTCCGTCCGCTCACAAGTATAAGATGTTTTAGATAGTTTAAAATGGACATCATACAAGCTAAAATGAGTGAATAAATACATTAAAGTGTGTCTATATACATCTGATTTAGAAAAAAAGTTAAAACATCTTACATTTATGAATGTAGGGAGTAGCTATTAATTTGAAAGCCATATAAGCTCGTGAGTCATAAAAATGTTTTCAAGAGGTTAGACTTAGTGGGAAGAATTCTTTGAAATTGTGTACTGTAGAAAAGAAATCGCATGCTTCCTATTTTGTTGAGTTGAGTCATATGGTTTCTAATTCTGTGGATCAAACGACCACAACACTACAGAATCATTGTAAGGGCATCTCTAACGCTGACTCCTAAATCAGACACCATATTTGTCGGTGGGCCAGTGGGGACTAGTCCATGGATAATGACGCGGGAGCCTATCATCTAACCATGTCCGCATCTATTTCAAATTAAATTTGAACAAACCGGATGAATTTCATCAAACATGATTGAATTTGGCAAAGTTCAAACATAATTTACATCAAACAAATGATATATCGTCCGCTTAACTAAAGCAAGCTTTCAACACTCAAATGTAACTATGAAAAATAGCATGATGCACTATAAATAGCATGCAAATATCACTACTACAACAATAGTTCAAATTCAATGAGATAACTGGATGTTTAACAAGTTTTTCAAATTCACCGAGGCCATCAATTATACTATAATTAGAGCCGGTGCATGTGTCCCACGCAAGCTGCCCCTTGAGTTTTATCCAACAATGTATGTGCGTGAATGCTATGCCCTTGTTCCTGTAGTACATCACGATAGAGCGTACAAGCTATACAGTGTATAGAGTAACATTGGGTGAATGAATGAATTAACCACATGTAGAGCAACAATAAGCAAACTTACCATCTACATGGTTGATGTGCCCAATGGCCACATTATTTCCATTCGTTCAATCGCGCCGTAAAACTTCGCGACAAAGTTGCGAACGGTGTACCATCAATGTGATATCGACGTCACATTGCCTTCATGGATGATGTGCATGTCGTAGGGCACAAAGTACTTTCGCGGATGGAATGAAGCATTTAGGCGTCACCAAAAGACCGAGCCCTTGAGTTCCAGCCTCTAAAGTCCACATATACGGTTAAGCACGCATTGCACAACAACTCATCCTCCTTCATCGAGTAATCCACCATCATATTTACTTTAGAAAAGAACAAGAAGTTCAAAAAAACTCAACGACATTTGACCTATCATGTGCCGGGCTTCGTGTCCTCCATGGACGTCGTCGGCAGGGTCGGAGGGTACCTAGCTGCGGAGGGTCCTGGGTGGATGGCAGCGTAGTACAAGGAGGACATGCGCGTTGGTGGGGTTGCAGACGTCCTATGATGCATGTGCAGTGCGGGAGAGGTGCAACAACAGCGGCGAACGAGGAAGGTGTGGATGAAAAGTAAGGAGGGAGCAGGGGCGGAGTGGAAGAAAAATGGACCGGGAGGGAGATTTGAATGGACCAGTGGTGTCATAGTCATATGTGGCGGCGACGTGGCGGTCCGGACTCCCACAAAGCCCCTCCTCCGGTGTGCGGGAAAACCAACGTCCGGACCGCTCCGTGGAGTTGGATGGCAAAATAAGTCCGCACAGAACGGTCCAAATGGATGCAGACAGTTTGAGTGTCAGCATTGGAGATGCCCTGAGATTGCAACCCTAATAAATTCCTCTGGATGGAAGAGACATTTCGAAGTGAAAATCAAACTCCATGAAAACCACCCAATGTTAATATGTATGTCAGAGCTATATATGATAGTATTGGTCCCAACTTGCTAAGATGCAATCTGAGGCAACTTTTTATACGGTCAAGTTGCTGAACGTAGATCTAGAGGTTAAGGTCAACTTCCTCACATTTGGGGAGATAGAATTGCACATGGAGCAGCTCTAGATTCCAGTCCCAGTTTAAGGTTGCAACCTCAGCCAACCCGTCGAGAGTTGGTGTGCCTCCAACTTCCAGATTAATGATTGATTGGGGAGCCTGTCACGGTAATGATATTTACGGGTAATCATTTTGATGGGGCACGCAGGCATCTCTCACTCTGAGAGCCATAAGGGCATCTACAATGGGGACGCTTAGAGGAGGCGCCAGGATTTGATTCCTGGCCGTTGCAGCCGAATACCGTTAGATCGTAGGAATTTGACTGGCATCGATGCCAAATTGGTAGTCGGGCGCTTCGCTCTTTTTTCCTCTCCTACTAGTGTTTTAACGAGCGCTGGACATATTTTTCAGGGAAGAAATCAGTTTGTTAGCGCTCGCATAGGCGCCTGAGCGTTAGAGAAACGAACGCCTACCCCTCCGCTACCTCTTTAATTAATTAACTATTTTGTCTAAGCGCCCACTTAAGAGTCCCTGCATTGTAGATGCCCTAGGGCATCTACAATGGGGGCGCTTAGAGGAGGCGCCAGGATTTGATTCCTGGCCGTTGCAGCCGAATACCGTTAGATCGTAGGAATTTGACTGGCATCGATGCCAAATTGGTAGTCGGGCGCTTCGCTCTTTTTTCCTCTCCTACTAGTGTTTTAACGAGCACTGGACATATTTTTCAGGGAAGAAATCAGTTTGTTAGCGCTCGCATAGGCGCCTGAGTTAGAGAAACGAACGCCTACCCCTCCGCTACCTCTTTAATTAATTAACTTTTTTGTCTAAGCGTCCACTTAAGAGTCCCTGCATTGTAGATGCCCTAAAGCGGCGACGATGTATGTATTCGTGGCGTCCTCAAGCACAACACGATGGATCACCACGCCTAGTTCATGGGCAGTCATAGCAGAAGAAGCAAGGCAGTTATGGCGTCATATGACGGAGGACGGCAACGGCAACGACGAGGACGTGACATGAGGACCGGCGAGGGTGACACCAGACAAAGTGGCCGTACATGATGTTGGGGTATCAATTATCAACATGAAACAGTTGAGAGCACAAGGGAGATGTTGATTAGAGAGGTACAGGTGCACACGATCGATGAGTGCTTGAGCTGTGAGGGCGTGACATGCGTGACTAAAACAGGAGCATATTGAACACGGTGGCATTTCTCCGATGAAGTGTATAGTAATCCCCGCGATGACTTCCATAGCTTTTGCTAATCTTGTTTTTTTAATAAAGACACCAAAAGACATCTTAAATCTAATTAATATCAAGGAAACAATCAAACAGTGCAATGGATACACAACTGGATGTAGAACACTAGTAAATAATAAAATTGTATTAAAAAGCACAATATTCTTCTTGTTCCTTTGAGTGTACGTCGTCCTTCGGAGATTGAAAATTGCACTAAACCGACTAAAGAAAGCGACACATGTGAATGCCTCACCATACCAGGCTTTAAAGACCATAATTGTCACTCGCCCCTTGAGACGAGATCCAAAAATATTTGAAGCAGCATTGGCTGGAGTATCACTCCATGCAGAACATGCTTGCAATTCATCACCATGAGCACACCATAGAGGCTTGAAGAAACCAGACCAAGCAACAGAACAACACAAAAGAAGATGTCGAAGTCGCCACACCAACAGCCAGCCATAAACTCTTTTTGAAGACAAATGAACTACCAAAATCTAAAGGAACAAACAGATCTAGGGACACAAACTCTCATAGGCCCTTCTTAGGCGTCGGATCGGACGTCGCTGAGATAGAGAAAGACATGCGAGACATTATTCCAACACGTCATCGTTATCACAACCTCGTCGATGCCTCAAGAGAAGAAAACCCTAACAAGAAAAATGAGACGGACGGGTCCCCACTGCTCTTGTCATCGACGAGGCCGCCGGACGAAGAAGAGGAGGGGGGCCGAGGCGATGGCGGCGGATAGGGTTAGGAGGCGGCCGCGTCGCTGGAGACGAACTTTTGATAATCTTGTTAGTTGGTATCTTATCTTAATTTTGCTAGAGCTGGTTGATGCTCGTTAATACAGTACGTGACAGCTGAGAGTAAATGGCTTTTGGTCTAACCAAACCAAGTGCATGCATGGCAGCTTTACAAGCAAGTCAAGCAACGAATACCTTTACGTGAGTTTTATACAAGCACTTCCCCTGGACACAGCTCACCGATTAGTAGCCGTTGATGATAGCGCGGGCCGCGGGGTAGAATATTTGCTTTCATTTTGCTTTACTTGTAAGGCCACAGCTGGATTATTTAGTGAATCTAATACTGTCTCCAGCTAAGTGCTCCGTAAGATGCATATGCTTCAGCTTTTCGGTATCAAGCTGTTTATTACGTATCTAGAGGTCGGGTCAACTTCCTTGCATTTGGGGAGAAAAGATTTTCACATGGGAGAACCTTTTTTCTCGAAAAAATACACATAGCATACGCATCATCCATTAAAGAAGATGGAAGAAGCCATGACTGGAGGTACTGGTGGCAACAGGCGGAGGTGAAGCTAATGTAACCCTGATGCACTATTTAAGTGTATCTACAGTCGGACGCTTCAAATCATCTCTCATATGCTCGCGCACGCGTCTGGTCAGTGACCGGACAGGAGAGAGAAGAAAAAAAAATCCAAGCAGACCCGTCATATCTTCCCTGCATGTCTTAGTTATATGAGAACCCTCATATCCATCTTAAATATGGGAATGATATGAGTGCTCGCGGACAAGCCCTGACGCGTCCGGTCAATCCACCACGTAGGACGCGGCCCCATGCGGGACTACCTTTTTTGTTTCTTTTTTTAATTCTTTTATTTCTCACTCTTCACTCCACCAATCACGTGCAAGTGGCCGAACATATGAGGAGGAAAATGAGGACTGTGGCTGCGCGGATAAACATATAGGGGCTCAAAATGAACATCCCCAATAACCGCGGACGTTTGAGGTGTCGAATTAGAGGGACGTGACCGGAGATGCTAAAACCATGGCTTGAAATTTTCAAGTAACAATGCATTAAATAAAGGTGTGTTTTACAACTTGTAACACAAATTACAAAACATACTATAAATCAAATGAGAAAAACAAAATGTAATAGTCAAACTGCTTAATATAGTGCTAAAACAGAGGACAAAATTGCTTGAAAAAGATGTCTTGCATTCTCGAATTCCAAAACACATCATGGGACATCAAGGTTAAGTAACCTAGAAAATGAAAAATATAATTACTTTTTGAAGTAGAACATACTAAAATGCCCAAATTGAAGTAATTAATTTGCTAAAATTTTATAAAGTACCTTTAATATACTCTCTTCCTTCGAGGCAAGAAATACTCAACCACTTGATCATTGGTGACCTTTTTCATTTCTTCTTTGGCCACATAACAAATAACAATACCACTCAAGCTATCATCATTGAGGTGATTGCACAAGTAAGTTTTGACAAATTTCATCTGCCCTCCGGCAAGCCTTGCTGACCCAAACTTAGAACACCGACAGGAGCCCACGGGCCTGGGCCACACACGCATGCGAGGCGTCGTTGGGCTGGGCCTAAACAGTGCACAAGCAGATGTGGCAAAGAATAATTGTCCTATTCTTGTCTTTAACCACGCCCCCGCAACGCGCATTAAATGCTGAACATGGGATAGGTGGGTGAAACGACTGCAGAGATAATGCACCTGATAAGCGCATCCACGTCGAACAGTAAAGAACCAGCCCCACACCTTCCCCATAAAAAGGAATCCACATAGGCGCGTCTCATTTACCTCCCCTCCATTCCAATCTCGCAACCGCCATCGTCTTCTTCCTTGCGCCTGAAACAGAGCACGTCTCATCCACCCGATGCTTCCACGCTTTTATTCATCCTTCATAACCCACAAGTATAAGGGATCGCAACAGTTTTTGAGGATAGAATATTCAACCCAAATTTATTTATTCGACACAAGGGGAGTCAAAAAATATTCACGAGTATTAGCAGTTGAGTTGTCAATTGAACCACACCTGAAAGACTTAATATCTACAACAAAGTATTTAGTAGCAAAGTACTATAATAATAACGGTAACAATAGCGGTTTTGTAGTTATTGTAACAGTAGCAGCAATGAAAGTAACTTAACAAAGATCAATATGTGACAAACTTGTAGGCAATGGATTGCTGATGATAATTGTGTCAGATAATATTCATCATATAGAAGCTATAACCTAGAGCAACGAAGAACTAGCTCTAATTCATCAATGTAATGTAGGCATGTATTCCGTATATAGTCATACATGCTTGTGGAAAAGAACTTGCATGACATCTTTTGTCCTACCATCCCATCGCAGTGGGGTCCTATTGGAAACTAAGGGATATTAAGGCCTCCTATTAATAGAGAACCGGAACAAAGCATTAGCACTTAATGAATACATGAACTCCTCAAACTACGGGAATCATCGAAAAGAATCCCAATTATTGTCACCTTGGGGTATGCGGATCATAACACGTAATAGGTGCATATAACTTGCAAGATAGTATCAAGAACACATATATATATATTCATGAAAACATAATAGGTTTAGATCTGAAATCATGGCACTCGGGCCCTAGTGACAAGCATTGAGCATAGCAAAGCCACAACAACATCAATCTCAGAACATAGTGGATACTAGGCATTAAGCCCTAACAAAACTAACTCGATTACATGATAAATCTCATCTAACCCATCACCGTCCAGCAAGCCTACGATGGAATTACTCACTCCCGACGGTGAGCATCATGAAATTGGTGATGGAGGAAGATTGGTGATGACGACGACGATGGATTCCATTCTTCGGAGCCCCGAACGGACTCCAGATCAGCCCTCTCGATGAAGAACATGAGGTGGTGGCAGCTTCGTATTGTAAAATGCGATGAATCCTTCTCTCTAATTTTTTCTCCCCGTGAATTGGAATATATGGAGTTGGAGTTAGGGTTGCTGGAGGTCCAAGGGGCCCATAAGCCTGGGAGGCACACCCTGTGGGGGTAGGCGCGCTCCCCGGGCTTGTGCCCTCTGGGTGGCCTACCTCTGGTATTTGATTTCGCCAGTATTTTTTATATGGTCCATAAAAATTCTCCGTAAATTTTTAGGTCAATCCGAGAACTTTGTTTTCTGCACAAAAATAACACCATGGCAATTCTGCTGAAAACAATGTTAGTCCGGGTTAGTTCCATTCAAATCATGCAAATTAGAGTCAAAACAAGGGCACAAGAGTTTAGAGAAGTAGATACAACGGAGACGTATAAACTCCCCCTAGCTTAACCCATTGCTTGCCTCAAGCAATTCAGTGGACAAACTGAAAGTGACAGAGAAAAACTTTTACAAACTCTGTTTAATCTTGTTGTTGTAAATATGTCTAGCCAATGTTCAGGTTTTCAGCAAAGATTATGAACTAACCATACTCAAAATAACATTTAGGTCTCACATTTACTCATATCAATGGCATAATCAACTAGCGAGCAATAATAAGATATGTCAGATGACAACACTTTTTTCGAAACAATCACGATACAATACGATCAAATGGTATCTCGCTAGCCCTTTCTGATACCGCAAAACATAAATGCAGAGCACCTCTGAAGATCAAGGACCGGCTAGACATTGTAATTCATGGCAAAAAAGATCCAGTCACAC
This sequence comes from Secale cereale, assembly GCA_902687465.1. Lineage (NCBI taxonomy): Eukaryota > Viridiplantae > Streptophyta > Magnoliopsida > Poales > Poaceae > Secale > Secale cereale. The sequence goes on along the minus strand of LR738713.1, from coordinate 462,297,123 downwards.
TCTTACTCAACATCAATTAAAAACAAAGCATATGAATGACAATAGTGCTCTCCAGCTGGTGATTTAATGAGAAGATGCTGACTCAACAATAAAAGTAAATAGATAGGCCTTCGCAGAAGGAAGCAGGGATTTGTAGAGGTGCCAGAGCTTGATGTTTTTAAAACAAAGATGAATATAATTTTGAGAGATACGCTTTTATTGTCAACGCAACGACCAAGAGTTCTCAATATCTCCCATGCTAAATAAATTATAGGCAGTTCCCAAACATAATGGTAATTTTTTTACTCCCCCTCCACCATCAAACACAATACACGACTAGCCAAATTCATGGGTGTCATTCATACCAACAACGGTCCTGGGGGAGTTTTATTTATTTATTATATTTTTATTTTGATTGCAGGACCGGGCATCCCAATTACCAACCATTTTCCCGTGAATAACAAGCGGATCACCACTCATCGTGAGAATAACCCAGCTAGCATGGAAGATACTGATAGCCCCCAGTCGCTACATGAGCGATTCGGGCATACAAAACAGATTATTCTTTGAAAGTTTAGAGTTTGGGACATGCAAATTTACTTGGAATGACGGGTAAATACTGGATATAGGTAGGTATGGTGGACTCATATGGAACAACTTTGGGTTTATGGAAGTGGATGCACAGTATTCCCACTTAGTACAAGTGAATGCTAGCAAATAGATTGAGGAGCAACCAACTAGACAGCGACAACGATCATAAACATGCATTGAGGTTAATCAACATTGAATGCAAGCATGAGTAGGATCTAAAACACCATGAACATAATTACCGCGAAGATTATGTTGATTTTGATTCAACTACATGTGTGAACATGTGCCAAGTCAAGTCACTCGAAACATTCAAAGGAGAATACCATCCTATCATACCACATCATAACCATTTTAAATGCACGTTGGCACACAAGACAAACCATTATCAACTCCTAGCAAATTAAGCATGTCATGAGTAACTATAATCTCTAATTTTCATTGCAAACATGTTTCATTCATAATAGGCCGAATCAAGACCGATTAGCTAATCATATTTACAAAAACAAAATAGGTAGAGTTCATACCAGCTTTTCTCCACCTCAATCACTTCATCAAATTTTGTCATTATTGCCTTTCACTTGCACGACCGAATGATGTGAATAATAATAAGAGTGCACATGCATTGGACTAAGCTGGAAGCCGCAAACAATTATTCAAAGGAGAAGACAAGGTAATATGGGCTCATTTGTTAGATCATCGATAATGCATATGAGATCCACTCAACATTGTCATTGTGGTCTTCTCCTTACGACCCAAAGAAAAAGGAAAATAATTTCAAAGAAACATACAAAAAGAGTATTGGAGTTTTTGTTTTTTCTGAGGAAAACAAAAACAAGAATGAGAAAAACTATTTACATGGGAAAGCTCCCAACAAGCAAAAGGAGAACAATAAATCTTTTTGGATTTTCTTTTAATACTACAACTACTATAAAAATAAACAAGAAAGAAAATACAAAAATAAAAGGGAAATATTTTTGTATTTTCAAAGTTTTTCAAACACACAAGAAGAAAGCGAGAAAAATCAACTAACATGGATTATACAATGAAAAAGTATGAACACCGACAACTGGAATGGATGTGTGAACATGAATGTAATGTCGTTGAGAAATACGTACTTCCCCAAGCTTAGGCTTTTGGCCTAAGTTGGTCTATGGCCATGGCTGGCCGCGATGATATCCAAAGTCATAGTTAGGGCTGAACTCGATTGTAGCTGCCACCGCTTGGCGGGCTGCCTCATTGAGATGAGCAGTCTCCCTTGCTCTCTCGTACTCTTCTGCCTCCTCTTTGAGTATGAAATATCTTCATTTTACCAGAAAGTCCAAAAAAGTAGGGGCAGGGAGCATAATATAGACGACACGGCTCTTGTCAAAGATTAGTCTCTATTGGAATGGTAAATCACCCCTCTCAAGAAACTAGAATCGTCCCATAGCGGCATAATCGAGGAAAGCAGGTGGTAACTGAGTATCATCATTTCTTATAGGTACCCCAAGATAGTCAGCTAAACGAGTGGCATAAATGCCACCAAAGAAATCTCTATCTAAAACATTATTATGTAGTCGTCGTGCGACAATAACCCCTAAGTTATATTGTTTGTCATTCATTATTGTGCTTTTAAGAACACTCAAATCAGAAGCGAAAAGGTGGCTACGATCATGTTTACGTTTAACACATCTACCTATGAAGAGAGCAAAATAATGGAAGGCAGGAAAGTGGATGCTCCCCATAGTAGCTTGTGGTATACTTCTAGTTTCTCCTACTATAACACTAGCAAGGAACTCAGCACAATCAACTTTACATGGTTTAGTGCAAGTTCCCCAATGTGGAATTTTGCATGCCTCATTAAACTCCTCAAGGTCCATGCGATACGACTTATAATAAAGATCAAACAAAACAGATTGCGTACCTCGACGGTCTAAGTACTCAAATCTCTGCACAACAGAATCGGTGAGGTTGTAATGTTGCAAGCACTTATTTGACAAGAAGTCCGTTAGGCCGGCGATACGCATGTACATATCAAATTCTCCCTTGAAACTTGCATGAGTCATGAAATAATCCGACGGCCATTCACACGGTCGTTCTAGAGCTTCCCGTGGTAGTTCAAGGTTTGGCTCACGAATTGCGAGTCTTGAGGGTTTCTTCTTCGAGGAACCACCTTGGAACACTTTCCTCATCATTTTCTTCCTCTGAAAATTTCTAAAAAAATTAGTGACATAAAATTAAAGTGAATAAAACTCAACAAAACTGATAGCAACTACTCCTACAAGTGTGTAGAGGCTAAATCATGCAACAAAACTACTTTGGACCATATAAATTTGACATGCAAGCTCAAGAACATGGTCACCACCGCAACAAAATTTTGCAATATATGAAGCACTAGTGCAAAACTAATTGGACCATTGTAGTAGTCACATACCGATGAACAATCTCCCAAAATAGTTTTGGCAATGGAGAAATGAGCAAGGAGATCGAAAATGGCAGCAAGATGAGCAAGAGCACGGGTTTCAGCAATGGTGTGATTTTTTATGGAGGAAGAAGGAGTGGATGGGTGGCTGTAATAAGTTAGGGGGCATGTGTGGCCTCATAAGCCACCTAGGCACGCGCACGCGGGTGGGCACGCCCTGTGTGCTTGTGTCTCACAGGTAGACCTGGCCATGGGCAGCCCGGCTCGGCCGGCCTGGCCCGACCCGGCCCAGCCCGACGCTGCTCCCGGGCCGGGCCCGGGCCTAGCTTTTGAGCCCGAAGACAAGGTCGGGCCGGGCCCGGACCCGCTGTTTTTGCTGTTTAGTGAAGACGCCCGACCCGAGGCCCGGTGTGTTTTTTGCAGTGTCGGGCCGGGCTCGGGCCTGAAAAGTAGGCCCGACGGCCGGGCCGGGCCGGGCTCGGGCCTGAGTTTTCTGCCTCGGGCTTGGTCAGGCCCGGCTCGGAGGATGGCCAGGTCTACTCACAGGTGCACCCCCCCTGGGGTGTGTTCAGTGCCAAAAATATTAAATATTCTACAGAAAACATACTAAATTTTTAAGGCATTTGGAGAACTTTTATTTTCTGGCCATTTTTTATTGCACGGATAATTCATAAAACAAAAAAAAATAATAGTATTTCTACTTTATTAACTCTAAATAACATAAAGTAAAAGGTGGGTACAAAGAGTTGTGTTTACTAAATTCATCCATCTCATGCCCATCAAAAGGAATCTATTAATAAAGTTGATCAAGTCTTATTAACAAACTTATTCCAAATGACATGAAACCGGAGAATCTTCATATAACACTAGGTTACCTCAACGTGGATATGCATGTCCCCAACAATAAGAATATCATATTTCATTTTAATAGTAGGAATAGGGAATTCAAAACCTCCAGTAGCAATTGTTGAAATTTTTCCAATAGAATTGATTCTATTCACTTGAGGTAGTTTCCTCGAAAAGTGTATCATATGCTCATTACCATTAACATGAAAAGTGACATTGCCTTTGTTGCAATCAATAACAGCCCCTGCAGTGTTCAAAAAAAGATCTACCAAGGATGATCGACATATTGTCGTCCTCGGTTATATCAAGAATAACAAAGTCCGTTAACATAATAACATTTGCAACTACGATAGGCACATCCTCACAAATACCGATGGGCATAGCAGTTGATTTATCAACCATTTGCAAAGAGATTTCAGTTGGTGCCAACTTATTGAAATCAAGTCTTCGATACAAAAGGAAAGACATAACACTAACACCTGATCCTAAGTCACACAAAGCAGTTTTTACATAGTTTCTTTTAAGGGAGCATGGTATTGTTGGTATTCCTTGGTCTCCTAGTTTCTTTGGTATTCCATATTTAAATTTATAATTCGCAAGTATGGTGGAAATTTCAGCTTTCCGTATCTTTCTTTTATTTGTAACAGTGTCTTTCATATACTTAGCATAAGGAGACATTTTCAGAATATCAGTCGAACGAAGGCGCAAAAAGACAGGTCGAACCATTTCACAATAGCGCTCAAATTCTTCCTCATTTTTATTCTTTGGTGCTTTAGGGGGAAAGGGCATGGGTTTCTTAACCCATGGTTCTCTTTCTTTACTATGTTTCCTAGCAATGAAGTCTCTTTTCTCATATCTTTTATTCTTAGGTTGTGAGTTATCAAGATCAACATGATGTTCTACCTCCACATCATTGTTATTACTATGTTGACCATCAATATGAACCTCTTCATTATCACTGTTACTAGGTTCATGTTCATTACCCGATTGTGTTTCAGCATCAGAAATAGAAACATCGTTTGGATTTTCAAGTGTGTCTACGGTAGGTTCACTAGAAGCATACAAAGTCTTATCATTTTTCCTTTTAGATGAACTAGGTGCATCAATACTAAATCTTTGAGAGTCTTGTTCGATTATTTTAGGATGACATTCAGATACAGAGGTTCCTGAGTCATATTACCGCCTCTAGTCATAACTCGAACAAATGATCATTTTTCTTATTGTTCATCTTATTTATCAAATCATTTTGTGCTTTGAGAATTTGTTCTACTTGAGTTTTTATCATGCAAGCATGTTTACTAACAATCTTAAGATCATTTTTAGTTCTAAGCATATAGTCACTTAAGTGTTCAATCATATAAGCATTTTGTTTCAGTTGTCTACTAACATATGCATTGAAGTTTTCTTGTTTAACAATAAAGTTATCAAATTCATCCATGCATTGACTAGCAGATTTATTATGAGGAATATCACTTTCATCAAATCTATATAGAGAATTTAACTCTACTACCTGTGTTGGGGTATTGAGACCATGTATTTCTTCGCTAGGTGGTAAATTCTTAACATCTTCAGTTTTAATACCTTTTTCTTTCATTGATTTCTTTACCTCGTGCATAATTTCAGGACTTTGAAATAGAATTCCTCTCTTCTTTGATGTTGGATTAGGAGGATCTTGAAGAGTCCATTCATTATCATTTATCAATATATTGTTCAATAGTTCCTCAGTGTCGGTGTACAAAAAGAGGGGTTCACTTTTTGTACCCCTATGACTGTGCATGGGCAGTCTGAGCCACAGCGCCATCGCACCAAGCATGGCAAGGGAGGCAAGCCGGGGCAAGACTGAAGCTTGATGAAAACTGGAGCGACACCAAGAACAAGACCACGAGGAGCAAGGGGATGAAGCGGTTTTCCCCGGCAAGATCCTTGCCGGGGCCGGCTCTGGCAGCGCCGGCAAGACCCTTGCCGCGGCAGCTCGCCCCCTGCCTACGGAGCGAATCACCCTTGAGTCCGCCACCCCCATGGGGGGAGGATTTGGGAGATGTCCCCGTGGTGGCATGCAGATATTTGTGAAGACCTTCAAGATCATATGCAAGGTATGAAGACGATGACCCTTGGCGGGATCCCAGCCAAGGGGATCCACAAGGCCCCCGACAAGCACCTTGCCGGGGATCACAGCAGGCGCCGCGGCAAGACCCTTGCCGGGGCCCCGGCAAGGCCCTTGCCGAGGACGCCCACGGGGCCACCATCAGGCCCGCACCAACTGGGTTTCCACCGACCCACACAGCTGCCGACCCAACTAGCTGGACAGGCTCCTGCGTGGCAACCCACAGATCTTCATGGAGGCCCGCCGTTGCGCCACCTCAGCTGCTTGTCTACCTACATGGCACCTCAGGCACCGCTGGCCAGGGCGCGTGTCGACACGAGGAGGAGCGGCGACGGACAAGATGGGCGTCTCCCCTCGTCCCCGATAAAGCAAGGACACCTAAGCAGGGCGCATTAAATGCACCTTGTCCTGTAATGCAAGGGATAACCTCGCATCACTGTACCCTTTCCACCTCCTGTGTGCCACTGTGGCGACCCCTTTTCCCTATAAAAGGAGGCCCGAGGCGACCAGGAGGAGGATTCGGCTTTTCGGAACCCGTCATGACTCTTTTGGAGCTCCTCGTTAGCTGAAGAACACCAACATATAATCCACCAAAGCAGGAGTAGGGTTTTACGCATCTATGCGGCCCGAACCTGGGTAAAGGAACCGTGTCCTGATCGTTAGACCCGCTCGTCTCTCAACCCCGCGCCCCGCAACCGTAGTAGGGATTCTTGTGGTCCCATAGGTGTCGATCCAAATACACCGACATCTTTGGCGCGCCAGGTAGGGGGCGCAGTTGTGAGAATCGGCTTTAGCAGTTAGTTCGACGCTTCTGCATCATCATGGCGCCCAAGAAGAAGACGATGGTGGCGGTTGGCCAGTCGGAAGCCGGACAGCCCGTCCCGACGCGGGCGAGCAGCGGACCAGTCGCGGAAAGGACTCGAGGCGCTGCTCGTGAACACCAACGCCATCCCGATAGTCGGAGTTTGGGAGGTGGCGATGCCTGTGCGCCCGATAACAGGCCGCACGCCGCCAGTTCCAGAGATGGAACCCGGCCCTCCGCGGGCGGCGCGGGGCCCTCCAAGGCCGCGGCCGCACCACCCGAGGGCGACGCGAGGCCCTCCAGAACTCCCACGCCGGCGCCAACAGCGCGCTCTTCTCAAGCAGTGCGCGACGAACGGCGTCGTCGTCCCGAAGACCCCGGACGTCGCCATGGGAAGAGCCCCAAGCGCCGCTCCCGGGACGTAGAAGGCCTGCCCGCTCACCGAAGCGCTGGTGTAGACGATAGGCGACCGCGGGATCGTGATGGAGCTCCCCCTGACGCGGTCAGGGGTCGAAGCGCGTCGTGATCCTTGCAGGTTTCGCCGTCGTCCGACGCCAGCCGAAGCTTTGGCGCGCGCGCAGTTGCTCCTCGACTTTCCTCCCGTTACGGGGAAACTCGACGAATGGAGAGACACCATCCGAAGCCTTGTCGCAGTCGCCAACAGGGACGACCTAAATCCAACGGAGCTCCCGGGCCGACGCTCCGATGGGGTCCCACGCACCATGGGTGGGAGAGCTGGCAGTGCCATGGCTACGGTGCATTCGCCTCCTCCTCGCCCAGCGCCGCGTGCGTCGACCCGTCAGGACGTCGCGTGCGACGCCATCTCCATAGCGTCGTCCGACCCGTGGACCCGCGGCGACCAGCGTCAAGTTCTTCAGGAGCGAGCCCATGAAGACGCTCGAACCACCATCGAGCGCCGGCGCGAAACGCGCCACCAGTCAGACAGGCGAGCAGGGCCTGCTGCGGACCGCCCAGCACCGGAAAGCCCTGGAGGTCTACCTTACGAGGTGGGCTGTCCGGCTTTCACCCGTGAGCTGCGACAGTTCCAGTGGCCCTCTCACCGCACCTTCAAACCTGACGTTGGCGAGAAGTACAATGGCAAGACCCACCCGTCGGAGTTCCTCAGCATCTACACCATCGCGATGCAAGCTGCTGGGGCCCGCGACGATAAGGTGCTTGTGAATTACTTTCCGTTAGCTCTTAAACCTAACGCCATGTCGTGGTTGATGCACTTGCCAGTAGACTCTATTTCCTCCTGGTCCGACTTGTGCCATGAGTTTGTTGGCGCCTTTACCGGAGGCCATCAAGCCCATGGCCAAGTGAGTGACCTGCATGTCATACCCCAGAAGGAAGGCGAGACTCTGCGCAAGTACATACAGAGATTCAGCCGGGTACAGTACAATATCCCTGATGTTCACCCTGCCGCCATCATCAGCGCGTTCCACCAGAACGTGCGCAACCGCAAGATGCGCGAAGAACTGGCGATGACCAAGGTGAAGGACGTGGAAGAACTTTACGTTCTTGCCGACAGATGTGCCCGGGCCGAAGAGGGAAGGAAGTACCCCGGCGAGAGCGCCGGTGCGGAAACCGACTCCTCGGACGAAGATACCGCTGTTCCAGCGAAGAAGGGCCGGAACCGTAACAGGAAGCGCAAGGGGAAGGCCGTGCTTGCCGTCGAGGGATCCGATGATGCCGGCTCCGCCAAGAAAACCAAGGTGGGGGACCCTAGCAAGGAAATTGTCGGATGTGTCGCCTGCCGGGCCTTGGCGGCCGCCGAGAAGCCGGGAAACTCCGGCAAACGGTACTGCAAGATCCATCGCACCAAGGGCCATGATCTCCAGGACTGCCACCAGGTTGAGCTCCTTGCTGAGAAGCAAAGAGCTGAATACGAGAGGCGGGACAAGGAGAAGGGCCAAGACGGCGCTGAAGGATCCAGCAAGAAGCGTGACGGCCAAACAGGCCGTCGTGGCAAGGAGAAACAACAAGAAAGGCCCGCCCGGGGCTGCGATAGAAGACCTGAAGACGACGATCACGAAGAGGACGACGAGTCCGGCGGCCAAGAGTTTCAGAAGGCTACGGACGCCATGTGCGTCGATGGTGGCACTTCGCTGCATGCTTCTCACCGCCAGCTTAAACAGTGGGCGCGAGAGATTATTGCGGCAGAGCCCTCGCCCGGTGCCCAAAAGCCGCTGAAATGGTCCAGCACACCTATCATCTTTGACGCCGAGGATCACCCTGATCGCGTTACTGCGGTCGGGTGCTTACCGTTGTTGGTTTCACCAACAATACGCAACCTTAAGGTGACAAAGATGCTAGTCGATGGCGGGGCCGGCCTCAACCTACTCTCGCCCACCATAATCGAGAAGCTACAAGTTCCTGACGGAGACCTCGAGGAGACGGTCATGTTTCAAGGGGTCAGCCCAGGAAGGAGCCAACCAAAGGGGAAAGTCACACTGCTCGTGACTTTTGGGAGTGATCTGAACTACATGATAGAGAGGATCGTGTTCGATGTCGCCAGGATCCCCCTGCCCTATAACGGGATCCTTGGACGCCCAGCGCTGGCCAAGTTCATGGCGGCATCGCACTATGCCTACAACACCCCGAAGATGCCAGGGCCCGTGATGATCATCACCATCCCCTCCGACAAGAAAGACGCGCTGATTTGCGCCGACCAATTGTACCAGCAAGCAGTTGCAGCAACTGCCGCTACGGGGGCACTTGCTCCTGCCACTGGAGCCCCGGGAGGGAAGAAGAAGAAGAACGGCGAGACCTCGGGCGCCCACTCCAGCAAGCGCACCTCTTCGGAGTGCTGTGCTCCCGTCGAGGACGTGCCTGGGAGCTCCACCGGAAGGAAGAAGATCGGCGAGACCTTTGACACCCACTCCGGCAAGCACACCTCTTCGGAGTGTCGCGCCCCCGTTGAGGACGTGCCAGAGAGTTCCGCCGGCGGAAACAAGAGATCAAGGGCTACGCCGCCAGGAACCAAGAACGTTTCTGTCAAGGAGGATGGCACGGGAGGGGCTTTTACCATAAGCTCCGCCCTTGACAACAAATAGGAAGACGCGCTCGTCACCTTCCTGCGGGCGAATGTCGACGTGTTTGCCTGGCAAGCATCCGACATTCCCGGCGTTCCCAGGAAGGTGATTGAGCACCACCTTACTGCCTGCCCTCATGCGCGGCCCGTCAAGCAGAAGGTTAGGAAGCAAGCTTTGGAACAGCAGGAGTTCATCACCGAGGAGATCCGGAAACTGGAAGCTGCGGGTTTGGTGAGAGGAGTGCTCCATCCAACGTGGTTGGCCAATCCAGTGGTAGTGCGCAAGGCAAATGGGAAGTGGAGGCTGTGTATTGACTACACAGATATCAATAAAGCTTGTCCCAAGGACCCCTTCCCGTTGCCGCACATACACCGGATTGTCGACTCCACGACAGGGTGTGACCAGCTATCATTCCTCGATGCCTACTCCGGCTACCACCAGATCTTCATGGCGAGAGAAGACGAAGAGAAGACAGCATTCATCACCCCATGTGGTACGTACTGTTTCGTACGAATGCCTTTCGGGTTGAAGAGTGCTGGCTCGACATTTGCGAGGGCAGTCCAGATTGGTTTTGAACCCCAGCTCCATAGAAATATGGAGGCTTATATGGATGATATAGTGGTCAAAACCAAGGACAGGGCAACCCTTGTATCGGATTTACAAGAAACATTTGTGAACCTGCACAAGATCAACCTCAAGCTGAACCCTGAGAAGTGCGTTTTCGGTGTTCCGTCCGGCAAACTTCTCGGGTTCTTTGTGTCACAGCGTGGGATAGAAGCCAATCCGGACAAGATCAAAGCTATAGAGCAGATTGAAGCACCCAAACGGGTCAAGGATGTGCGTCGGCTTGCTGGCTGCGTTGCCGCCATGAGCAGATTCATTTCCAAGTCTGCTGAGCGCGCCCTCCCCTTTTTCAAGATTTTGAAGAAGGCGGGCCCAATGGAGTGGACGCCGGAAGCAGAAGCAGCGTTACAGGATATGAAGAAGTATCTTTCCTCCACGCCAATACTAGTTGCGCCTCGACCACAGGAACCGTTGCTGTTATACCTAGCGGCAACGAACCAGGTGGTCAGTGCTGCACTGGTGGCGCAGAGAGAAATCGATGATGAGGTGATAGCAGCGACGGAACCTGGTGCCACTGGCATAGAGACGACGCAGCCGATTGGAGTGCAGCCGAAGAAGAAGATGATGCAGCACCCGGTCTACTTCGTTAGCTCCCTCTTATAGGGGGCTAGGTCAAGGTACTCCGGTGTGCAGAAACCGCTCTTCTGCCTTCTTATGGCCTCGAGGAAGCTGCGTCACTACTTCCAGGCGCACGAGATCACTGTCGTCACTCGCCTCCCTCTGCAACGGATATTGCACAATCCAGATGCAACGGGAAGGATTGTGGAGTGGGCACTGGAACTGTCCAGCTTTGGCCTCAAGTTTGAAAGCACCTCGACAATTCAGAGCCGAGTCCTGGCAGAGTTCGTCATAGAATGGACTGCAACGCCTGATGAAGAAGTCCAAGAAACTGCTCTCCCCGACAAAGAGGCAAGTTGCAACTGGGTCATGTACTTTGACGGCGCTTTCTCTTTGCAGGGCGCCGGGGCTGGCGTACTGCTGGTCTCGCCCACCGGAGAGCACCTCAAGTACGTGGTCCAGATGCACTTCCCTAGGGAGGTGTCAACGAACAACACTACCGAGTACGAGGGGCTGCTTGCCGGTGTTAGGATCGCGGCGGACCTCGGAATGAAGAAGCTCATTGTCAGAGGCGACTCACAGCTTGTCGTCAAACAAGTCAACAAGGATTACCAAAGCCCGTTGATGAAGGCCTACATCGATGAAGTGAGAAAGTTGGAAGAGCGCTTTGACGGTATACAGGCGGAGCACGTTCCCTGAGCGGAGAACGACATCGCCGATTACCTGTCGAAGCGCGCTGCTCTCAAGTTACCTATGGAACCGGGTACCTTTGTGCTCCAGCTTTCTCAGCCATCCGTTGATCCATCAACAGAGCAGAACAAGAGGAGGAAGTCAGGGCCCGACAAGTACTTTCCTGCCGAGCTCCCCGGAGCCGCCGGCAAGGATGTTGCCGGGGACACTGAGCCCGCCTCCGGAGGGCTAACTCCGGCGGAGCGTCAAGCTTTTGCCGTCGAGATGGCCACTCCCTTGGCGGAGGAAATGCCTTTAGTCCTCGCCGTCGAGCCCCAGGCTCCAGCGTGGGCGCAGCATACCGTCCGATTCCTTCAGACTGGGGAACTTCCTGAGGAGCAGGAAGAAGCGGAGAAAGTAGCCCGTCGGTCCGCCATGTATCAGTTCGTCGATGACGTCCTGTACAGGAGAAGACCGAACGGTGTGAAATTGAAGTGCATCCCTCGAGAGGAAGTACTGGAGCTGTTGGCGGAAATACATGGGGGCACATGTGGATCCCACATAGGGTCAAGAGCCCTTGCCGGCAAGGCATTTCGGCAAGGCTTCTTCTGGCCCACTGCCCTCCAGGATGCGGTAGCGCTGGTCGCCAGGTGTGAAGCGTGCCAATTCCATTCGAAGAAACTTCATCAACCAGCTCAAGCCCTTCAAACCATTCCTCTCTCCTGGCCCTTCTCGGTCTGGGGGCTCGACATACTGGGCCCTTTCCACCGCGCCGTCGGGGGCTTTGAGTACTTGTACGTTGCAATCGACAAGTTCACAAAGTGGCCAGAAGTGGAAGCAGTGAGGAAGGTCACAGCTCAGTCAGCCGTCAAGTTCTTCAAGGGGCTAGTGTGCCGTTTTGGTGTACCCAACAGGATTATCACCGACAACGGCACTCAGTTTACAAGCCGCACCTTCATGCAATATACCCAAGACCTCGGCAGCAAGGTCTGTTTCGCTTCCGTTGCTCACCCCCGAAGCAATGGTCAAGCTGAGAGGGCAAATGCTGAAGTGCTGCGAGGATTAAGGACAAAGACCTTTGACAGGCTGCACAAGAGCGGGAGGCGCTGGATTGATGAATTGCCGGCGGTTCTTTAGTCGATCAGGACGACGCCAAATCGAGCCACCGGCCAGACGCCCTTTGCCCTGACATACGGGGCAGAAGCAGTTCTCCCCACGGAACTCATATACGGGTCACCTCGAGTGCTCGCTTATGATGAGCTTGAGCAAGAGCAATTGCGGCAAGATGACGCAATGCTCCTTGAGGAAGATCATCTTCGGGCGGCTGTGAGAGCAGCGCGCTACCAGCAAGCCTTGTGCCGCTACCATAGCCGCAAGGTTCATGCCCGAAGCTTTGAGGAAGGTGACCTTGTCCTCCGGCGCGTTCAATCGGCCAGGAATACGAACAAGTTGACACCGAAGTGGGAGGGTCCTTATCGGGTAATACGAGTCACCAGGCCTGGCGCAGTCCGCCTGGAGACCGAGGATGCCGTTCCGGTGAGTAACTCCTGGAACATCGAGCATCTTCGCAAGTTTTACCCATAAGGCGCGGCTTGCCGGGCCTCCCGGCAAGCCACCCTTTTGTATAAGCTTTGCCGGTTAGGAATGTAACCCTTTATGCAAAGCCAGGCGCAGACCCTGAGCATAAATAAATGAAGCCCTGGCGCCCTGAGTTTTAGCATGCATGCTGAGTCGAGTCTCGTCCTTGGTTAGGGTTGATAGTGCTTAGCAGCGGCTAACCCCTAGCTTAGAGGTCGATTCTTGGTCTTTCCTCTATCTTCCTTGGTTTACAGGACGCACATGCATCCTTGCCGAGGCCACTTGGAGGGAGGAGAGAAGAACAAATCAGTACTTGGGCCCTGGCAAGCCAGCATTGCTGGGGGCTACAAGAGCAAGAATTCGCCCGCGGCAGACCAGGGTTGCCGGGGGCTGCAATCTCAGATAAGTCCTTTTTCCCTTGTCATGCATTCTGTTATGGACTGAGGTATGTGAAACCTTGTTCTTTTCCTTGAGCTACCGTGCTCCCATAACTCTAGGTCCTAAGGCCCGTCCCTGGGACCAAGTTTGGTCGTAGTCACGGCAGCAAAAGGCTAAAACGAGGAGCCTAGGCCCGCTTCATCCCTGCCTCCGCCAAGAGCATGAGAAAGGTCGAGCGAAGTGGGGAAACGGCAGGGCTTGTTGCCGGGCGAGAAAATGTTCATCTTAAGGATACCAGGGATTTATTCCTTGTTGTGGGTTTTTACCTACGAACAAAAGGACCCGGCAGACATTCCTTTTTCATTAAAAACATTCCATTCAGGTACAGTCCATAGAGAATGAGAAACATGAATAAGGGGGATTACAAGTTTTAAACTGTACAGATGCCCGAAGGCTTACAGACTAAAAAGAGATAAGATGCCCGTAATGCCTTTCTTGTCCCTCTCCTCAGGAGGTAGGTCAAGGAGGTGAGCAGGGCAAAAGGGGCGCCTAGGCGAGCTACGGGTGGCAGAAGACACCGAGAAGGCATCTCGGCGGCCTCCCCAGGGCTGGACGGTGATGACGGCGCCTGAGGCTGAGCACGAAGACGAGGCGGCAGGACGTCAGTAGGAGACGAAGGCGTCGGTGCCCGCGTACTCCGACATGATGACCTTGCCACCCACCTTCTTCTTCTCCCTCTTCCGCTGCCTCCCTGCGCCAGCCGCCAAGGAGACGACCCCGAGAAGTTCAAGGAGCCGGCGACGCGGATGATGGGGTCGCCGATGCCACCAGGAGCGGCGCCCGACACCTAGTCGGACCCGTCATCCTGCCGTCCCCTGCCCTCGTTGTCGCTGTCGCTATCCTCCTCGTCACCCTCGTTCGAGTAGGAGTCTTCTTCATCGGAGGAGCTCTCCATGCAGCACCTCGCGCGAGTTCCGAGGTGCCCGAAGACCTTGACGGAGAGGTGTGGCCATCCCCCATCAGCTTGAAGTGGAGGGTGAGCCCGTCCGTCAGGCTGTGGATGCGAGCGAACCTCTTCCATCCTCGGCGAAGATACATCACCTGAGGGGCGGGGAAGTCGACGAGGGCTCGCGTGCCACTGATCCCACAACCCTCATGTGCAACCGCAGCGACTTCGGCGGGTTCGCCTCCATCTCCCGCGCAAACGGGGTCGGAGACAAAGGCGACGGCGCGGCGACCCCCGCATCCTAATGAAGAATTCGCAGGGGTCATCTCCAACATGACCTTCCACCGGAGGAGGAGCTGCTGGCGGGGGCGAGGCCGGCGAGCCGCCCCGTCTTCCTCTTCCCCGAGCACCCCGACCTCGCCCACGGCCTCACCCCCTCCCTCTTCCCCTCGTAGCTGGTTCGGCCACTGCGGGTGCAGGAGAAGGGGGGACGCGCTGCCGAGCAGCGACCCTCGCCGCCACCATTGAAGAGCCGGGGTTTTCCTTCTTCATGGCGGATAGAAGAAAGGAGCAGAAGCTGAAGGAGAAAGAAGATGGAGGAGTGCAGAGCGCCGTCCCCTCCCTCCGCCCTATATAAAGGGGTGGGGCTGGAGCTCGACCGCCCCGCTTGGCCAATCAAGACGCAGAAGACGAGAGGGGCTGGGACCGACCCGCCGCCCCAACCAACGACGGCTCGGTTTCCCGCCTCCACCGCTCGCCACCTCGAACGCATGGAAGGCACGTGGCGAACGCGCGGGACCAAAAGGACGGGTAAGGCGACCTCTCCCCACCCCGTGATCGTGGGGAGTGGATGCCTAGCAGACCGCGCCTCAGCCCCATCCAGTCAGCAGGCCACGCCCCCACACCTTCCCCCGTTTATGGGGAAGGCGCGAGCCGCCTCCTTTCGCATTTACTGCGACGTGACACATGCGTGCGGAAACCGCCCCACGCATGCCGCCCACGTCACGCACTCCCCTCCACCCCGCGCCGCGTGCGCGGGCCGTGGGAGGCGCATCGCGCGGGAATTTTACCACGGTGAGAACCACCCCGCCTGCCCGCGCACCGTTCTGGGCTTGGCCCAACAACGTGTCACGCTTATGTGTGGCCCAGGCCCGGGGGCTCCTGTCGGTGTACAAAAAGAGGGGCACACTTTTTGTACCCCTATGACTGTGCACGGGCAGTCTGAGCCACGGCGCCATCGCACCAAGCATGGCAAGGGAGGCAAGTCGGGGTAAGACTGAAGCTTGATGAAGACTGGAGCGACACCAAGAACAAGACCACGAGGAGCAAGGGGACGAAGCGGTTTGCCCCGGCAAGATCCTTGCCGGGGCCGGCTCTGGCAGCCCCGGCAAGACCCTTGCCACGGCAGCTCGCCCCCCCCGCCTACGGGGCGAATCACCCTTGAGTCCGCCACCCCCATGGGGGGAGGATTCGGGAGATGTCCCCGTGGTGCCATGCAGATCTTTGTGAAGACCTTCAAGATCATATGCAAGGTAAGAAGACGACGACCCTTGGCGGGATCCCAGCCAAGGGAATCCACAAGTCCCTCGGCAAGCACCTTGCCGGGGATCACAGCAGGCGCCGCGGCAAGACCCTTGCCGGGGCCCCGGCAAGGCCCTTGCCGAGGACGCCCACGGGGCCACCATCAGGCCCGCACCAACTGGATTTCCACCAACCCACGCAGCTGCCGACCCAACCAGCTGGACAGGCTCCTGCGTGGCAACCCACAGATCTTCATGGAGGCCCGCCGTTGCGCCACCTCAGCTGCCTGTCTGCCTACATGGCACCTCAGGCACCGCTGGCCAGGGTGCGTGTCGACATGAGGAGGAGCGGCGACGGACAAGATGGGCGTCTCCCCTCGTCCCCAATAAAGGAAGGACACCTAAGCAGGGCGCATTAAATGCACCTTGTCCTGTAATGCGAGGGATAACCTCGCATCACTGTACCCTTTCCACCTCCTGTGTGCCACTGTGGCGACCCCTTTTCCCTATAAAAGGAGGCCCGAGGCGACCAGGAGGAGGATTCGGCTTTTCGGAACCCCTCACGACTCTTTTGGAGCTCCTCGTTAGCTGAAGAACACCAACATATAATCCACCAAAGCAGGAGTAGGGTTTTACGCATCTTTGCGGCCCGAACCTGGGTAAAGGAATCGTGTCCTGATCGTTAGTCCCGCTCTTCTCTCAACCCCGCGCCCCGCAACCGTAGTAGCGATTCTTGTGGTCCCATAGGTGTCGATCCAAATACACCGACACTCAGCTTGTCCAACAGTCATTTCCATGAAAACACAACCAGCACAACTATCTAGGTGGTCCCTAGAAGCATCGGTTAGTCCATTATAAAAGATATCAAGTATTTCATTTTTCTTGAGAGGATGATCAGGCAAAGTATTAAGTAGTAGGAGAAGCCTCTCTCCCAAGCTTGTGGGAGACTATATTCTTCAATTTGCACAAAGTTAAATATTTCATGTAATGCAGCTTGTTTCTTATGAGCAGGAAAGTATTTTCCAGAGAAGTAGTAAATCATATCCTGGGGACTACGCACACAACTAGGAGCAAAAGAATTAAACCATATCTTAGCATCACCCTTTAGTGAAAAAAGAAACAACTTAACAATATAATAGTAGCAAAAAATTTCCTCATGAGTAAATAGGGTGGCTATATCATTCAATTTAGTAAGATGTGCCACAACAGTTTCAGTTTCATAACCATGAAAAGGATCTGATTCAACCAAAGTAATTAACTCAGGATCGACACAAAATTGATAATCCTTATTGGTAACACGTATAGGTGAAGTAGCAAACTCAGAGTTATATTTGATACTAGCGTTTAACGATTTCTCCTTCCACTTGCATAACAATTTCTTCAGATCATCTCTATCCTTACAAGCAAGAAAGTCTCTAGCTACCTCCCCCTCCATAGCATAACCTTTAGGTATATTAGGCAATTCATATCTAGGAGTGCTAGTTCTAATAGGTGTTTCATAGTTTACAGTTTCAAAGACTTCATTAGTTTCAGCATGCTCAATGTTTTTAACTCTAGCAAGTTGTTCATCAAGAAATTCACCTAGTGACACATCATTATCAAGAAGATTACTAGCATCATCCTAAGTATCATTCATAGCATAGGTAGCATCATCAATTACTTGCGACATATCAGGATTAACAGCAGGTGGTGGTGTCGCAAGCTTACTCGAAAAAGAAGGTGAATCAAGTGCATAGTGTGATGGCAGTTCCTTACCTCCCCTCGTCTTAGATGGAACGATCTCTGTTCTATTATCCTTCAAATTCCTGATAGTGATCAACAGATATAAATCCCGAGTGACCCAGCAAATATCGCTATGCTCCCCGGCAATGGCTCCAGAAAAAAGTCTTGATAACCCACAAGTATAGGGGGTCGCCACAGTTTTCGAGGGTAGAGTATTCAACCCAAATTTATTGATTCGACACAAGGGGAGCCAAAGAATATTCATGAGTATTAGTAGTTGAGTTGACAATTCAACTGCACGTGAAAGACTTAATATCTATAGCAAAGTATTTAGTAGCAAGGTAGTATGATAATAACAGTAACAATGGCAATAGTAATAGTAACGGGTTTGTAGTGATTGTAACGGCAGCATCAACGAAGGTAACTTAGCAAAGATCAATATGTGACAAACTTGTGGCAATGAAACAGTGATGATAATTGTCTCGGATAATATTCATCATGTAGAAGCTATAACCTAGAGCAACGAAGAACTAGCTTCAATTCATCAATGTAATGTAGGAATGTACTCTGTATATAGTCATGCGTGCTTATGGAAAAGAACTTGCATGACATCTTTTGTCCTACCCCCCCGTGGCAGTGGGGTCCTATTGGAAACTAAGGGATATTAAGGCCTCCTTTTAATAGAGAACCGGAACAAAGCATTAGCACTTAGTGAATACATGAACTCCTGAAACTACGATAATCACCGGAAAGAATCCCAATTATTGTCACCTTGGGGTATGCGGATCATAACACATAATGGGTGCATATAACTTGCAAGATATGATCAAGAACACACACGCGC
>LR738713.1:462257909-462275424 GCA_902687465.1 Secale cereale | reverse complement strand
ATATATTCATGAAAACATAATAGATTCAGATCTAAAATCATGGCACTCGGGCCCTAGTGACAAACATTAAGCATAGCAAAGCCATAACAACATCAATCTCGGAACATAGTAGATACTAGGCATCAAACCCTAACAAAACTAACTCGATTACAAGATAAATCTCATCCAACACATCACCATCCAGCAAGCCTACGATGGAATTACTTACTCCCGGCGGCGAGCATCATGAAATTGGTGATGGAGGAAGATTAATGATGACGACTGATACGTCTCCAACGTATCTATAATTTTTCATTGTTCCATGCTATTATATTATCAACTTTGGATGTTTTATATGCATTAATATGCTATTTTATACTATTTTTGGGACTAACTTATTAACCTAGTGCCTAGTGTCAGGTTTTGTTTTTTCCTTGCTTTTGGCTTTTACAGAAAATGAATATCAAATGGAGTCCAAGCGGAATAAAACTTTATGCTGATTTTTCTTGGACCTGAAGACACCTACGGGACTTGGAGAGGGGGCGAGAAGACCATCGAGGAGACAACAAGCCATAGGGGCGCGACCCTGGGCTTGTGGGCCCCTCGGGAGTCCCCTGCACCGCCTCTGAGCTCTATAAATATCCAAATATTATAGAAACCCTAGTGGAGTCCCCAAAAATACTTTTCCACTTCCGCAAGTTTCTGTTCCCGTGATATCCCATCTTGGGGCCTTTTTCGGTACTTCGCTGGGGGGTCGATCATGGAGGGCTTCTACATCAACCTTGCTGCCCTTTCGATGATGCGTGGGTAGTTTACCACAGACCTACGGGTCCATAGCTAGTTGCTATATGACTTCTTCTCTCTCTTTGATCTTCAATACAATGTTTCTATTCGATGTAATCTTCTTCTGCGGTGTGTTTGTTGAGATCCGATGAATTGTGGATTTATGATCAGATCATCTATGAATCTTATTTGAGTCTTCTCCGAACTTTTTTATGCATGATTAAAATATATTTGTATTTCTCTCCGATCTATCGATTTGGTTTGGCCAACTAGATTGGTTTTTCTTGCAATGGGAGAGGTGCTTTGTGATGGGTTCAGCCTTACGGTGTCCTCACCCAATAACAGAAGGGGCAACGAGGCATGTATTGTGTTGTTGCCATTAAGGATAAAAAGATGGGTTTTATATCATATTACTTGATTTTATCCCTCCACATCATGTCATCTTGCTTAAGGTGTTACTCTGTTCTTATGAACTTAATACTCTGGATGCATGCTGGATAGCGGTCGATGTGTGGAGTAACAATAGTAGATGCATGCAGGAGTCGGTCTACTTGTCGCAGACGTGATGCCTATATTCATGATCATTGCCTTAGATGTCGTCATAACTTTGTGCTTTTCTATCAATTGCTTAATAGTAATTTGTTTACCCACCGTATGCTTTCTTTGAGAGAGAAGACTCTAGTGAAACCTATGGCCTCCGGGTCTATTTTCCATCATATATTTGCCTTTTACTTTTATTTTAAAACTATCTCTATTAGATCTCACTCTTGCTAGTGGCTGTGAAGGGATTGACAACCCCTTTTTCGCGTTGTGTGCAAGTGTATTTTAGTTTGTGCAGGTGCATACATTGGGGACTTGTTTGTGCCTCCTACTGGATTGATACCTTGGTTCTTAACTAAGGGAAATATTTGTCTCTACTTTGCTGCATCACCCTTTCCTCTTCAAGGAAAAATTAACGCAAGCTCAAGAAGTAGGAGGAAGAATTTCTAGCGCCTTTTCCGAGGAGGTTCTACATCAAGCCTACCAAGTACCTATCATAAACTCTCATCTCTTGCACTTACAGTATTTGCCATTTGCCTCTCGTTTTCAACTCTCCCACTTCTAAAGCGTTTTTAGAAAAAACACAAAAATATTTGCCTTTTTTACTCGCCTTTTTTCGTTCATCTTTTTGTTTGTTTGTGTGCTAGATCGCTTGCTTTGTCACAATGACTCAATAGAATACTAAGTTGTGTGACTTTTCCAACACTAATAATAATGATTTTATTAGTACTCCGATTGCTCCCGCCACTAGTGCGGAATCTTATGAAATCAATGCCTCTTTGTTAAATCTTGTTATGAAAGAACATTTTTTTGGTAGTCCTAATGAAGATGATGCATCCCATCTAAATAATTTTGTTGAATTGTGTGATATGCAAAAAAAAAGATGTGGATATTGATATTATTAAATTGAAGCTATTTCTGTTTTCACTATGAGATCATGTTAAAATTTGGATTTCATCTTTGCCTAAAAATAGTATTGATTCATGGAATAAGTGTAAATATGATTTTTATTTCCAAGTATTTTCCTCCCTCTAAGATCATCTCCCTTACGAACGATATAATGAATTTTAAGCAACTAGATCATGAGCATGTTGCACAATCTTGGGAAAGGATGAAATTGATGATAAGAAATTGCCCTATTCATGGTTTAAGTTTATGGATGATCGTACATTTTTTTATGCCGGACTGAATTCTGCATCTAGAAATCTTTTAGGTTCCGCCGCGAGAGGTACTTTTATGGTAATCACATTAGGAGAAGCTACTAAACTCCTAGATAATATTATGGCAAGTTACTCTCAATGCCATACTGATACGTCTCCAATGTATCTATACTTTTTTATTGTTCCATGCTACTATATTATCAACTTTGGATGTTTTATATGCATTAATATGCTATTTTATGTTATTTTTGGGACTAACTTATTAACCTAGAGCCCAGTGCTAGTTTATGTTTTCCCTTGTTTTTGATTTTCGCAGAAAAGGAATATCAAACAGAGTCCAAATTGAATAAAACTTTTGCGATAATTTTTCTTGGACCAAAAGACACATGTAGGACTTGAAGTCCAAGTCAGAGAGTCCCCGAGGAGACAACAAGCCAGGGGGCGCGCCCTGGGGGCGCCCCTAGGGCTTGTGGCCCCCTCGGAGACCCCTTGACCTCCTACCTTGGCCTATAAATTCGGAAATATTCCCAAAACCCTAGAAGTGTCCATGAAAATACTTTTCCACCGGCGGAGGTTTCTGATCTCATGAGATCCCATTTGGAGGCCTTTTCCGGTACTCTGCCGGAGGGGGACTCGATCACATAGTGCTTCTACATCAACCTTGCTGCCCTTCCGATGATGCGTGAGTAGTTTACCATAGACCTATCGGTCCATAACTAGTAGCTAGATGGCGTCTTCTCTCTCTTTGATCTTCAATACAATGTTCTCCTTGATGTTCTTGGAGATTTATTCGATGTAATCTTCTTTTGCGGTGTCTTTGTCGAGATCTGATGAATTGTCGATTTATGATCAGATTATCTATGAATATTATTTGAATCTTCTCTGAATTCTAATTTGCGTGATTTGATATCTTTGTATTTCTCTTCGAATTATTGGTTTGGTTTGGCCAACTAGAATGGTAGTTCTTCCAATGGGAGAGGTGCTTAGTTCGGGGTTCAATCTTGTTGGATCCTCACCCAGTGATATAAGGGGTAGCGAGGTACATATTGTATTGTTGCCATCAAGGATAAAAATATGGGGTTTATATCATATTGCTTGAGTTTATCCCTCTACATCATGTCATCTTGCTTAAGGCGTTACTCTATTTTTATAACTTAATACTCTGGATGCATGATGGATAGCGGTCGATGTGTGGAGTAATAGTAGTAGATGCAGGCAGGAGACGATCTACTTATCACGGACGTGATGCCTATATTCATGATCATTACCTTAGATATCGTCATAACTTTGCGCTTTTCTATCAATTGACCGACAATAATTTGTGTACTGTAACATCCCAAATTTTCAATTTAGAATGTTATACATAGGTCATCATATGCATATCATCTTTTCTTGCATTTTTGTTGCGATCCTCGAAATTCTAATCAACTCAAGGACCCATAGAGAGAGTGGGGGATTTCACCGTTTTCATGTTTATTTTTCTTCGAATATCGAAACAAGGATCATTTGGTTTAATTATTTTTCTCTCTGAAAATATTCCCTACTAAAATATATGAGAGGAGATAATATGACTTCTCCAAAATAAATGGAATATTGGAAGAAAAATATTAAAATCAAATAAATAGTTTTATTTGGTTTTTCTGTTATTTTATTTGAATTAGAAAAAAATGTGCATACTTTAAAATTTGCATTTTAGGGCCAAGAAAATGTTCATCATGTTCTAAATATTTTATTTAGACGGTGAAAATTTGTTTTGGCATTTTTAGATTTTTATTAATTTTTCTAGGATTTTTTCCTAGCGAAATCAGTTTTAAAAAAAAGAGTTCGGACCGACCGGGCCGAAGGCCCAGCTGGCCACCGCCTCCGTCGCCGTGCGCCGCCCGGACTCGCCGGGAGTCCGAGCCAGCCACACCTCGCCGCCGTCGCCCTTCCCCAAGTCGGGCCTCGCCCGAGGCCTTTAAAAGCCGCCCCGAGCCCCCCACGCCTCCTCATCACAGTGTCGCGCGTGCCGCCACCGCCGCCGCCCCACGCCGCCTGCCGCTGCCGCCACCACCTGCTGCTGCCGCCACCGCTCGCCGCCGCTCCGCGCCGGAGCCGCCGCTCAGCCTCGCTAGCAACCTCCGCCGCCGCGCAAGCCGCCGCCACCGTCCGACCCGCACCCGAGCCGCTACCCGTTAACCCGACCCGTTAGGTAAAACACCATTTTTTAAATCGTTTTTTAGAAAACCATAGATCGGTTTGTTTTTTTAGTTAGATCGGTTCGGTTTTTATCGGTTTAGTAATTTAGCGGACGTTCGTCTGTTTGTTTGTTTTAACGAATGTTTTTCGTCAGTTAGCGGCAGGTAGCGAACGTTCATTCGTTAGCCTGTTCGTCTCATTTTCTTTTTCATGGTTTTTCCGCAATTATTTTCGATCGCGATTTCTGCCCTGATCTTCGTTTTAGTTTATCTTTTCGCTCGTTAGTCGGAATCAGGTGAAACAAGCGCCTAGATCCTCGTCTCAAAGTCATCTTTCTATTTAACGAACTTGAACAAGATTTTGATACTTTAAAATTTGACTTTAGTACAATTTAGTAAACAGATCTTGTTTCTTTCGTGGTTTGAGTTTTGTTGCTCCGTTTGATTTGATTCTTTTTGCAAACCGGAGTTCTTCAATTGAACTTTTTGGTTACATCTTTGAGATTTACCCGTGAATCATTGCTTGATTTCTTATGTATGTTATTGTTTGTTTGCGATAGAATAACCGGAGTGCGAAGCGTGCTACTACGAGTCCCTTGCTTTTGCGAATCGTCAGCAAGGCAAGTAACACCTTGATCATACCCCTTTATTAACCAGATTTTATGCATTAGTTTCAACCCTCACACATTGCATGAGTAGGATCTCTTAACATGTGGGTCTGGGAAGTAAATGATGAGGTAGAACCTATTACCTGTTTTATTACCAAACCCTTGGGAGTTACTTCTACGTTATGCTTATATTGCCATGCTATGCTCGTAGACGTGGATTGGGTTTGAGAGTATCCATGGCATATGTGAGATTGCTAATTAATGGTTCAACTTAAGGTGGCAACTTTAATACACATCTGGGTGGATTGGTTGCAGGGCACCTGGAGAATCCAGTGTTGTCCTAGGAAATCCCGGAGGACCCGTGTGATTATCCTATGGAATGCCACCCGGGCTCAAAGGGATCATAAGATTATTCATGCTAGAAACTTCCGTGTGCATCCACAATGCCATTATGGGCTCTGGCAAAGTTGAGTATGTTGTGTGAGCTCTTTCAGTGGTGGACTAGCAGATGTAGGGGAAAGTAGGTGTACGGGTCCACCTAGGGTAAAGAGTAAATGCTTCTGTAAGACCGTGTCTCGGTTATCCGTTTCTCAAACACCATCAGTGCGAGAAATCCAACGGAGGAGATCGAGTCTTGTGGGGAAAAGTGCGCAAACCTCTGTAGA
Organism: Secale cereale; assembly: GCA_902687465.1. NCBI lineage: Eukaryota > Viridiplantae > Streptophyta > Magnoliopsida > Poales > Poaceae > Secale > Secale cereale. The sequence goes on along the minus strand of LR738713.1, from coordinate 462,269,512 downwards.
GTGTACAAACTAATCATGATTACTCGTGTCCCCGGTTATGGACATCTTGAGTATATAGTACTTGAATTATTGATTTGATCTCATCACTCTAAATTAATTTGATGGGTTGTCAATGATTACTTTAATTGGGATTGAGTTGGAGGAACCTTCTCAATGATGTTTCAACTACCATGATAGTTAAAAATAAAATTACTCCTTTGTTGTAGGAAAACATTGGCTTTATGCAAAAACATTATAACCTTAGAGCATCCACCAGCCATATATGCATGTAGTGATAGCATTTATTCCGTTCCTTGCTCTACTGTGTTATCTTGCGAGCATATTCCATGTGCTGACCCGTTTCGGGCTGCAACATATCATGTTGCAGACTTTTCACAAGAATAGTAAGGTGCGCTAGGTCGTTTGTCATGCACTCAGCTATTCCGTTGGAGTTAATGGACTCACTTTATCTTCCCAGCCTTTCGTTGTTATCATAGTTAGATGGCCTTATGCCATATCTTTTGTAATAAGTTCTCTTTTGAGACATTCGATGTAATAAGTGTGTGATTGCTACTCTGTTATAAATCCTTCGAGTACTGTGTGTGTCAACATTACCGATCTAGGGATGACACTGAGCACAAAGACTTCGGTCCATTCAGATCGTGGTTGCTATAAGATGGTATCAGAGCACACGCTGAATGTAGGACATGACCACTAAGATGAGCCATAGGTCACTCTTCTCTACTCAATTCAGACTCCTCTCCATTTTCTACTCTTTAGGATGGCGGACTCAAGGAACAAGTTCACCCGACCGGATGAAGACACACCTTTTGGACGACACTTGAAGGAAGTCACTAGGTACCTGAACATCGGAATACCAAGCATCACCGAGACCTATACCGCCACTTTACCAGAGGAGGAGCGATGGAGTATTCAAGTTCAAATTCCCGGGAGGACGTTCATGCCAGTCACTAAGCCCATAGAGTTTTCCTTTGATGCACCAACCTGGAGCCTAGGCAAGAGTATGGTAGCCCACATTGCTATGGGACGAATTGGAGAAGTCTACAAACAGGAACTGAAGGACACTATCTACCAGATATGTGGGCACCGAGATGAGCAATGGGAGATGATCAGTACCAGGAAGGACAGGTCCATTGCAGCTTTCATACAAGAGTTAAACGAGCACATTCGTCGACAGGAGCACCAGATGTGCGCAGGCATGATAGACTTGAAGAAGGCGTTAACCAGGAACACGGAGCTAGAAGAGGAACTCAAGTTTTCACGTGACGAATATGAGGAGGAAATCGCAATACTTGTGGAGAAGAATGACAACCTGACAAGGAAGCTAGGAGTATTTATGGGAGACCCCGCGCCAGGAGGAGAAGACGACGAGCCCACGGAGATTCGTTCTGAAGACTACATCATCATCGACGACACCGACTCCGACCCTCGTGGTAGTGATGATGACTATGAAGACGAAGCTGGAGCGGATATCATGGAGTCTTCCATCGATGAAAATTTATAGATGACCACCATATGAATAGTAGTTTTGCCCCATATAGTAGAAGTCCGAGCACTTTTGTAACGATAGTTCTAGACCGATTGTATGCCCTTGCTTGAATTGTTTTGGTGTGATATGATTGTGTTTGTCTCATGTGCATATGGGTAGTGATTTTCCCCCTAGACCTCATTCTATTATAATCTCTCTCCTCTAAAACCCATCAGATGCCTCCGAGACGTGAGCCCGGATTTGAGTTTCCCCCTGAGCTCACCCAGTTGATCCAGCGACAGAACACTTTGATGCAACTTCTTGTCCAGAACCAGAACAACAACAACAACATCAACAACAACAACAACAACAACAACAACAACAACAACAACAACAACAACAAAAACAACAACAACAACAACAACAACAACCCTCCACCACCACCACCAGTTGACAACCTAGCCCGTTTTCTGAGGTTGCAGCCGCCGGTGTTTTCCAGTAGCATAGAGCCAATAGTTGCTGATGACTGGCTACGCAAGATTGGAAGGGAGTTGAACACCGCAGGTTGCAGAGATGATGAGAAGGTGCATTTTGCCGCACATCAATTGGATGGACCAGCAACTTCATGGTGGGAGAATTACACAACCACTTTCCCTATAGCCAATGTCACTTGGGATCAGTTTCAGCAAGCTTTTCGCACCGCCCATGTCTCAACTGGGGCTATGGGCATGAAGAAGCGTGAGTTTCGCAACTTGCGCCAAGGAAATCGTATTGTGGCTCACTACATAGATGAGTGTAGTACTCTATCTCGCTATGCCCGTGATGATGTTGCCACCGATGCCGCGAAGCAGGAGAAGTTTATGGAAGGGATGAATGATGAGATGAGCATAAAGTTGATGGTGGCAACATTCAACAACTACCAGGAACTGGTAGATAAGGCTCTTATGATTGAAGGGAAGCAGCAGCAGATTGAGAGCTGCAAGAGGAAGTATGGACAAGGAAAGAACAATTCTGGAGCCCAGCAGAAGCCCCATTCACCCGAACTCGGGAGGATATACCCATAACCATGGAGGACACACCCATAATGGAGGGAGTTCTCATAACCACAATGGCCCCAAAAATGGGAATGGAATGGAGCAAACAGTAATCAGAACCGCTCCAATCCAGCCACACCCGCCAAGAAGGATCTAGGTCACATTACCTATTTCAAGTGCGGGAAGACTGGACACTACGCCACTGAGTGCCCTGAAGCGAAGAATGGGAATGGCAATGGAAGCTCTGGGAAGAAGCCCAACTCTTTCAACAGGGGACAAGTGAACCACGTGAACGTGGAGGAGGTTGAAGAGCAGCCTGATGCAGTTGTTGGTAAGTTTTTGGTTAAGTCATTTACCGCAATAGTTCTTTTTGATACTGGTGCATCACATTCATACATTTCAAGGGGATTCATGGATAGATATAAGTTGCCCACCAAAGTACTTATGACACCTATGTTAGTAAGCTCACCAGGAGCGGAATATATGGCAAGTCAAGGATGTTTTCACATACCATTGACCATTGAAAGCCATGTTTTCCCCTCAGACCTGATAATTCTGGAATCACAAGGATTGGATATGATATTAGGCATGGATTGGCTATCGATGTATGGAGGAAACATCGATTGTGCCAGTAAGTCGATTCTACTTACCACCCCGGAGGGAAAAAGGATCAAGTATGTATCCATGCATGCGCCTAAGAGAAACCAAGTAAATTCTCTCTTGGGAGTTGTTCAGGAGGAAGTGCCTGTAGTGAAGGATTACCCGGATGTATTTCCAGAGGATCTACCAGGCATGCCGCCAGATTGGGACATTGAGTTTTTGATAGAACTATTGCCAGGCACCGGGCCAATATCGAAGAGACCATACCGGATGCCCGCGAATGATCTGGACAAGATCAAGAAGCAGATTAAGGAGTTATTGGAGAAAGGATTCATTCGATGAAGTTCATCACCCTGGGAGTCTCAGTGCTCTTGGTCGAGAAGAAGGATGGATCTTTAAGAATGATCGTTGATTATCGAGCGTTGAATGAAGTGACGATTAAGAATAAGTACCCACTGTCGTTGATCAATGATTTGTTTGACCAACTTCAAGGAGCTAAAGTATTCTCCAAAATCGATCTGCGATTAGGGTACCACTAGCTGAAGATCTGAGAAAAGGATATACCTAAGACAACCTTCACCACAAGGTATGCGCTATATGAGTATACGGTTTTGTCATTTGGATTGACTAACGCCCCTGCCTATTTCATGAGTATGATGAATAAGGTGTTCATGGAATTCTTGGATAAGTTTGTTGTGGTATTCATTGATGATATCTTGGTGTACTCGAAGAACGAAGAGGAATACAAGGAACATTTGCGATTGGTTCTTGAGAAGCTCAGAGAACATTAGTTATATGCCAAGTTCAACAAATGTTAGTTTTGGTTGAAGGAAGTTGGATTCCTAGGACACGTTATATAAGGAGAAGGTATAGTAGTGGATCCTACCAAGGTTCAGTCACTCACTGAGTGGTTGGCACCCACCTCAGTTGGAGAGATCCGCCGTTTTCTTGGACTTGCGGGATATTACCGGAGGTTCATTGAGAATTTCTTGAAGATTGCGAAGCCTATGACGGCATTGTCGAAAAAGGACACTAAGTTCCATTGGACTGAAGAGTGCGAAGAAAGTTTTCAGGAGTTGAAGAAACGTTTAACGACAACCCCAGTGCTGATCTTGCCAGATATACGCAAGGATTTCCAAGTGTATTGCGACGCCTATCGCTTAGGACTTGGAGGAGTACTCATGCAGGATGGAAGAGTTGTTTCTTATGCCTCCCGTCAACTTCTACCGCACGAGTTGAATTATGCCACGCATGATTTGGAGTTAGCAGTTGTAGTGCATGCGCTCAAGACCCGGAGACACTTTCTTATTGGAAACCGTTGTGATGTGTACACGGATCACCAGAGTTTGAAGTACATTTTCACTCAGAAGGAGTTGAACCTCAGGCAGAGGAGATAGTTGGAGCTCATAAAGGATTATGCTATGAAGTTGCACTATCATCCAGGCAAGGCCAATGTCATAGCAGACGCTTTGAGCCAGAAGAGTTATGTCAATACCCTAGTAAATGGAGGATTGCCAAAGGAGTTAGTAGATGATCTCAGAGAGCTTCGTATGGAGATAGTTCCTAGAGGTTTTGTTGTAGCATTGGAGGTTCAGTCAACATTATTGGGAAATATACGAGAAGCTCAGAAGGATGACAAAGAAATTGTCGAAATAAAGGAGAAGATGAGTGAAGGAAAAGCCAAGGGCTTTCGTGAGGATGAACATGACACCTTGTGGTTTGAGGACCGTGTCTATGTGCCCAACAACGCCGAGATCAGGAAGTTGATACTACATGAAGCACATGACTCGCCATACTCGATACACCCCGGAAACACTAAGATGTATTTGGATTTGAAGGAACGTTTCTGGTGGACTGGGATGAAGAAGGACATTGCCGAGTATGTAGCCGTATGTGATGTATGTCAGAGAGTGAAGGCAGAACATCAGAAGCCAGCAAGATTACTGCAGCCTATGCCGACACCCGAATGGAAGTGGGACAAGCTTGGCATGGATTTTATCACCGGATTACCCAGGACCCGATCAGTATATGACTCTATCTGGGTAGTAGTGGATCGCTTGACCAAAGTAGCTCACTTTATCCCTGTCGGCGTCCTGGGAACTAGGGTACCCAGACATGCCTGTCTGCGGGCCGCGACGCGCTCCTACTACGGCCTGGTACGGCCCAGCTGATCGACCAGCTGCCCAAGACCCTTGTGAGGGGGCTAGACCTCGCGAGGAGAACGACGCCAAGACCCCCTCAGGAGCGGCCTCGGCCAGGTTGCTCTGGAGGGGTGGAGAATCCAAGGCCAAGCCTGCCTTAGGAGGAGGTAGTGACGTGAGCAATGAGGCACCGCGCCAGTGGCGCAGTTGCCGTTCGGTGCAAAGGAGACAGCGCAGGCGCAGGTTCCCGAGGAGCAGGACAAAGGTTTCCCCATTGGTGCAACAAGACCGAAGACCGCAAGGACGACAGGGAGGATGTCATCACCGAGCCCACTACCGCGTCACCGTCCGATCACTTTGTAGGCGAAGACCGCTTTTGTCGGGATAGGAAAATCCTTGTGTTCCCACTCAAAATGGCCGTTGTGGGATCCCTTCCCGCCTAAACATTTGGGGGAAGAGGGCCCTGGCCGCCTATATAAGTAGCTAGGGTCTCCACTATGGAGGCATTCTGATCGGATCCAGAGACTCCGCCCTCGCACAAAGGAGCAAGAACCCTTGCCTCCTGACCCTCCTGAGCTCTCCTGCTGAGCTCAGGAACCACTGTACTCATTCATACTCAAGCCCTCCCGAGGCTAATCCACCAAAGCAGGAAGTAGGGTTTGACACCGCAAGGTGGCCTGAACCTGGGTAAATTCGTGTGTGTTTTACTTGTTGTTCGCTTGAATCTCTTCATCTGACGAGGGCGAGACGCTAGGTAGACGAGAGTGGGAGAGATATTCGTTCACGCCCCTGTGTTTGAACTTCTTGGGTTTGCGGAGCCTGTAATCCGACAATCCCCATGAAAACCACCTATACCAGTGCAAAGTTGGCCAAGATATACATGACCAGGATCGTATGTCTGCACGGAGTTCCGAGGACCATCATATTAGATAGAGGAACATAGTTTACTTCAAAGTTTTGGCATCAGTTGCACCAGACTTTGGGTACCAGGCTAGAGTTCAGTACAACCTTTCACCCGCAGACTGATGGACAAATCGAGAGAGTCAATCAGATTCTGGAGGACATGTTGAGAGCTTGTGCGCTAGATTATGGATCTAGTTGGTACGACAACTTGCCCTACGCAGAATTCTCGTACAACAATAGCTACCAGACCAGTTTGAAGATGGCACTATTCGAGACATTGTATGGAAGAAGATGCCGAACACCGTTGATGTGGGATGAAGTTGGAGACCGTCAGTTATTTGGACCGGATTTGATTAAAGAGTCAGAAGAGAAGGTTAAGTTTCTCCGGGATAGACTGAAGGTAGCTCAGTCCAGATAGAAGACTTATGCAGACTCAAAACGCAAGGAGGTAGTCTATGAAATCGGAGACAGAGCATACCTGAGAGTGTCACCTCTACGAGGTGTTAAACGTTTTGGAGTTAAGGGAAACTTAGCCCCGAGATTTGTAGGACCATACTGTGTTTTGGAACGCATGAGAGAGGTTGCCTACAAGTCAGAGTTACCCGAAGGACTGGCAGGAGTTCATGATGTGTTTCACGTTTCCCAGCTGAAGAAGTGCCATGCTGAGATGGCCGATGTCCCTCTGAGAGATACAGTGCCCCTGGAAGCAATTCAGTTGGATAGTGATCTAACCTACAAGGAGAAAGCAGTCAAGATTCTCGAGTTTGCCAGCCGAGTCACACGCACCAAGGTTATCAAGTTTTGCAAAGTATAGTGGAGCCACCATACCGAGGATGAAGCCACCTCGGAACGAGAGGATGATCTACGCAAGGACCACCACACCTATTCTCTAGCCAACCCGAATCTCGAGCGCAAGATTCATCTGAAGGGGGGTAGGTTTGTACCACCCCAAATGTTCAATTTGCAATGTTATACATAGGTTATCATAGGCATATCATACTTTGTTGCATTTTTGTTGCGATCCTCGAAATTCTAAGCAACTCAAGGACCCACGGAGAGTGTTGGGGATTTCACAGTTTTCATATTTGAATTTTCTTCAAATATCGAAACAAGGATCATTCCGTTTAATTATTTTTCTCTCCGAAAATATTCCCTGTTAAAATATATAAGAGGAGATAATATGACTTCTCCAAAAGAAATGGAATATTGTAAGAAAAATATTAAAATCAAATAAATTGTTTTATTTGGCTTTTCTGTAATTTTATTTGAATTAGAAAAAAATTGTGCATACTATAAAAGTTGCATTTTAGGGCCAAGAAAACTTTCATCATGTTCTAAATATTTTATTTAGACGGTGAAAATTTGTTTTGGCGTTTTTAGATTTTTATTTTTTTTCTAGGATTTTTTCCCGGCGAAATCAATTTTAAAAAAAGTTCGGACTGACCGGGCCGAAGGCCCAGCCGGCCCAGCTGGCCACCGCCTCCGTCGTCGTGCGCCGTCCGGACTCGCCGGGAGTCCGAGCCGGCCACGCCTCGCCGCCGTCGCCCCTTCCCCAAGTCGGGCCTCGCCCGAGGCCTTTAAAAGTCGCCCCGAGCCCCCCGCCTCCTCCTCACACTGTCGCGCGTGCCGCCGCCCGCAGCCGCCCTGCGCCGGAGCCGCCGCCCCGCCCTGCGAGCCACCTCCGCCGCCGCGCAAGCCGCCGCCGCCGTCCGACCCGCCGCCCGTTAACCCGGTCCGCTGCCCGTTAACCCGACCCATTTGGTAAACCGCCGTTTTTAAGTCGTTTTTTAGAAAACCCTAGATCAGTTTGTTTTTTTAGTTAGATCGGTTCGGTTTTTAGTCGGTTTAGTTATTTAGCAAACGTTCGTCCATTCGTTCGTTTTAACGAATGTTTTTCATCAGTTACCCGCAGACAACGAATGTTCGTTCGTTAGCCTGTCCTTCTCGTTTTCGTTTTCAGGGGTTTTCTGCGATTATTTTCGATCACGATTTCTGCCCTAATCTTCGTTTTAGTTTATCTTTTCGCTCGTTAGTCGGAATCAGGTGAAACAAGCACCTAGATCTTCGTCTAGAAGCCCCCTTTCTGTTTAACCAACTTGAACAAGATTTTGGTACTTTAAAATTTGACTTTAGTACAATTTAGTAAACGGATCTTGATTCTTTCGTGGTTTGAGTTTCGTTGCTCCGGTTGATTTAATTCTTTTTGCAACCCGGAGTTTTTCAATTGAACTTTCTGGTTAGATCTTCTTATTTGAGATTTACCCATGCATCATTGCTTGATTGCTTATGTATGTTATCGTTTGTTTGCGATAGAATACCCGGAGTGCGAAGCATGCTACTACGAGTCCCTAGGTTTTGCGAATCGTCAGCAAGGCAAGTAACACCTTGATCATAGCCCTTTATTACCACATTTTTATGCATTAGTTTCAACCCTCACACATTGCATGAGTAGGATCTCTTAACATGTGGGTCTGGGAAGTAGATGATGAGGTAGAACCTATTACCGGTTTTATTACCAAACCCTTGGGAGTTACTTCTACGTTATGCTTTTATTGCCATGCTATGCTCGTAGACGTGGATTGGGTTTGAGAGTATACATGACAGATGTGAGATTGCGAATTAATGGTTCAACTTAAGGTGGCAACTTTAATACACATCTGGGTGGATTGGTTGCAGGGCACCTGGAGAATCCAGTGTTGTCCTAGCAAATCCCGGAGGACCCGTGTGATTATCCTATGGAATGCCACCCAGGCTCAAAAGGATCATAAGATTATTCATGATAGAAACTTCCGTGTGCAGCCACAATGCCATTATGGGTTCTAGCATAGTTGAGTATGTTGTGTGAGCTCTTTCAGTGGTGGACTAGCAGATGTAGGGGAAAGTAGGTGTACGGGCCCACCCAAGGTAAAGAGTAAATGCTTCTGAAAGACTGTGTCTCGGTCATCCGTTTCTCAAACACCATGCAGTGCGAGAAATCCAACGGAGGAGATCGAGTCTTGTGGGGAAAAGTGCGCAAACCTCTGCAGAGTGTACAAACTAATCATGATTAGCCGTGTCCCCAGTTATGGACATCTTGAGTATCTGGTAGTTGAATTACTGATTTGATCTCATCACTCTAAATTAATTTGATGGGTTGTTAACGATTACTTTAATTGGGATCATGTTGGAGGAACCTTCTCAATAATGTTTCAACTACCATGATAGTTAAAAATAAAATGTATTCCTTTGTTTTAGGAAAAAAGGCGTTACGCAAAAACATTATAACCTTAGAGCCTCCACCAGCCATATATGCATGTAGTGATAGCATTTATTCCGTTCCTTGCTCTACTGTGTTATGTTGCCAGCATATTCCATGTGCTGACCTGTTTCGGGCTGCGACATATCATGTTGCAGACTTTTCAGAAGAAGAGTAAGGTGCGCTAGGTCGTTTGTCATGCACTCAGCTATGCCATTGGAGTTGATGGACTCGCTTTATCTTCCAAGCCTTCCGCTGTTATCATAGTTAGATGGCCTTAAGCCATATCTTTTGTAATAAGCTCTCTTTTGAGACATTCGATATAATAAGTGCGTGATTACTACTCTGTTATAATCCTTCGAGTACTGTGTGTGTCAGCTTTACCGATCCAGGGATCACACTGAGCACAGAGACTTCGGTCCATTCGAATCGTGGTCACTACATTTACCCACCGTATGCTTTATTAAAGAGAGAAGCCTCTAGTGCAACCTATGGCCCCCGTGTCTATTTTACATCTATTATTTTCAGATCTAGAAAACCAAAAATCCAAAAATACCTTGCTATAATTATTTTGTGTTTACTTGATTTAGCTTTTTACTTTAGTTTTAAATCTATCTCTATCAGATCTCACTCTTGTTCGTGACGTCGGAGGGATTGACAACCCATTTTCCGCGTTGTGTGCAAGTGTTTGTTAGTTTGTGCACGTGAATATATTGGAGACTTGCTTGTACCTCCTACTGGATTGATACCTTGGTTCTCAACTGAGGGAAATACTTATCTCTAATTTTCTGCATCACCCTTTCCTCTTCAAAGGAAAAATCAACGCAAGCTCAAAAATTAGCACATACCGAAAGATCATCTACTAGTAAAAAAAGTGCATGCGATTGAAGAAATTAATGCTTTGAGTGGAAAGATGGATGACCTTATGAAATTAATTGCTACCAAAGGTGCTCCTGTAGATCCTAATGGTATACCTTTGTCTACTTTGATTGAGAATAATAATGAATCTATGGATGTTACTGGTGCATCGACGTGCTATGCAAACGGTTTTTAACCCTTTCCGCGACGGCGTTTGGAACCGTCGCCAAGTGAGTGTGGGCGATAGGGGGGTCCTTCCCACACGACCTAGAAACCGTCAGGGATAGGCCCTCCTGGCACACAGGCTGGGGAAAAATGAGCTCATGTGCGATCTGGCAAGGAATTGGAACCCAATCGTTTTTGTTCATATGTACATCCCACACGGTGAATCCCAGAAAAACATTTCTGTTCATATGTATGTCACACACAATTTTGTGTGTGTGGAAACGTTTGTGCAAGGTGGCCTAACGCAAACAGTTCTTTGCCGAAAGCAGTGTGTGATGGTTAGTTGATCGAACACGCCTACTTTCTAGAAACCGTGTGGGTTGTTTGAATTCATCACCCACGGTGTTGTCTAAGTAACCGTCTACAGTAGAAAACCCCAATAAGCAGGGTAATTAGCCTATTATTGATAATCCATGTAGTAATCAAATTGATATTTCTAATAAAACACACTAGATATTTCATATCCGTATAACAGCAACCAGGAATTCATAATCGAATTACATCAGATAGCTTCAGCACTCAGTTACGCAATTAGACAACAGCACCAAGTTTCACATGCAACATCGAAAACCTTGGAAAGTAGCATCATACACGGTAAATAGACAGATGAATCTCATCTAGGAAACTACAAAAGCGGAAGGCAAATATTGAGCCTTCGGTGATGTTGAATGTCCTTGCAATTTTAGGCCAGTGGCTATGGATAATTTCCCGCCCAACCTTCGTCCTCTTCAGGAAGACTTCAATATTGTACCAAGGGTGTTGAATGAATAACTTCCTCGCCCTTTGACCATGCAGGTGGTTTGAGGTAATCATCAGTGAACTGCTTTGAAAAGTATTGAAAACAAAGATATGCATAAATCGCTGTTATAAATTTTGAAATGTCGCAAGGGGTAAAAACAAGGTAAAAGAGTTAGTACCATCCTATAGTTGATTGATGTCTTCTTCATTGTGCAAACAAAGATCTTGTTGTTATTCATTGCAAGTTTTTTCATCCTAACAATCTTTCTGAGTTTCTTGACTTGACTGATATTCATGGACATCTCATTTCCCCATATGCAAAATGGGTCGAACAGTGGGTCTAAGCCTCTGACAGCAGGACCTACATGTGTGAAAGTGCAAGTTATCGACTAGAGGGGGGG
>LR738713.1:462241969-462257817 GCA_902687465.1 Secale cereale | reverse complement strand
AAGTCTTCAAAAACACGATATCTTTTGAAGACACACAAATGAAAAGAACCTATATGATAAGCAACGGAACATAAATGACTCTAGACACACAACTGTCAAGTAAGCATCATAGAAATAATACGAAGATTATTGATTGCTAGATAGCATGGATCAATATGGAAGATAGAAATGAAGCTAAACAGGGGACTATCTTCACAAAGTGAAGTCAAACAGATTAGACACATAGGCAATGACTTCGCGAAGACAAACTGGAATGTAAATGGGTTGGAAGATAGAACCAGTAGCTTGGAGACAAGGGGAATTTGGTAGACCAGTTCCAGTTGCTGTGAAAATTGTACGTCTGGTTAGGGAGGCTGAGATTGAACTCTAAAGACCGTGTCTTCACCTTATTCCCCTTGAGCTAAGGACACCATGTCCCCGCCCAATCACTATGGGAAGTCTTCAAGGTAGACTTCCAAACCTTCACAGACTTCGTTCATCGGCGATCCACAATGACTCTTGGATGCTCAGAACGCGACGCCTAACCGGCTGGAGGATACACGGTCATGAAGTGTAACAAGTCTTCAGGTCACACAGACAGAAAGACTTCAGTGATGCCTAACACTCTTTGGCTCTAGGTGTTTTTTGGCTTTGTCCTTGCAAGGATCTTTTCTCTCAAAGGCTTCGGAGGTGGGTCGCTCTCAAACAACAAAAGCCGTGCACTAACTCTGAGCAGCCAATTTATGGTGTAGGGGGTGGGCTATTTATAGCCAAGAGGCAACCCGACATGATATGTCCGAAATGACCCTTGGTCACTAAGGAAGTGACACGTGCCCAACGGTCGGATTTTGAACACACGCGACAACTTTGCTTGAGCTCCAAGTAAAGCTGACTTATCCAGCTCTGGATAAGATTTGCTCTCATTGTCTTTGTTCGAAGACATAGGTGTTTGGTTGAGCATCACTTTAGTCATCTGACTATGTTCACTTGGACCCCACTTAACAGTACGGTGGTCCCTATGACTCAAGAAAGAATAAAAAGAACTACGAAAGAGACTATGTCTTCGCATTCTATAGTCTTCAATGAATGTCTTCATAGGTCATTATCTTCACGTGAATGTCTTCATGAGCCACCATTGTCTTCAATGTCTTCACTCATTTTTAGGGGTCATCTCTGGAAGGTAAACCAAATCAGTGAGGGACTATTACCTGTGTTATCCTGCAATTCTCACAAACACGTTAGTCCCTCAACCACGTTTATCGTCAATACTACAAAACCAACTAGGGGCACTAGATGCACTTACAATCTCCCCCTTTTTGGTGATTGATGACAAACAGGTTGAAGTTTTCAACGGGGATAAAATATGTAAAACTATAGATAACACGGTCATTGACTTCATGAGATTGAGAGGGCTCCCCGTGAAGATGTGCATATAGGAAATTTTCTTTTAAATGCAAGGGCACATGGCAGGTTTTGCTTTGTGGAGATCTCCTTCAATCTTATGAAGACAATCCATCATGCATACAAAGATGTAGTGAAGACAATGATATGCATAATGGAAAATGGGCGTCTACTGAATGATTTCATGCGCATAGGATAGATATTTAACCAAGCAGAAGAAACAACTGCAAATGTAGCAGACGACCATCAAGTTTAAGTGTTACAACTCAAGAGCCAAATGTTTCAAAACAAGAGTTGTAAGAACTTAGCAAAAATAAGGCACCTGACCCATATATGGACCCGCTTGAAGACTACCACCTCATATGCTTCTCCCCCTTTTGCCAGTAAGGACCAAAAAGGTTTGAAGACATAGAGTATCTATGTGTTCCCAGGCCATGAAGATGCTGGTGCAGCCGGGTCGATGTTGGAGTTGGGTGGTGCAGAAGGGCCTGACGCAGAGTCATGATGCAGTGAAGTGATTGCTAGAGAAGTGGCGTCGTCTTCTTCATCAATGACACGAGCAACAACAGTTGGAGCCAAAGATGAATACTCCGAATCTTCAATTAAGGGAGTCGGACGCAAAGTTGCAGACTGTGGAGGCCTCGAGTCAAACTTGAAGCGCTCGGTGAAGCCATCTTCCTGAAGATCATCTTCAGAACAGAGCAATGTGAGACTCTTCCAGGACCGCTGACAGGCTTCATGAGCAACAAAGGAGTTCTTGGTAGCCAACTTGCGAATGCGATTCACGTCAGTGAGAAGACTTTGCATCTGCCGCTTCAACCAATCATGGTGCTTATCCTACTTCTGGTGAAGTGAAACTAGAAGCTCTCGGTCATTGAGGACACGGGGACGCTTCTTAGGCCTTTGGGCAATGGTGCTACCAGTGGCATCAGTGTTGGCATGATGCGGTAGGCGAAGATTTCCAGCCAAAGGATAAGAAGTGACATTTGCATTTGGCACATAGACACCTTCAACATGATGTGTGAAGCTTCGGTGATAGCATTGAGAAGTTGAAGTGGTTGCTTGGCAGGCTCAGGATAGATGGCTTCATAAGGCATATCAACATCAGGCAAAAAGACAACATGATTGCGTGCAGAGGCTTGATACTTGATAGTTGAGTGAAGCTTAATGAGCCGCATTATCCATGGAGCATAGAACTTGACGCCAAACAGATCAATACCAGACGCGGCTAGTTGACGAATGAAGAAGTCATGCCTATTGAATCTGATGCCATTGAGAATGTAAAATACCAAAGTCTTCATGGCACCTTCTAGTTTGACTTCAGATGAGTGTCTCTTAATAGGCCAGAGAGTACGCCTCAGAATATGATATATGGTGCGAGGCAGATACTCGAGGTCCTTGACGAAGAATTCCTTTGGATAATCAGCTTCCAGGGACAATGGCTTCATCATACTGAGCATTTCACTCATGTTGGGCTCAGCCTTTTTGAAGGTGCTTTCTAGCTCCTTTTGATAAAGAGAGCAACCTGGTTCGTATAACTCACCAGGAGTGGGAAGAGAAGTAAGTTCAAGAAGTGCATGTGCTTTGGCTACATGATGAATATCGCCTGTCATCCACTCAAGGACCCTTGTCTTCGGATCCCTATTGTAGCCTTTGATATGAAGAGTAGCATAGAATTGCAGGAGAAGCTCTTCGTTCCAGTGTTCCTTGGCAGTGAGAAATGGAAGCAGTCCAACATCTCGGAAGTAGTCAAGGGCATCTTCAAGGCATGGCAGCCCAACAATGGCATCACAATGAAGACGTTGGTGTGGAAAGATCCGGTCCTGATTGTACAGAATGCAAGAGTAATAGCTTCATTGCTGAAAGCTCCAGAACCTATCAGAAGAGATCCTTGGCTTCTTGTATGGGTTCTTGTCAGAGTCAAAGAAAGTGTTGTTCTCTGTGAAGCTGTGCACACTGAATGAGCCTTGTGTCATTGCAGTACTTGGAAGCCTAGGCAATCTAGGATTTGGCTTCTGCGTCAGAGGCCGCCGCTCCACATGATAGTCATATTGTGGTCCGGGAGCAGGAGGCGTCAGTGTTGGCCACCTGACAGTGACAAGCTCTCCATTAGGATTGTAGGCTTGGGCCATGGTGTGAGGCACAGGAGAAGGAGAAATCACTTCAAGGGTAGTTATGACTTCACGCCGCACATTGTCTTCAGCCATGATATTGTCATTGGCTTTGGTATTTAGTGGAGGAGCAGCCACATTTGCTTCACCTTTAGTGGCTTCAAGGAGGGGGGACTCATGCACAACAGAATCTTGGGGGAGTGGGTTCTTGCATGACGGGCACTTCTTCTGCTTGTACAACAGTTTCTTGGGGAGGGGGAGTGACTTCACGGGTTTCTTCCTTTTCTTAATCGGCTGATGCAGCCGGAATATGTTCAGCCGCCTTGGCTTCAGATTCAGGAGCAGACGCTGAAGGAATGACATCAGGAAACACTTGACGTGCCACTGAGCTTGAGCTTTGTACTTCATCTTCAAGAATGCTAGACATGGATGCTTGTGGCCTGAGACCTTTGCGAAGCCTTTGAAACTTGGGCGACGTTATTGGTGAAGCATTGGTCTGCTCCATGTCTTCTTCAGGTGTTGCTTTTGGAGTCTCAAGTACCAGAGTGGTAGCAAGAGACGGTGGAGAGCGAGGAATGACTTCAGGTAAGGGGGTGTTCGGGTGTTGCTCTTCCCAAAATTCATCTTGAGCAATTGGCATCGTGGGACCGCCAATGCTTATGAGTTCACTGCTCGTGAGAGCAGGTGATTGAACTGGTTGGGGTTCAAGTTGAGGAAGGACTTCATCATCACCAACATTGTCATCATGACCAATGCTTTCAGCTGCGGGAGAGTTAGCAGCTGGAATCTCTTCAGTCTGATGAGCCTCTGCGGTAGCAGGCTCATGTATAACGAGACGACGCTCACGATTGGAGGAGGCAGGCATGGCAACAGAGATGGGTTCAACAACCAGAGGTCCTGTGGATGAGGCATGAGGCTTTTGTGAAACCTTGGAAGCTTTTGTCTTCTGCTTCTTCTGGGAAGGAGCAGCATCAGCAGCATCAAGATGCTTGTGTTTCTTAGCTTCAGCTTCAGCCTGCCTTGTCTTCTTTTTATTAGAAGCTGCTGATGGGACCTTTGGCTTCGAGATAGTCATACTGACAAGGAAGACAATGCTGGGTCTCTCCTGCCTTGGGGCTTCAGTATCTTCTGCAGCAGGCTTCTTCTTCTTCTTTAACTTCTTGGCGGCAGCTTGGGGTCAATGCCTTGACGACCAAGAGCGTTCCTCTTCACAGCTTCATTGTGGGCTTGAACGCATTTCTCAGCGTAGTGCTTGAGACGTTCCGTGGAGCCCCTTGCAACTTCACGGCGCTTGGCAAATTCAGCCTTGAGATCTGCCATCATAGTCTTGAAGTTTTGAACTTCTTGAACACTGAAGCTTGCCATATGCTTCTTGAACAGAGCCTTCTCATGCTCAGTTTTGTTCTTCTGCTCGATAACCTTCTGTGAAAAAGTCAGTTCTTGAGCAATATATCCTTGAAAGGTCACACTGATATCAATGGGAAGCTGGAGATCATCAAGTGAAAGATATGTATCTTCAAACCAGTCATCAATGAAGTTATTTATGATATCAGCGTCAAAGAGAGGCAAATCATTGATGATT
Organism: Secale cereale; assembly: GCA_902687465.1. Lineage (NCBI taxonomy): Eukaryota > Viridiplantae > Streptophyta > Magnoliopsida > Poales > Poaceae > Secale > Secale cereale. The sequence continues at coordinate 462,252,744 of LR738713.1, read as the reverse complement.
TCTGCCTGTTGCTTGCTCTTGATTAGCATCTCAAGGGCATCATCAGCAAGATCCTCATCACTGGACAGATCTATGATGTCATCATCATTGCACAGTATGCTGCCTGGAGTGAGTCCTTGACCAGATGGCTTCACTAGCTGCTTACACCTTTGAGAGATGCGAGAGTGATCCTTAGACTGCACATTGGATTCAGGAGGTACAGTTTTTAGGGGCTTCACTCATGAAGCTTTTGGGGCAGCAACAGTTTTAGAAGCCTTTGACTTCTTCTTGGGCTTCACAGACTCACGAATAGGTTCAGGTTCCGTGTCTTCAGCAACATCTTCCACACTTGCCCTTTGAGCAACGATGTGGGATAGCAGTCCATCAAGGCCATTGAAGGGGCCAACATGATTATCATTGGCTTCACGTGTTCCATCAGAACGAGGCCGAGATGGACCAGGATCAAAGTTTATTCCAAATTCTTTCATGTTCTGGGTTGCAGAGTTCTTGGCAAACTTGTAATTCTCTTCGAATAATTCATCATTGCGACACCATCAAAGACAAGATGGGTCAACATTTGAAGGCATTGGTCCTCTGACCATGCAAGGATAGAAGTTCTTGGTAATGGCTTCAGACATAGTCTTGGGTTGAAGCTTCTTGTAGATGATATCACCCCATGGAGGACGAACAGCGTTCTTGGTAGCATACTCAGGAGTCACAAATCTGTAGAGAAACCATTGTTCTGCTCAATAACTTTGTATCTGTTGGATTCGAGATTTGCGTTCTCCATATGTTTCTTCTGGGTTAGACTTGTACATGGTGAATAGATCCGGAATGAGATCTTTGGTAGTGTCAGTGCGTCTCTGCCTACCGCCTTTCTTGGACTGTTTCTCTGAAGCCATTGGACTCAGACAGAAGGGCTTCACAAAGCAGGTTGTCTTCCGACGATTGGTCGGACATGAACTGGCTTCAGGAGATTCAACGTGACGCTGTAAGAATTCTGCAAATGAATGCAGACTATGAGAACCAAGAGATTCTCCCACAGAGATGTACCTGTGACAACATTAGAGATGCGAGGGAAGGGGAAGAGGGCATATGCATTCTCAGAAGATTTTGAAGATAAAAACTGTTTGAAGACATTGACCTCATAGTGCGAAGACATTCACTTATATGGAGTGAGTTGGTTCCAGATTTGTACGAATCCAAGAATAGGTACAAGTGAGGAATCTAACTAGCAGTGAGGCATAAGTGAATATACTTGCATGATATGAGAGAAAGATACAGAATGAAATAGCTTTCAGATGGAGAGAAACCACTTGTGGTGAAGTTACATGGTTTCAATGGATCAAAAGGATGGTAAAAAGAGAGATCTATTTACCGCACTGAAGAACTGCTAGACGGGACGAGATGTATGACAAGCAGATCGATCTTTCGTGCCCTGACTTGGTGGTGGAAGACACCTACGACGGCAGCGGAGAGACGAGGTCCGCGGCCGGCGGGAAGACGGCGTCGAAGAAGTCGCGTCAGCTAAGTGCTTCGTGTCCGGCATCGACTAGAGCTATCGGAGGTGCTAGGGTTGAGCGAGATGGCGAGAGGTGGGAGAAGAAATTATGACCGCGAGGGTGGAGTATTTATAAAAGGAGAGATGGCGGTGCAGTGCAATTACGCAGGTACCCCTGGTGGTTCACATCTGAACGACACGTGGCTAGCATGCAACTTATGGAGAGTTGAGCCATTACCCCACGCACGCCTGGTTTGTCGGATGAACGTTTCGGTTTCTCCGGTTTTCGGGCAACAAGGATAAGGCTTTCAAAACAGATTTAAATGTGTGACTCTATATCTTCATCTGACAAAGACACAGTGAAGACATTCGACACGTGTCAACAGAATGCATATGAAGAGACAGAGAGAGTTTGGAGAGATAAGCATAGAGAGGGTTAGGGTCCGATCACATTCACTTAGATCCAAATAGTTTGAAGACATAGCAATAAGTGAATGTTGTAGAGGACAGAACACACACACACACACACACACACACACACACATATAGGGTGGGTCTATTCTCATAACACCCCTTAAGACCTTATTCTCATAACAAAGGCCTTATTCTCATAACACCCCCCCACTTAACATAGGTTTCTAGCGCGGCAGCGCCCCGAGGACAGCAACCCCCTCCCCACCCCTCCTTCTAGCACGGCAGCACCCGCAGACGACGGCCCCCTCCCCACCCCGCCTTCTAGCGCAGCAGTGCCCCCGCGGCCGGCGGTGACCCCCTCCCCTCCCCCGCGCCCGCGCAGAACAACCGCCATCCTCCCCCGTCGCCCGCTTTCTCCTACCCAGCCACGCGCCACCGCACCTACCACCTTCCTCCCCCACCTACCTCCCACGACCGACGCACCGCCCAACCACCGCGCCCCACCCTGTCGGTGGCCTTCCTCCCATCGCCGGCGTGCCACCTTCCCCGACCGCTTCCCAGCACGAACCGGCGCCGGATCCAGGCCTCGGCGGGCCCCCGCGACGTCCTGATGCCGGATCCAGGGCACGGCGGGCCCCCGCGACACCCCGCTGTCGGAGCCAGGCCGCGACGCCCCGTCTCGCCTTCATCCTCTTCGCGAGGGACACGATGGAGCAGTCACTGGCCTCCGTCGGCACCACCACCTCCCACGGCGCCTCCTCTCCCTTCTCCCAAGGCTCCTCCTGCCGCCCCGCCCCGCCCCGCTCCGCCCCAAGCTCCTCACCTTGCGCCGCGCCAGGGAGCAGGCGGGCTTCCTTCTTCCTCCTCCATGCGATGGTGCGGGCCGTGTTCCTTATTTTTGGGCACTCGCGATGTGTGCTGGAGCCAGGCGGCCGACGAGCTGCCTCCTCCTCGGCATGGTCAGGTTCCATGGCTGCTCGGCTCCACCCCCATCCCAAGAACCACAGCCTACCCACACCAGGTCAGATCCCGCCGCCATGTTTCCTGCAGGCGAGGGATCCCGAGCAACCGCACGTGGTCGCAGGAGACGGCCGAGTTCCGTTTGGGATCCATGGCGAGCCCCCAATCTGTCTCCTCTGCGCGAACCACGACTCCACTTCCCCGACGAGGACGCTGGCCGGCCACTGACGACCCCCAGGTACGGACTATTCGTGGCATACATGTGTGTGCCTGTAGTTCGGCTGGCCCGTCCTCTTACCTCCTCCCTTGCAGTGCACAACAGCGCACACGCAGGTCATCCCCAGAGGAGGTCGGGGCACTCTTAAGCATCGATCTCAACCTCGATGGGCGCGCAGCGTGGATTCGAGGTCGTTCACCACGCCGGAACCCGACGCACTGCCGACGAGTTCTCCACCACCAGATCCAGGGCGCGACCATCATCATCGGGATGCGGCCCTTGCGGGCGCCGCCGCCGGAGTCCTGCGCCTCCCCTTATTCTCGTCTGTGTCTGCGTCCAGGAGCGGCCATCAGCATCAATCCACTGCGAACGATGCTGTAGCTCGGCTCACGAGGGCGAGGAGTTCGTCGCACGGGACAATGCAATACTGGGTGGCATCCAAGTACTAGATTATTTTTTGTCGATCGTGGTTCCTCCGCAGGATCCGAGATCACGGTGGCACACTCGGCTTCAATTTCTTGTGTCTTTTCCAGATTTGTTTTGCAAGTTCAGTGCAATCCGCGTGGAATTACCCTAGTGCAGTTCAGACAGCGACAAGAGCGCAACTCGCCGAGTGGCATGAAGCTCGGTTGTGCGGGCGTGCGGCATGGACAACTTGTGCGTGCAGTTCGCTTGATGCGCCTGTGATGAAAATTGAAGTTCAGTTTTCATGGTTTGCAGCAGATGGAAAAACATCACAAAAAGGAGAAAAAGTGAACTCAAGACCAAGAATGCAATTCTATTGCTTGCTGCAGTTTACTTGGGTATTCATCGGAGTGCGCAGTGATGCAATCTGGCTGCTGCCGGCTTGCAGTTCCCAGGGGCAGTGTTGCTGAGAGTTTCCATGTGCAATTCGTATGCTTATTTCTGTGTTTTGAGAGGTTCAATACTGCTACTGTTGTCATTTCCTTTTATGTATCGTATATGCATTTCTAAATTCTATTGTGAAGTGGACGATAGGTTTGTACTATTGTTTTTGTTTAAAGGTTCGTTTCATTGTTCTCAAGCGGTTCATTTGAATGATAGAATTAAAATAATTAGAAAAAGAAACTAATGCAGTACACTTGCCTCTACTCTGGAGTCCGGACGCATTAGCACGGAAAAGGACAAAATAGAAGATGCAGTGCACTTGGCTTGTCACTATAGTCCTAAACATGTTAATGCAAACACTGTCCCAAAAAAACATGTTACATGAAAACGTCAACAATAACTCATGCGGTCCACTTTCGAAAGTGTTGCTCCTCATTTTTTGTATTGATGCGGTTCACTTGCTCGTCTTGGAAAATTTATGTCCGACAAAAAAACATGAAGTTCACTTGTCCGTCTGCTGCAGTGCGGTTAGTAGTGCGTTCTTCTGTCCAATGAAGTACACGCGACAATTTTGGTCTCATGAAAAACAGAGTGTCCGCTTTTCGGTATTTTGAAAACTGCTCTTAAACAGTAATGAATTAGAGGGAGTGTTCTACATCAAAAAGTAGTGTCTCGACAATATCTTTCCAACCCTGTATCGTTTGGATCATTTCGACCAGTGGTTTGTAAAAATTTCGCGAAAAACGGCCGCTGCCTCTCGTAGTCAGCCGCATGGTTTTCAAAATTAACTTAAAACCGTAAATAATCTCAAAAACATTTCAACATATGAAAGTTGCGCCTCGTTTGTAGATTTCCAACAGCGTATCATACGCCTCATTTCGACAAACGGTTAAAAATTGAAGCTAAAATAGTACCAAAAATTGCAAAAAAAATCGAAAAACACAATTCCGCGATTTAATAAATTCAAAACTGCTCTTAAACTGTAGCGAATTAGAAAAAATAATAGATATGAAAAATATGCGCCTCGACGATACCTTTCCAACGGTGTATCATTTGTTTCATTCCGACGAGCGGTTTAGAAGAAAACGCGAAAAAATGCTTGCTGTCATTCGTTATGAGCCGCACGATTTTCGAAACTGCTCTTAAACTGTGATGAATTTTGAAAAGTGTTCAACATGGCGAAGTTGCGTATACTCCATAGCTTATCAACGGTATATTACACGCATAATTCCGATAAACAGTTAAAAAACTAGAGCGAAAAAAGTACTAAAAAACAACACGTACAGTTTTTTCGAGACGAAGTTCACTGGTCGCTGTGTTGCAGTGCCCTCGCGTTGTGCATGCAATGCGGAAGTGTTATGAGAATATTATTCTCATAATATATATATATATATATATATATATATATATATATATATATATATATATATATATATATATATATATATATATATATATATATATATATATATATATATATATATATATATATATATATCAGAGAAACCAAACATATCAACATTGAGAAGATAAATCTCGAAGACAAACAATGTTGAAGACAAATCATGCAAGAACATGATGCAATCAAGACGCCAAGTGAAAACATCAAGAAGGTTTGGTGGTGGCGTTACCCATCGTATGGGAAGTATTAGACTAGGACACGGTGCACAATTATCATGGCGCTCTAGAGTCGAATTCCACATTAATATATTCACACTCAGAGTGTATGTCTTCATGAATAGAAGACATACGTTACTTCGTGTGTTGCACATCTAAGTCATGAAAATGCATAAGCGTAAGGATATGTGTCCAATCACATGACATTCGAGGATTCTAGGATATTTAGCTCACACCGCAACTTGCAAAACCTTTTCTCATCCAAGGGCTTAGTGAAGATATCTGTGAGTTGCTCTTCAGTGTTGACATGTATGATTTCAATGTCCTTCTTGATCACATGATCCCTGAGAAAGTGCTAAAGAATCTCAATGTGCTTTGTCTTCGAGTGATGAATGGGATTGTGAGCAATCTTGATGGCGCTCTCATTATCACAAAAAAGAGGTACCTTCATCGTGTTGATGCCATAGTCCTTGAGAGTTTGCTTCATCCAGAGAAGCTGAGCGCAACAAGATCCAGCATCAATGTATTCAGCTTCAGCGATGGAGAGAGACACTAAGTTCTGCTTCTTTGAAGACCAACAAATAAGAGATCGTCCAAAAAAGTGACATGTTACTGATGTGGACTTGCGATCAACTTTGTCACCAGCATAGTCAGCATCTGAGAATCCAACAAGATCAAATATAGAGCCCTTGGGATACCATAATCCTAGTGTTGGGGTGTGATCCAATTATCGAAGAATTCGCTTCACAGCAAGGTGATGCGATTCCTTTGGTGCCGCTTGGAATCGGGCACACATGCAAACGCTAAGTATTATATCGGGCCTAGATGCATATAAGTTGAGTAAAGAACCAATCATGGAGCGGTGTACCTTTTGATCGAACTCTTTACCATTGGTGTCGGAGCCCAATTGACCTTTGGCTGGCATTGGCGTCGTGTACCCTTTGCAATCTTGCATTCCAAACTTCTTTAGGCAATCTTTGAGGTATTTCTCTTGAGATATGAAGATGCCATTCTTCGGTTGACAAATTTAGAGACCAAGGAAGAACTTCAGCTCACCCATCATGGACGTCTGATATTGCTCTTGCATCATGTATCCAAACTCATCACTGTATCTTTTGTAAGTGCATCCGAAGATAATGTCATCCACATAGATTTGGCATACGAATAGTTCACCATCATATGTCTTCGTGAAAAGTGTGGGATCCAGTGATCCAGGTTTGAGGCCTTCGCTCTTCAAGAAGTCTTTGAGTTTATCATACCATGCATGAGGTGCTTGTTGAAGGCCATATAGTGCCTTGTTGAGCTTGTAAATCGTGTCAGGACGCTTTGGGTCTTCAAAGCCAGAAGGTTGTGCAACATACACTTCTTCTTCAATTTTGCCATTCAGAAAGGCACTCTTTACATCCATTTGATATAGAGATATGTTATGGTGATTGGCATAGGCTAGCAGTATGTGAATGACTTCAAGCCTAGCTACAGGAGCAAAGGTTTCATCGAAGTCAATTCCTTCTACTTGAGTATAACCTTGAGCAACGAGATGAGCCTTGCTTCTGGGAACTTGACCATGCTCATCTTGTTTGTTGCGATAGATCCATTTGGTGCCAATGATGTTATGCTTCCGTGGATCAGGATGCTTAATAAGCTCCCATACATTATTCAGCTCAAACTATTGAAGCTCTTCTTGCATTGCTTGAATCCATTCAGGTTCCATAAAGGCTTCATCAACTTTCTTGGGTTCAGATATTGAAACGAATGCAGAGTGACCACAAAAGGTTGCTAGCTGAGTAGCTTTTGAGTGAGTAAGTGGACCAGTTGCATTGAGGCTATCAAGAATCTTTTCAACTTGGACTTCATTAGCTACTCGAGGATGAACTGGGCGAAGACTTTGCTCATGCTGTTAATCATCTTCTTCTTCAAAATTGGCTTTAGGCTGAGCATTGTCTTCAGGGTGACTGGGTGGAGAGATAATGATTTCCTCTTCAGTTGGTTCCTTGTTGGGTATAATTTCTCATGTACCCATTTGTTTGATAGATACACAGGTTGAAGCCTCATCTAGAACATTTGACAGGTGCTCTCTTTGCGAGCCGTTAGTTTCATCAAACCGCACATGTATGATTTCAACCACTTTATAGTGAAATAGGTTGAAGACCCGGTAGGTGTGCGAATCCTTTCCGTAACCAGGCATAAAACCTTCATGTGCTTTCGGTGCAAATTTGGAAGTGTGATGCGGATCTCTGATCCAGCACTTAGCACCAAAGACTTTGAAATAACTGACGTTTGGCTTCTTACTAGTCAGAAGTTCATATGATGTTTTCTTGAAGAACTTGTGAAGATAAACTTTGTTGATGATGTGGCATGCAGTATCAATGGCTTTAGGCCAGAACTTTCTTGGCGTCTTGTATTCATCAAGCATAGTACGTGCCATCTCAATGAGAGTCCGGTTCTTGCGCTCAACGATGCCATGCTGCTGAGGTGTGTATGGAGCGGAGAACTCATGCGTGATGCCAAATGTATGAAGATAGGTGTCGAGCCCAATATTCTTGAACTCAGTTCCGTTGTCACTTCTGATGTGCTTGATCTTGATGCCATAGTTGTTCATGGCTCGATTCGTTAATCGTTTGAAGACATCATGCACTTCAGTCTTATAGAGGATTATATGCACCCAAGTATATCTAGAGTAGTCATCAACAATCACGAAGCCATGTAAACATGCAGTTGCAGTGAGAGTAGAGTAGTGAGTAGGGCCAAATAAGTCCATGTGAAGCAGCTCGAAGGGACGAGATGTAGTCATGATTTTCTTTGAGAGATGCTTGGCCCTAGTCATCTTCCCAACTTCATAAGGGCCACACAGATGATCTTTCTTGAACTTGACGCCCTCAATGCCTATGACATGCTTCTTCTTGGCGAGAGTGTGTAGGTTCCTCATGCCTGCATGACCTAGTCTTCGATGCCAAAGCCAGCACTCTGAAGCTTTTGCTAGAAGACAAACTGTCACACCCTGATTTTCATACCACTTTGCTTAAGCTAATTGTCATGTTAAAATGTGGATTTACAAAAAACTTTTGAGTGTTTTTGACTTTGCTTGATTTGACTTTTGTCTGCTGGTTGCTAGTGCTCTAAAAATCAAATAAATCCTCCAACTCTTATACTTCATCTCCTTGACCCAAAACCTTTTCCCAATGATCATGCCATGTGTATAGACCAGTAGAGAATTTTCTTATAAAAATATTTTTGGCCAAATGGTATTTTCTAAAATTAGTTTTCCAAAAACCCCTGAATCGAGGTTTGCACTGCAAGTACCATATTTAGGGTGTGAAAAATCTTTCAAAAAGTATATTTGAATCCTATTAGGTATAGGACTCCCAGAAACCACAAAAGTATAATTTTAAAAGATATTTTTATATTTTATTTAAAAGCTTTTTCTTATAGCCAGAAATGGTCTTTAATAGGGAAAAATTATTTAATTATTTCAAAAATATTTGCCAAAATTCAGGGAGACTCATAGGACATATATTGTCCATATATAAGAGTTTCAACACATGGTCATGTTCAAAATATTGGACAAATCCTTCCAAAACCCTTTCTGGATATTTCAAGCTTTTGAAATATTTACAAAGGAAATATTCTCCAAAAATTCCAGGGAAATTCTATCATGTCATATATGACATATTTGATGATCTTGCAAAGCCTCATGCCTTGAAGATCAAGGAAACATCCTCTAATCCCCTCAAAACCATTTTGTCCATATTTGAAGTTTGAGCAACTCTACATTGCCAAACTTGTCCAAATGCTCTCAAACTTGGTGCACATGCTAAAATGATGTAATTATGCATCTATGCCAAATGGCACAAGTTTTGGAGAAGCATAACTTGGTCTAAGTGCCCCAAAACCACTTCTGTTCAAATTCAAATTTGAACAACTTTACATTGTCAACTTTTTACCTGGAGCCTCAAACTTTGTGGGCATGATCATAACCCCAAATGATGATGCTACACCAAGTGGTGCATCAAGGGGAGATGATTTGCTTAACTCAAACATGGTGAAACAATTTTTGTTGATTTCTAGGGTTCACCAAAGTTACATTGGCCACTTTGCCCAAATGAGCTCAAATTTGGTAGAGGGGCCTAATTATATGTGACATTTGATCCTGTTAAGTCCCATGCCAATTGGAAGTTATTTGCCACCCCAAAACCTGATCAAACACCTTCTGCAAGTTTGCCAAAACCATTGGTTGGACCCCTTTTACTATTTCCCTTTACCCCAAATTCTTACCACAGCTTCCCCTGATCATCCTCTACCCCCAGTAACTTCTCTATGGCCTCAGCTCAATCATTGGAGGGGGTAAAACCCCAATTCCTACTGCTGGACAACAGTTTTCACCTTCTTCCTCACCTCCCTCCTCATTCCAGTGGCTCACCAGAGCATCCAAGACTACCTCCCCATTGTTTACTACTCCCTAGCACTACTGGACACTGGGGGACACGGCCAGGAAGCAAAGACATAAGCATGCCGGCCAAAGGCACGCTCTGGAGCACGCTACAGTGCGCCGAGGCACTGTAGCTCGGCCCTCCCGAGGCTTCCAGGCGGCCTTGGGCAGAGCGACCGTGTCTCCCGAGGTGCCCTCGACGTCCGCGATCTGTAGGACAGTCGGCCTTATCCTCCCCGGCCCTCCTCCTCTCTCCACGAGCTTGCCCGAGCACGTCCATGGACGAAGCTCACGATGCATCGCGGCTGCGCTTATATAAAGCCTCCCCCCGAGCACCCCTTGCCTCTTCTGGACCCTCCTCTCTCTGGTGCACCTCCTAGACATCTTCCCGCTCCCCCTCGTGTCCTCTTTGCCCCTCCATGGCCGACGAGCCGCCGTCGGTCTCCTCCCAAATTTGCTCCCTGTGGCCTTCCTCTTCTCTGTTGGCCACCAGGAGGAGAACGACCACTGGTCTGCGGAGCTCTCCGTCCCCACGCCACCTCTTCCCGTGACCCGTGGTGTCCGCTCCACCACCACCCGACGAGGCCGCCGCCATGGCCGGTGCGGGGGGGCGCTTCGGTACCTCCCCTGCCTCCCCAAGGGCCTTCCCCGATGCGCCGTCCCTTGGGCCTCCCTCCGGTGGCTGTAGCTTGGCCAGGGATGGCCTGTGCCGCCGGGGACGGGCGCCGGCGTCGCGCGGCCCGAGCCTCCCCTCCCCTCTGTCGCGGGAGCGGGAGGAGGAAGATGACCCTGCGGGGGGGGGGGGGGGCCCC
>LR738713.1:462231937-462241956 GCA_902687465.1 Secale cereale | reverse complement strand
CAGCAGGGCCCACTTGTTTAAGTGGAGGCGGGGCAGCAGACGCCGCCTCCCCCGCGCGAAAGCGCATCCCCGAAAGCCGCCTCCGGCGTGGCCCCCCTGCGCGTGTGCGGCCGAGCCGCTGGGCCGGCCCACAAGCTATCCCTCGCCCTGCACGCAGTATAGGGGTAAACCCTTATTCCTTTTTCCTTTTCTTTATTCTGTCAACTTCAAAAATGCCTAAATAATTCATTTGAACTCCAAACTTGATGATTCAAATTTCCTATGGCTCCATAAATCATGCTCTATCACATGGTGCAACATGCACAGTATTCCAAAGACTTTTCCTACACAAATATTTATCAAATGCCCATATTCCATTTTCTGTGATGAACTTTAGAAAATCACAGAGAGCTCATTTTTGATCCAAATGCAGTGATTCAAATTCCTAGATGCTTGTCATATCCAAACTTAGTTTTGGAACATTTTTATTAATACTTTCTGTACCCCACCAAATATTGAGCCATTTCTTCATATTTATCAGCTTTGCAAAATCCTAGGAAATTCATTTGAATTCCAAATCCAGTGAAACCAACTCCTAGATGCTTCTAAAATCATGACTTGTTGATGGGTGCCTTTGCTCATCATTCAAGAAAATATCTCTGTATACTTCTTTCAAATCCATAAACCCCTTGATTCCATCATATTGTAATGTTCCAAATCACCCGTTGATCCAATGCCTATGAAACCACCTTGATCATTTCTAATATGACCAGAGATATCCTAGAAAAGTCCAACTCCTATTTTTAGAGCACTTTTATTTTTGCTTTGATTGTGTTGCTTATTATGATTGTTTCCATCGTTAGTTGACGAAATAAACGAAGTACTCGGAGATGGACCAGAAGGTTTGAAGACTCAGAGGAATAAGGCAAGCAGCCCTTTGACCATGTTCAAGAAACCTTTTTATGCATGTCTCATAGCACCTTATTATTCAATGCATCGGAATCATATAGAAGAGGTGACCACTTTGGTTGGCACCTTTGTTGCTTTACTGTTGAAACTTGCATCAAACATGACCCTACCTTCCTATGAGGGTTATGTGGGTGGGAGTAGTTAGGTCGCTTTAATAGTGGCTACGCAAAATGGGTCGGGGTTATGCATTGAGTGAAACAAGTGTGGTCTGACATACTTGCAAATGACCCAGTGGGTGCCATTAATGCCCCTGGGAGTTGATGAGGAGCTAGGGCACTACTTGGTGAAGAAGTAGTGTGCCGAGGCTTGACGAAAGTGTTGTTTACAGAGATGGATTAGATTTATGTGTGACTACCGTCCCAACCAAACATGCGCAACCACTCTACCCTTATATGGGAAAGGGCATTATTGATTACCTAGGTCGATACTAGCATGGTGCCCGCATTACTACTGACGGGAAGACTTGAGGTCTTTCCCGGGACGGGGTCGTGCTTGGATAGACGACCATGACTGTTTTTACAGGGCACCGGACACACCGTTGGTCCCTTCGGGTACGCGTGACATTGAAATTAGGGCAAGTCCCGTGATCTATTGTTTGTACCCGAGGGCCGTGTACCAACGAGTGGACTCTATGTTAGTGTCATCTAAGGAAAGATAATGACCGGGTGCTTACCCCGGGTACTTGAGGTACCTCGGGTCGTGGATGACACGGAAGTTCCCCGGATCTTGTGGGTAAAGTGCGCAACCTCTGCAGAGTGTAAAACTATTCGAATAGCCGTGTCCGCGGTCAAGGACAGTTGGGTGGTGCTACTTAGACTATGTCCATAAGTTTCTGGGAAACAACACGATTCAGAGATATTGTTGATGTGATTGTGAGAAAGTCACAATGAGCTTGAGCATGAGTTGATTACAACTCTTTCTCGATAATGATGTCTGTGACCTCCTGATTCTTGTTGCAGACTCATGCATGTCCATGTTATATGTTGATCATACTTGCATATGAAAAACTAGCTTTCCGCAAAACTGCCAACCTAGCAGTAGAGCTTTGCATAATTATTCTGCTATCACACTTGGGTTGCTTGCGAGTACATTCAATGTACTCATTGGCTTGCCACTGGTTATTTTATTGTCCAGGCATGAGAGAACAGGTTATGATGAAGATTTCTTGGTGACGAGCATGCGAGCTAGGACGCTTCCCAGTCAGAATGCCTGTAGGGTTAAGGCAGATGGCATGAGTCCATGTTGTCATTGAAGATTTCCGCTGCAACGATATACTCAAGACTTGACCATTATGGTCCTATTTGTGTAACACGGTATGTAAGGATGTAAGACTCTTGTTATTCAGCTTCTGTGTGTTAAGTGAGCATTGATCTCTGGGATCACTGTACACGTGCATTCGGTGATCACGACTTATGAGTCGGGGTCCCCACACAAACGGCGAGCTCTGGTCCTGCAGAGAAATCTACAATATACAGGTCACCTTTTCGATGTCCTTCGAAGACTAGAGACCTTTCAGATTCCATAAGCACAAGGCAACGATATTTTCCAAATATCACAGTCATGTTTAGATCACATAGCATAGAGATTGACATTAAGTTGTATCTAAGGGATTCAACAAGCATCACTTTGTCCATGTGTTGATCCTTTGAGATAGCAACCCTGCCAAGTCCCAGTACCATGCTTTTACCAGTGTCTACGAATGTGATGTGACTTTTGGGAGAAGAACGTAGAGTTGAATCCATAAGAAGACATCGATCACCAGTTGAAAGATCGTGGATGTCGCCTAGAGGGGGGGCGAATAGGCGCTTCAAAATAATTACAGTTAGGCTTGAACAAATGCGGAATAAACCTAACGGTTAATTTGTCAAGCACAAAACCTACAACCACTAGGTTCACCTATGTGCACGAAAAACTTATGCTAAGCACGATAAACAACTAGGTGATAGCAAGATATATGAAAAATAACAATATGGCTATCACAAAGTAAAGTGCATAAGTAAAGGGCTCGGGTAAGAGATAACCGAGGCACGCGGAGACGATGATGTATCCCGAAGTTCACACCCTTGCGGATGCTAATCTCCGTTTGGAGCGGTGTGGAGGGCTGGAGGCACAATGCTCCCCAAGAAGCCACTAGGGCCACCGTAATCTCCTCACGCCCCCGCACAATGCAAGATGTCGTGATTCCACTAAGGGACCCTTGAGGGCGGTCATCGAACCCGTACGAATGGCAACCCTTGGGGGCGGTCACCGAACCCGTACAAATTGCTCGGGGTAATCTCCACAACCTAATTGGAGACCCCGATGCTTTCTCGAAGCTTTACACCACAATGATTGAGCTCCGAACACCACCTAGGTTGGGGCTACCTCCACAACTTAATTGGAGGCTCCCAACCACAGCACGAAGCTTCACCACAATGGAATATGGCTCCGAGGTGACCTGAACCGTCTAGGGTGCCCAAGCACCCAAGAGGAACAAGCTTAAGGGTACCAAGCACCCAAGAGTATTAAGCTTCTCAACTTGTAACTTCCACGTATCACCGTGGAGAACTCAAACCGACGCACCAAATGCAATGGCAAGGGCACACGGAGTGCCCAAGTCCTTCTCTCTCAAATCTCACCAAAGAAACTAATTCTAGGGAGGGAAAAGATAGGAATAACAAGAAGGAGAACACCAAGAACTCCAAGATCTAGATCCAATGGGTACCCCTCACCTAGAGGAGAAAGTGGTTGGTGGAAATGTGGATCTAGATCTCCTCTCTCTTTCCCCCCCAAAACTAGCAAGAATCCATGGAGGGATTGAGAGATAGCAAGCTCGAAGAAGGTCAACAATGGGGGAAGAACACGAGCTCAAAGGATGACACTCAATGGGGAAGAAGACCCCCTTTTATAGGAGGGGAAATAATCCAACAGTTATCCCCTCTCACAGCCCGCACGGCGCGGTACTACCGCACCAAAATTGCGGTACTACCGCAAGGCCATGCGGTACTACCGTAAGGCGGTGCGGTACTACCGCTCGCGCGACAGTGACCAGATGAGAGCCTATTGCACAGGGCAACGGGCGGTAGAACTGTCGGAGCGGTACTACCGCGCGCCCTTACGGTACTACCGTAAGGCAGTCATCAACTAGTACTGGAAATGCACGGAAGTAATAAATTACATCTGCTCCTACTTCCGCTGAGGTTGGAGCTGGAGAAAGTCCGGCATGGTAGTACCGGACAGGAGTCGCGGTACTACCGCATGAGGGCGGATGTAAAAAATTACATCCGTGCCTACTTCCACATGCGTTTGCGTCAGGGCTGGGGGCAGCGGTAGTACCGCTCACTAGGAGCGGTACTACCGGTGGCTCCTGCGGTACTACCGCTCCCTTGAGCGGTACTACCGCACACCACTGAGGCTTTAGCACTTGGCCGCTTTCATATCGCATCTAAAGACACAAAAGGATGCAGTAAAACTAGAACTGCCATAACATCTGCAAATGAGCTCCGAATTGAGCAAACTCAAGCTTGCTGGATAGGGGAAGACGTGTAGCATCAAAACAGCGAAGTATGCCTAAGATATGGAGGAATGAATCCTCCATCAGAGAAGAACCGGCAAAATCTCCAACATCGAAAATATCATAGAAGATGCATGTGAACTCCATTTTCGATGAACTCGAGCTTGTCATCAAGATGACAATAAGCTCTAAGACTCACAAGGAGAACCGGCAAAAACCCCCAACATCGGAAACATCATAGTAGATGCATGTGAACTCTGTTTTCGATGAACCCGAGCTTGTCATGAAAATGAAAAAAAGCTCCAAATCTCACAAGGAGAAGAACCAAACAAGAACCAAGAAAGATGATGGAAGCATGCAATGGTTTGAGCTCTCTATGAACGATACGATCAGGCTACTCATTGAGAGCCCCCCTTGATAGTACGGCAATCGATCCTATAACCCGGTCTCCCAACTACCACCATGAGACCGGTAAAATAGAGAACCTATCAAGGGCAAACCTTTGCCTTGCACAAAGTCCATTTGAGCTAGATGTAGACGATCTTGACTTCCTCAAGTTGGACCACCTTTCTTGATTGCGTTGACTCGGTGAAGACTAGTAGATTGCTCCCCCATACTCCACTATGGATGAGCCACTCTTCGGCATATCTTCACAAGTCCATTGTCACCACAATGGACGGCAAGCTTCAAGCACTTGATCTCCTCGTGATGCATCACTTGAACTTGCACACCGCAACCTAACCCCACAAAGAACTCTTGCGAAGACCATGGGTTAGTACACAAAGCGTAATTGACAATGCTTACCATACCATGGGATCACTTGATCCCTCTCGGTACATCTTCTATGCTTTGTGTGTTGATCAACTTGATTCACTCTTTGACTTAGTCTTGATCAACCTTGAATCTTTCCAACTCTCTTCATTTGGATGATGTCTTGAAGGAAAACATGAATGATAACACACTCTTCTTCTTCAAGACATGCTTGCAATAAGCTCAACACTCACAAGACCAATCTTTGGATAATTTCCTTAATAGCACCTTGGTCATCAAAAAATCTCCTTGAAACCAACACATGGACTCCAAAAAAGCATATGGACAAACTCTTCAAATATAACTCAAGGCAACCATTAGTCCATAGAGATTGTCATCAGTTACCAAAACCAAACATGGGGGCACCGCATGTTCTTTCACCAGTCATATGGTTGGTGCATCCACTGTCAATTATCCATTCAGTGGCTTCCGAAGCAGTACCCTACAGATCAGTTAGCGGCATAGTCTTCACAAAGAGAAGTGTGAAGCATAAACATTTGACGAACAAGCATGCTATCAAAGTTCAGATCCTTGTTAGGCAAGATAGGAAGCTTGTCAAGAAACCACGGGACGAAATACATGGTTAGACCATTTGGGCATTTAATCTTGCGTCCCACAAGATGTTTTAGGTCCCCAGCATTGGCTTCAGTAGATGATTTTCGGCTGGAGACCGTTCCCTGCAAGATAAGTTAATTCTTCTTGACCACCCAGATCTTTAGGGGTGGCTTAGAAGCAATAAGTCAAAGTGCAACATCTGAGAATTTTGGCTTGGGGGCCCTAGCAAATAGCTTTGTAGGAGATGAATAATATTCATATGAATATGCAGAGAAGTTCTTTGTCTTGTGAACAAAGTGGTTAGATGAAACATGCTCATATTCATGAGTCTGATTACAATCTCCCTGCAAAACATTTGCGTTAGAGTGACCCAGTGTGGTGCTTTGTCTATATGAAGTCTTTGGACCATATGAAGCCTTTGGTCTGGGGTTGATTTTCTTTCCTGGTGGTGTCATGATGACATTCACTAGAAGCTTTTCGATAAGACTTCTCGGAACCCACATCTTCTTTATAGGTGACCCATTCCTACAGTTAGTTCCAATGAACCTGGCAAACACTTTACCGTTCTAATCCTTGATCAGTTTATAGTTTGAGTCAAATGACTCGTCAATGACAACAGGGTTAGCACAAGTGAAGCCTGATAAGGTAGATGGATCTACTGGTGGACCCTTTGCAGCAGCCCATGTGGTTTTGGGATACTGCTCAGGCTTCCAGTAAGAACAATCAACATTCATTTTCCTTTCGAACCCAACACCCTCTTTCCTAGGGCTTCGGTTTAGAATCTGTTTCTTGAGAACATCACACAATGTCTGATGCCCTTTGAGGCTTTTACACACACCTGTTCAAGCAATGTCTTCAACCTAGCATTCTCATCAGCAATAGCAGTGGTTTCCTCAGCAGAGCGGTTAGTTACCACATCAATAGTAGAAGATATTGTAATTTCAGAAGCAGTAGAGCATGCAACAACAGAAACAACATTGTCACGCTCAAGACATTTTAGACAAGGTGGCATAAAGTCTTCCTGAGCGGAACTAATCTGTTGGGCGAGTAGTGAATCGTTTTCCTTTTGAAGATCATCATGAGACGCTCTGAGTTTCTCAAGGTCTTGCTTCCTTTGTAGATAATCATAGGAAAGCTTCTCATGAGTAGCTGAGAGGGTTTCATAACGACCTTCAAGTTTAGTGTACCTTACGTGAAGATTTTTTATGTCTTCAATTAAGGACTGAGTTTGATTCATTTCCGCATCCAAAAGATCGTCACTTTTGTCTAGCAACTTCTGAATATGTTCGATAACATTTTGTTGTTCAGTCGTAATTTTAGCAAGAGTTTTATATGTGGGTCTGGATTCACATCCAGAGTCATCTTCGCTGGAGGTCTGAAAGTAGGCATCGCGTGAGTTTACCTTTGCACCTCGCGCCATGAAGCAGTAGGTTCTAGAAGAGTCATCCTCATCATTTGCTTTAGCGTCTATGGAGTGACCATTATCATCAGTGTTGAAGATGGACTTGGTGACTATCGGTGTTTGGGAATGGGGGTACCCAGACCTGCCTTCCAGCGGCCCAGGGCGTGGCTCATCAGGTGGCCTGGTACGGCCCAACATCTTCAGCAACCACTGAAGACCCTCACAAGGGACCAAGCCTCGCGAGATGGACGACGCAAGACATCCCCTGGGGAGGCCTCACTTGGCCGGCTCATGAGGATCGGAGATATCAAGGCAAGGGGTACCTCGTGAGGTCCTCGTGAC
Source organism: Secale cereale (assembly GCA_902687465.1). Lineage (NCBI taxonomy): Eukaryota > Viridiplantae > Streptophyta > Magnoliopsida > Poales > Poaceae > Secale > Secale cereale. The sequence goes on along the minus strand of LR738713.1, from coordinate 462,234,406 downwards.
GTGAGAAGTGACGACCAAGGCCAGGCGGGCGCCAATGGGTGCAGAGCGCCAGTTTCCTCTTTGGTGCTAAAGAAGCAGGTGCAGGCGAGGAGTCCCGAGGCGTCAGGCAAAGGTTTCTATATCGGTGCAACGATACCAAGTCCAGCATGACAGCAGAATGGAGGTCATCGCGGAACCCACGACGGCGTCACCACCAGAGCCTTTAGCACGCGAAGACCACCTTTTGTCAGGATAGCTTGTACTAGTTGCCCCCTTCAAATTTGTTCGTTGTGGGATCCCTTCCCGCTCAATATTTGGGAAGAGGACCAGAGCCACTATAAATAGGACTAGCCACCACCATAGAGGGGGATCGGATCATCAAGAACACCCACACACCCACAAGCTCACCCGAGCACCAGAATCCCTCTCCTCAGGAGGCAGTTCATCCATGTACTAGTTCTTCCTCAGCCTACAAGGCAATCCACCACACCACACTGGATTAGGGTATTACACCACAATGGTAGCCTTAAACAGTATAAACCTTGTGTCCCTTGTTCTCTGGATCTGACGAGCTAGGCTTAGGGATCGGCAAGTAGACGAGATAGGGCGGAAGGAAAGATCTTCGTGCGCACCCCAGAGTTTGAACCTCAAGGGTTTTGCCGGAACCCAAGATCCAACATTTGGCGCGCCAGGTAGGGGTGTGCCGAAATTTCTTCCCCGTCCGTCCCGCTCTCCGTCCGCCAAGTTCCCATGGCAGGCGTCCCTCCTTCGGCCGGCTTGGCAGGCGCACGCGGTGGCACTTCGGGCCACCGGGCCTTCACCCCCGCCTTACGACGGGTGCAATGGCCACCCAGGTTTAGGCCAGATCTGCCGCCCCGTTACGACGGGGCAGCGGACCTCGACGTATTCCTCCAGGCCTACGAAGAGGCCATCTCGTCGGCCGATGGTGAGAACAAGGTCCTGGCCAGTTGGCTCCCCATGGCGCTCACTAGCGTGCCGTGCGCCTAGTTTTTCAGCTTGCCAGAATCATCCGTGGCATCCTGGGAGGAGCTGCGCGACCTCCTCGTCGCACGCTTTGGGGCGCCGGCGCCCCACGTCATCGTGGCCCTCCTCGGCGGCTCCCAAGCGCCACCCACCGGCCGCCACATCAAGTAGGTCTTTCGCCAAGCGGGTGTCGCCTCCATGCGCCAGGGGGCTCCTCCTGGATGGGTGGCGCCCAAGACCAACCTCAACTTCAACTCAGGGGACCACCCTGCTTCCACTACGGGCTCAGGCGCTCTCCTGATGCTCTGCACCCCGACCATCTGCAACGTGGCAGTCACCAAGACCCTCATCGACAGTGGGGCTGGCCTCAACATGCTCTCAGTGGAGGCTTTTAGCTTGCTTCACGTGCCGCTCGAGCGGCTGCGCCCCACCAAACCCTTCTCTGAAGTCGGTAGCGGTTCCACCAGCCCTCTGGGATAGATCCACCTCCTGGTCACCTTCGGCACCCGAAACAACTACCGCACCGAGCTGATCGACTTCGACATCGCCTGTATCGGCCTCCCATACAACGCCATCCTCGGGTACCCCGTGCTGGCTCAGTTCGTGGCCGTGAGCCTATAACCTCATGAAGATGCCAGGGAGCAGCGGTGTCCTCACCATGGTGGGGGACACCAAGGAGGCTCTAGCGGCCCTCAAGTGCGTCTTCCGGACCGCTGCAGCGGCGCATCCGTCCGGTGAAGCTGCCCTAGAACCAAGGTGTAATGCCCCGGATGTAATACTTTCCCTTTTGGGCATATAATATATCTCCGGCTTCATCTATTCCATTCCGGGTTCTTTGTCTTTCGGGTTTTTCGTCGTTTTGTTGTGTGCGTGTGTGGCATTCATTCATATCATGTAGACATGTGCATCACATTGCATTTGTGTTGTCGTTTGCATCCGGTTCCATGCGTTCCTTCCCGTTGTCCGTTTCGCGTTGCGGAGCTCCCTCACGTGTCCGTGGCGTCCCGTAGGCCTACTTTGGTGTTTGGCCGTGTAACGTTACCGGTTTGGCGCGAGACTTGTCGTGTGTTGTTGTTTTGGTGTGTGTAACCCGCCTGTCAAAATCTCGTCGCGTTTCGAGTCCGTTTGCTACCCCAACAGTTATTCGTGTGGGCTCAAAGTGCCTCCACTTTGAGGCCCAAGACACCCTACAACAGCCCACTTCCCTCCTCTTGGCCCATCCTAACCCCCCTCGCGATCGGATCCGTCGGATCGCGATCGGAGGGCTCTAAAACCCCCCAAATCCCTCAAACCCTAGCACCTACCCTATATAAACATCCCCCATGCCATTTTTGGCAGCCTAAATCCCCTCCACCTACCTCTAGCCCCTCCTCTCCTCAATTTTCGTGCCACACCAGTTCCCAGCCGCCACTTGGCTAGCCCTCCTCGAATCCCGCCGCCATTTTTCCTTCGCAGGTCACCGCCGCCAGCAGGATCGCCAGATCGTGCAAGATCGAAGCCCCCCCC